>JAJTUV010000801.1:0-541981 GCA_021653895.1 Mastomys natalensis
CAAATAGTTGACATTGATTTTTAGACTTATTTTCTAAAAATGAATCTTCAAGGACATGGATTTCTAATTACTGTTTTAGCTAAACACTTCTGAAAATCCAGTTTCATATTTTCCCTACCATTAAGTTAAAAATATTTTTAATTTTTATTTACTTATAAGTTCGTATTGTATAAACTGTAATTTGAGATTATATTTTATGAAGATCTTCATTGTTAACATTTTAAATCTTCCTCTTTCATTGGGTAAAGCAAGGCGGGAGCCTAAAATACACAGCTACAAATTCTCTTGTTTCATTAACTCATTAATCAGGACACTTTGGGTCAAGTTTCAGATCCATTATTTCTTCAATCAATTACCCATGTGTCTGTCATATTTTCCATTTATCTTGTTCATAATCACAATAAAAAGCCTACCATTAAAGGCAAGAAATGCTAGAGATAAAGTTTTTTCTGTCTAATTTTCCATCAAGAAAATACTCAGCTTGATATGGTTCATTTGAAATAAATCTATCTAGGATTGTAGTGGTCATTTTCCCCTTCTCTAGGTGTTTACAAATGACCACTAATATTCAAATATTTATTTTTTTCATTGGTCAAAAATAGCATAAAGCATGCAAATCCTCAAGCTACAATTATGGACTATACTTTCTTAACCTTTTGTATATGACATTTCTCTTTACATCCACAAGTGCAAAACTATTCTGACAGTACTATAATACAGTGGACACCTTTGAATTAATGAAGTGAGATATCTTTTTATTTAAATATTTAATACCTACAGCCACTCTGTAAAGTTGCATGTGAATATAGGAAAAAAAAAGTATCTTGCTTCAGATAAAACCTCCCGAATCAACTGCACACAGTGTGGACTACTCATACACGAACATAATATTCTTGCTCTTGAGTTAATTCTTAAGTATCTCAAGAAATTATTCAATCTATGGTGACTTTAGTATGAGTTCTCTCAAGGTTATATAAGATTTCTATCATAATAAGTTTAATTACTTTGGTTACTTTGTTTTTGCCTGCATACCATCCCAATGTCAATTGGATTTATAAGTCTCAATCAACATCTTACTAATAATGCTCGCTTCCATGCATGTCATAATTTCCCATGCCTAAGATCTCCTTAGAGCTAAAATGAATATTACCACCTTTCCTAATCTGGAATTAGTTCATTGAAGTTTCTCCATCAAAACAATTCATAAAACTTAACAAGGAAAATTAACAAGGGTCAACAGCATCTATCTGAAGACTTCAAATGTCAGTAATGTAAATAGCCAGAATTTTTCAGTCACTGAAATAAAATTTCCCTTTCATTTTTAGAATGTCTTTTTAAGTTCATATCCAAAACAGGAACTATTCAATCATCTCTCTCTAATCAAGATCTTGATTTTGCTGCCTTTACAGAAAGAAAAAAAAGTTTATCAACAAATAATATTTTTTGTTAAATTTATGCACACTTTGTTTGTGGCCTTAGAATATTTTAAGGATATATAAATACATCTCTAGAAAATTATGTGAAATTATCCCATTACATTTTTTTTCTGAAATTTAAAGTGCTATTCATATATAATATATCACACCACTGTAGGGTCCTCTCAGTCCAGCTGTGGTTTTGTGGTAAATTGGGGCTCAGTGAGCTACATCATATGTAGAAGCCATCATTAGTATTATTACATCTGTAGCTTTTTCTCAGCCTGCGAGCATGTTTCTTTTCCATCCCTGATGTCAGTACACAGCTGTCCTTCCTACTTATTTTCTCAGTTTATATAACTGTGTCTTGGTTCTTCCTACGAAAACACCCAGTATTGATACCTAAATACAGAAATTTTTAGCAAATACAGACGAAGTCTCATAATTCATAGGCATCCAGGAAACGTATTTCTGGGGAGATATCTGACACACTACAGAGCACTCTCAACACTTCTGTATTTCTAATCATTATCTCTTTTCTTCTTCCTCGTTTTCTGGATTCCATTAATTTTCTGTTCCTGACTATTTAGATAATACTTTGTCAATTTGTTAATGGACAGTGGCGGTTTAGAATAAAGGGTTGTAGGTATCTTTGAGATTTTGGTACACTCTGCTCTGTATCATCTTATTTTTCTGGTATGCTTGAAAAATGACTATACATACATATGTAATTATGTATACCTAAACACAAACATATTTTTGTATGTATGTGTGTATGTATATATGTAGGTAGGTAGGTATACCTACAGACACACACACACACACACAGAGAGAGAGAGAGAGAGAGAGAGAGAGAGAGAGAGAGAGAGAGAGAGAGAGAGAGAGAGAGAGGAGGAGAGAGGAGGAAGAGGAGGGAGGAGGAGGAGGAGGAAGAAGAAGAAGAAGAAGAAGAAGAAGAAGAAGAAGAAGAAGAAGAAGAAGAAGAAGAGAGAATCTAAATGAAAAACGTCATCTACACTTCACAATATAAAGGTTCATCTTCCAATGAGGAGTTTGGATTAGATAAACTCCAGTCCAGCAACACACTTCAAAAAGCAACTGCTTCTAATTACCTAAGAGTCTCATATTTAGAAGTAAGAAACATTTGCACAGTTGTGAACATTTGAGAAATTGATGGGAAAGTAAGAATTTCTTCCAAGAGAATCTCTGATGGTCCAAATAATTAAGCTACTATACATTTATTTTTATTTTTCACCAACAAATGTACAATTTCCATAACTGTCATTTTTACCTCCATGGTGGCCTTTTATTAGTAAACCAAGAAAAATACCAAATACTAATTATGGGAAGAATATTCTCTTCTACATCAATGCTGTTTTAAGACAGCATCTCACTCCTGAGCCCTGGCAGACTTCATACTGACAATCCTCCTGTTTTGTGGTCCCTGTTGCTAGGATTGCTGAAATGTATCAATGTCATTTGCATAGCAATCTTACTTGCATTTATTTAGAATAGTTCAGTTACATTAAATTTAACATGAAATATAATGTCACCTACATAATCCACATGTGATTGGAACCTTTCTGCTACAGTTTTCTTCACTTAGACAATGGTTCTCAACCTTCCTAATACTGTGACTCTTTAATACAGTTCCTCATGTTATACTGACCCCCCAACCATAAAATTATGCTCATTGCTACTTCATGACTGTAATTTGTAACTGTTATGAATCATAATGTAAATATATGATGTACAAGTTATTTGATATGTGACCCCCCATGGAGTTGTGACATACAGGCTGAGAACTGCTGGTTTAGAAAATTATCTTCCCTACATGCACTTTCTTGTCCTCTGATTAGTTGTACTAAATGTATGACTGCAAAGTTTAGGTTCATCTCCACTGAGTTCCTTTCAAGCACTTCACACTTCTCTTGGCAGTATCTTGACTGTCAGATCCTAATAAGAAGAAAGGGTCCTATAAGTGGTTAACAGTACCAAAAGACTCCCCAGTCATTATCCTAACTCCTGGCAGGATATGCTGGTTTAGTTACCATGGAGATGGTTTGTCTGTATCCATATCATCACAGTAATGATGCTCAACTAGGAAGACTCTCTTGGTGCTTCCCAACATAGGAACTTATTAAATGAAATCACAACTTCTTTCTTGATGTAGTCCCGTGGGCTACTTCTGCCACTTGCTACATTCTTTGGGTTAACTAAAAGAGGTCAGTAGGATGATTTTGCAGGTCAGGATGCTTGCCTTTAATCCTAACAATCTGAATTCAACTTATGAAACCCACATGGTCAAAGGAGAAAACTACCTCTCACAAGTTGTCCTCTGACCTCCACATTGTGCTGTGGTCTGCATGAGTCCCACCTTCCACTATAAATACACAACGTAAATATATAATTTTAAAAAATTTAAATCCTCAATTAATGGAAAACATTCAAAATAAATTATATACCTGTATTTTTTGAGGTATGTTTTAATAAATGAATATAGGAGATTTCTCAATATGATCCAAATTTTTAACTCACTAGATTAGTGACTCTCAACCTGTGGGTCATGATCCCCTGATATATCAAATATCCTGCATATCAAATATTTACATTACGATTCATAATGGTAGCAAAATTAGTTATGAAATTTTATGGTTGTGGTCACCACAACATAAGGAACTATATTAAAGAGTCACAGCATTGGGAAAACTGATAATCACTACACTAGATAAATGTCATTATCTACATAAGACAACATCCTAAAGCCATATTTCAAGATTTTATTATGAGTGCCGCACCGTCCCTAACTCTTCTGAAGCTCCCTCATCTCATTAATCCATCATCCCTTTCACATCTTGATAAAGGAATGCTACAGTTGTATAATTTATGTGACTAGGAAATGAATAAATAAGCAAAGGAAGTATGTCCTCAAAACACAATTAATCCTACAGTGGTTTTGTCACCTGCCTTCCTGAAGAAGAATACATTTAGAGTAAAATAAACTACAGACCATCCTTTCTGGACAAAGCTTGCCAATCTATCACATCTCCTTCCCCAGATGCCATCCATCACCATACTTCTCAGATTGTAGATGTTCTAAAAATACAAAAAGGCTTTCTAAGAATAGCAGCCCTGAAAGGGCAATGGTATTTTTAAGTGTTGTTTTCCATTTCTCTTTTGATGAAGCTAGTCTATTCTTCATCTCCACAGGGTTTCTTAACAAAAGGGTTAAAGAAAGAAAGAGAATGAAAGAATTGAAAAGAATTAGGGAGGGGGATGGGAAGGGAAGGAAAAGGGAAGGAGGAAGATGATCCCAAAAAGAAGGCATTATTTTTTTGTTTCTTTATAATGTGGAGGGAGGGAGGATGTACCTGTCACAACAAATGTGTGAAGGAAACAGGACAATTTGAAGGGATCAGTTCTCCTTCTTCTACCTTATGGAAAGATATCTAAATTAATTATCTACTACAGTTCTGCTTTTTCGAGGACACCTATTGCTGTGCAAGTCTCAAAAGCATCTCATGTTAGTCTAACTTGACCTTGCTATGGACAGATATTTAGTAGTGTTAATATACTACTAACAACATTAATCCATCTTGCATTTGACAGTATTTCCAATTTGGCAATCTAGAAAAACAAACCTTTAAGACTCCGATTCAGTTATGTGTAAGATATGTTTAAACGTAGTCATGTGCCCTATATAATTTCAGGATTACTTTTAAAAGGCACAACTGTTTCTTATACAGAGGGATCAAGGAAAATAATTTGTGTAATCTTCAACACAAGGGAGGGAATAACTCAAATGAATATGTATGATAATAGAACTTTAAATACCATCAGTGTATTCATTCAGCAAATATTTGATTGTCTAAGATACAATGCTAATGGAGTACATAAGGACTTTTTAGAAGTTCCACCTTCACAGTTTCATTTTTATGAAGGCATGCCAATCACATATACAAATAAACAGAATACAACTCCTCATAATGGAAAAACCACTGATGTAGACTCAAGCATATTATGATTAAATTGGTCAGGAAATATTTGTCTAAAGAGGTGACATGTAACAAAGAAATGAATGGCATTGAAGAATAAACTTTGGTTGAGAAACAATTCAAAATAGCGGAATGACATGAGAAGCGTCATGAGTTAAGCATGTGTTTTCGACATACTTTTCCTGGAGAGGCATGATGTCCACACAGCCATTCACCCCAGAGAGGGAACCCATGACCAAATTAATAATTGCACCAATGTCCAACTTGGTGAACCAATATGTTTTATTAGGGTTACTAACCGAAGTACGGTGGGTGAGTGTTAGCTTATAGGCAATCCTCCTGGTCAACCCTTAGGGACCTAGCATTTGCTTATGTTATGCCTGTCTTAGGTGCCAACTGTGACAGGTATGTGCTGTGGATCAAAGGACCCATTGGCCACTCCAGAGCTCTCTCTGTCTCTCTTTCTGTCTCTCTCTGTCTGTCTCTCTTCTGTCTCTGTCTGTCTCTCTTGTCTTCTCTCTCTGTCTGTCTCTCTTCTGTCTCTCTTCTGTTCTTCTCTTTTCTAGTTCTATCATCTTCCTTGTCCTTATCTTCTCTCAATCACTCATCTTTCTCCCACTCGCATGCCCCCAGCTGTCCTCTGCTCTCTCACTCCACTGTCTGCCCATCCTTCCGCTACCACTCTCTCCCTCTGATAAACCTCTTTTACACCAGTCTGTTCGGCACCTTGCATGACCCGCTAAGGTACTCCTTCTGCATTATACTACATGACATGAACACATTTTGTCTTAAATCGGGGGACTCAGAGAGAAGCAACACTAAATCCATATGTATGATGCAGACTCGGAAAGCTGCACTGGAGCCTCTGAATTATACAGCAGCTAGCCCTTTGAATGTCTTTCTCTCTGCAACCAGGGCTCAGAATCACCTAACATCATGCTACTGCTTCTAAAGCTGCAACAGGTCAAGACTGCAACTCTGCCTCCAAAATGTGGCCTTCTAGGGGTGCAGGATTAGGTGCTTCAACTCAGAGAATTGTCATACGCAGCATGCTAAATGACATTAAATTGTTTCTAATTAAAAAAGAAAGTTCAAGATTTGTTGACTTTCCAACACTATCGTGGTTTTTACAAATCATTGTTTGATTAGAAGAGCAAAATTTAGCACTCTTTTTTGTGCAAAAATACATAAAATCTGGCAGAAGCAACTAAAGAGAGGAAACATTGACTTTGACAGTTTTAGAGAGGTTTTGTTCATCATGATGGGAGGAGGTACGGCAGGTGAGCTTAGTTCACAATGGCAGGAACATGTAAAGATGCTCTTCATACCATAGAGGACCAGAAAGGAGAGAACAGGATGTAACCTGTGGAGAGATAGAGATAACATTCAAAGGCCTTCCCCTAGTGACCTACTTTTATCTGCTAGCCCTGCATAGCACTGCAAACTGGCAAACAAAAACTCAAAGAATAAACTCATGGTGGACATTTCTGACTCAAACCATAACAGCAGCCAATCACCATGGTTTAGAATTAAGAAGTGCTGACAACTGCGGGCCATTGCATGATCAACTCCAAAAATAGTAAATAATCCGGAACACCTCAACTGAAATTCAGAAGGTCAAGCTAAAAACAAGAATATCTGACTTTGGAAAGTGTCAATCCTTTCAAGTGACCTTTACTATATTTTGAAACAATGCAATTATTTTCTCTCCCTTCTTTGAAACTCTTTACTTGGTAGCAACATACATGGGTCTATGTGACCAACTGATTTCCTGGTATTTACATGCATTCCTATTTGTTCTCATAAATGCATTCTGCTATTGGTATGCAGGTGTCCTTCAGTCTGTATGTCTCTGCCAGGAAGGATCCATCGACATCCGTCTTGGTTGTGCCATAGCCTTATCCAGAATCATAAAGTGTTCTATAGTATCTGAACAGATTTCTCTTCACTGTGTTTGATATCAGATAGGTCAATATGTTGTAAGTGTGATGTCTGTTTCAGGAAGAAAAACTGCACTGAAAATTCTAAGGTAATTTCTGCTCTATATACTACTACATCTGACACAACCATATTGGCATCCTTACATGTCTATATGCCAGTCTTATCATCATGTTTCCTTTCAAATAAATAGTCCATCGAAAGTTCTATTTGAAAACAATCACCATACCCAAAAACTTCTCCTTTTTCTACATAGTTATAAATTCTCAGACTTGTAGAGTCAAAAACTAGAACTACAGAATGTAGGACATATTTCATTTTTAAAATGCTCTAATAAATAAACACATGTTGAACTTCCCTTATACAAACACAATACCTATAACTTCTATTCAGTGCTAGCCACATAAATGATAGCTATTGACAGCAACAATAATCATAGCAATGTTAAGTTAAAATGCAGGGAAAAAATGTGAAATTTAGAAATATTTGAAAGCTAAAATTTAAAAAGACCAACAAATCAGCAGTAGAAATAGTAACACGGTAAAAGAAATATGCTGTAGCAATACAATTGGGATGCATGGCTGAGTGAGGCAGGGAGGGGGGTATCAACTGATATTTTGATATAAGTTCTGAAAGGAAATAACTGAACACCAAGAAAGGTAGGGTGGATGTGAAAGAGAAGTGGCAGTTAAAATCCAAGCAGAGGGATCAGGATGTTAAAAAGTCTAAGAAGCAAAGAAAGTGACAGAGTGGGCAAGGTTAATGTTACTCACTTTAACAGCATACAGAGCACAAGAAGAGAGGGTGAAGCCAGAGCAGGGAGAAAGTCCGTAAAGACATGCTATGGTGATTAGAATTTAGCCCAGGAGCATGAGAAATCACTTATTTGCCACGCTGTAATTGGATTTCTGACTTAGAGAGAATTACATGGACACGGAGTGGGAAATATGCTGTAAGATCATAGTGCTTCACTCGGCATCACCATAGCAGAGCCAATGGCTTCTTTAACCCACTACACAGTGCTGCAGATATAGATGCATTTCACAGACTATAGAAAAAGCCAGAAGATCCTAGATCCTCAAATCCTAAATTCTCCAAATACACAGAATAAGTATAAAAATTTGTTTAAAATACACAGACTGTCGGAAGACAATAACAAGATTTTGTGGAGCAAAGTGAAGGGTCATGTAAAATCAGGAAAAGCAAATACCTTGATCTACATGGAAAGAATGTACAGTTGCTCTGACGAAGACCCATACACACTAACAGCCTCAAATTCCTCCACCATCCCTCCCATTTCCTACAAACTAGGACTCTCAAAGTAGGCAGAATCGTGCAAAACGCTGAGCTACCAAGATACTCCTATTTCCTAGCAAAGAGAAATAAAAGGCCTCAATTTATTTGTGGTATACTCCCACAACAGAAGAAGTCATCGCTGGCAAGAATTTCTGACCATAGGCTTAATCCTCGTCATATTTGGCATTTAAATTCCCACCTCCTGATTGGCCCAAATCTCTGAAGCTAATGTGAAATGATAATGCCTGCAGGCTGGTAAGTCTTTGAGAATCTTGGTAGAACTAATTTCAGCAATCTCAAGGAATTCACCCTAAATTTAGCCAATGGAATTGGTCTGCTGAACATGAGCAATCTAAAATTGGAAGGCACATAAGAAGATCATCCACTCAGAGCAAGAATCACCAGATGTTACGAACAGCAGGTAAGACCCTCAGTGACCTCAGATACTATAACAATCTCATATAACACATGAAGTATATCAAACGCCTGTGTATTTAGAGAAACAATTGACTGTGAAATTAAGTACAACAGAAGCAGATTTTAGAACAAGCAAAAAAGAAAGGATCTTCAGAAACTAGAGAACATTAAGAGATCAAATTAAACAACCCAGAAAAGATGATTAGTACATTGCTAAAGAACAATGAGAGAATTAGCATGCAAGAACATAATAACCATAAAGAAGAATGATGACTATTTAAGGATATATAAAACCAAAGCAGAATGAATTCACCTTATTACATAAAGTAGAAAGCAAGATGTGGATTATTAATGAGAAAATATTTAATCAATTATATTATTTTGAAATCAAGCATAAAGTATAATTTCTTCATATCCTTGTTAGATTAGATGCTTATTCTAAAACTTTAAGGATAAGAATTAGGGAATATGAACAAAATATAGAATAACAAAAAAGAGAATTTAAAAAATAAAACTATCAACCCATTAACATCTATATGGAGGAAAGTAACATATATAAGTAGGAGAAATAGCATAAGATGAAGTTTTAAAAAGAGAATTTAAACATAACTATAACTTCTATGCCATGTGGAAGACTAGAGACTATCTCATGTAACTTGATTGAGCAAAAGATCCATACAGAAGGACAGATTCTACTCCAAAACAACCTAAGTATGAAGCATTTTAGTGGCTCACAGAGGCAGAGATGATACCATGAAAAAGTACAAAAAAAAAAAAATGATCAGCAACACACTGCACAGAAGGCAAGACAAACACAACTCCATCTCTATGGCTACCTGGCAGCAGCCCCATCCAAAGGGGAAAGTCTAATAGTGCTACCGTCAGAAAAGGCCACAACCCTCACAACAAGCCTACACTTGCTATAATCTGTGAGACAGTGAATGAATCAGTATTAGGGGCTACCTCAATCAGTTGCTTTATATGACTGGATAGAAGTGGCTACTTACCACTTTTTGGGGTATGTTATTGCTTAAAATTAATATGTTAAGGCTAAAGAACTAAGAAAACCATGTTTTAGTTAGATGGAGAGAGTGAGAAGAGGTAGGGAGGGAGGGAAAGAGGGAGAGGAAGAGAGAGAGAGAAAGAGGAGAGAGAGAGAGAGAGAGAGAGAGAGAGAGAGAGAGAGAACACTGCATAGTGGTTTTGTAGAGCCACAAAGCCAGATATGAGAAGCTGAGAAGAGTAGACTACAGGAGGCTACTCTTCCAGTGACCAGAAGTTGATAGACAAGCTCTGGTTTGATAGAGCTAAGCCTGGAATGAGCAGGGAACTCAGCCTCTGAGATCACATATCTGCTTATCTATGTGTCCTTGACTGCAGTAGAGCCTGAGAGTTCTTAAGTACACCTCTTGAGTACACTGATTAATATTCACAATATATTAAAAGTAGGATGATATCTTCTCCACTTCTACAGGTCTTGGGCTGCTGTTTTCATACTATTGGCACAGCATAGGCGGCATGCGAGCCACCCCAGAGATTTTGATCTTGGTGCTTAGCAGGGTAAGAGAATCTTCCCAGCTCATGTACTCAAAGCTAAATCAACTGTGTCTTTGAAGTGAACAGCAAAGTAAACACTTCCTTGCTTAAATTACTTGCCAGGTATTTATTCACAGTAACAAGTGAAGTAACTAACATAGCAACTCTGTTTTAAAAGAGTAAACATGGATGGCTCCATGGCTCCAGCTACATATGTAGCAGAGGATGGCCTTATCTGGGTTGATGGGAGAAGAGGCCCTTGGTCCTGTGGGGCTTGATGCCCCATCATTGGGGGATACTGGAAGGGTGAGGTAGGAATGGGTGGGTAGGGGAGCACCCTCTTAGAGGCAAGGGGGAGGGGTTTGGGATGGGGAGATTTTGGAGGGGACACCTGTAAGGGGGACAAGAGTTGACTGTAAATAAATAAAATAACCAATTAATTAATAAAAAAAAGAATTCTACATGGTTAAGCAACATTTTCACTTAGAAATCAAGAATATACAATAGAACCCTCTGGTTTCTTTGTCTATAAGACGTCAAGATGATCTTGGTGGGTATAAAGGAGAGGAGCACAGTGAAGTGAGCCTCACAGCACTGTAGTCTGACATGGAACATATGGGATTGATTCAAAGCGATTTTAAAATATCTTTGTAAGATGGAGTAATCTGAGAATTAAAGCGGGATGAATGTAAAGTTCTGGGCAGTTGTATTGATTGTTGACTAAATACTTGGAGAGAATTTTTCTTGTCTTTTGATGTTTTGTTAGAGATATAGGCAGTAAAGGGACCCTCATCTGGGATTACCGGGCTACATTTGGAAAAAATGTCACAGGACTAGACCACCAAGAAGGCAACTGTGTAAGCAGGAACTTTCCAATAATGATATAGGGTTTCCTGTAAATAGATCAATAAAGGCTTTTTGCTTGAAAAATATAAACAATATGTATCTATTCATATACTTTGTTTGTGTTCTCTCCATGAATGAACCACATGATTGGCAAAGATAAGTATCACAAGCACATGAGTCATTATTGCCCATACATGGTGCTCAACAAATATTTATTGATGTTGATTTTAAAAACACATAAGCATAGTTTTAATATTATCTCTTGAGTAAATAAACTTGATTGTCAGTTGTTTTTATAAAAAGTCATATAAATTTCTATTTACTTTAAGATCACAGAGTCTAAAAAACTGGTTGTATATATATTAAGTATTAAAATAACTAATTCCTGGTTTCATAATCATCTATTATCATCCAGGCAATCATTGCCAGAAACCAAACATTTGGTAGTTTTTAATCACGTAGCTTTATAAAAGATATTTAGACACAAAATACATTTAATATATTCAGGATCACACATGCAATAAGTGATATAGTTGAGATGATTTATTTGTACCATAATCGCTCAAGAGTTAAAAGGCACTAAATTATACAGTTGGAAGCACAATTAACAACAAATGAAAACTCTTTATTGACTTTGTTACACTTCTAAATTTTTTATTTTTTAGTTACTATGTAAGGTATTAGCTATCATTTTGGCACACTGGAACAAACTGTGTTTTAATAGATCCTTTTCCCTCCTCATCTCCACCATCTCCATGCAGTAGGAAACAAACAGGTGTTCCTAACCCTCTAGCTGGCTTGAGAAGCGTAGTAAAGTCCTCTGCTCAGCTCCTAGCATATCCCTTCCATTCTCCTCTGGTGCTTTAATGTCGCCTCAGACAGTTAGTTTCTTAAATATTAAAAGCTATGAGTCTAAAGCCATGCTCAGAACTCTCTATCCAAACCCTGATAATATATGATCTTGATCAGCCGACGAAGTCTATGAGTTCTAAAGCCATGACTCAGAACTCTCTATCCAGAACACCTGATAGAATATATGCATCTTTGATCCAGTGCCGACAAATTTGTAGTCAGTACACTCTGAACCACAAAATGAGGTGGAGGGAAAGAGTTTAGACATCAAACAGACAGATTTGCTTAACCTCTCTGTTACTTTTGCCCTTTGAGTTGGATTGATATTGTATGCAATAAATGAGTCTAATGTGTGCATAGCGAAGCATGCTAGATGCTCTATAAAGAACAGTTCTGCTTCCCTTCCAAGAGATAATTGATTTTGTGAGATTATGAGTCTAGAGTTTATTATAGACAAGAGATCAAGACGTAAGAAAAATAATACATTTTGTCTGTCGGTAAATGAAATCTGATGTGTGCATCTCATCATTAGCATTGTCTCAGAGCATCATTAGAAGTCCATTACCACTAATACTACTTTCTGATGGACAGGATCTAATTCAGTTGGAGCAAGTACCTTTGAGCAATGTGATGCTCCCCAGTTAGACAGAAAACAAATGCTTGGAAATCATTGTAGGAATATGGCATTTAAGGACATATTATAAGGCACAGTACAATGCAATCAGTAAGTGCAATGCTTAATGTAGCAGTGAAACTATTTAATTATTTAAAAACTTAACCTCCATATTCACATGATGTGAAATGCAAGTCAAATATTAGTGAAAGACCTCCCAGAGTCAGTTAATTTATCAAATTGTCTGAACATGTGTCTTGGCTGTTGGATAATTCTGGTTTTTCTTTCATTCATCACAGACACCAACCCTTCCCCTTTAAATACACTTCCAGAGAGCACAAACTACATTTTCCCCAGGAATTACAGACTCCGTGCTGCTCACCAAGCACCCGATAACAAGTCATATTGTTGTTCACAAGTTGCAGAGGTTGCTATGCAACCATATGGAGAAAGGCGGAAATTTCAAGCCACACACTATGAGCACATGAATTAAGGTGTTAAAAATAAGATTAGGTGAATGTGTACGTGTGTATAGGCAAATACTGCATAAATTATCACGAAGTAATAAGCTGAAAGGGATAAAGCAGTTTTTCTGGGAGGAAATAAAATGAGCCCTAAGAGGCAGATTTTCCAGTTAGAAGCCTGAAAAGTTCTTGGAGTTAATTAGGTCCATCATTTAATTTGATCACTCAAACTGCTGCATAGGCATAAGGCACAAAGAAAAGAACAGTGGGCGGACAGTTAGCAACTAAATTGGGCAGGCAGTTCACACCACTGTAAAGCTCATTATTTTCTTTCCATTGTGGGCAGAAAGAATGTGAGAATGCATAGAGCCAGAGCTTCGTACTGAACCATGCGTGACACTATTGGTGACAAAATGGAATCTATGTTATTCCGAATGGCTTTTGCATCAATCCAATAAATACCTCACGGGATCAGTTGTGAAGCGGACAGTGTTCATTTGGTTCAAAGTCTGGGAGGTTCTAGTCCAGGATTCTCAGTTTTCTGTTTTTAGGCCAACAGTATTGAGTGTAGCACACCGTATTAAGAGTAGGTGATAGAGTATTCCACTGACTCATGCTCAGGAAGCAAGAGAGGAAAAAGAAGGTCTTAGGATGCCACAATATCCTTCAAGGGTTTGCTCCGCAGTCATCTGAAACTCTTTCACGAGGCTCCACCTCCTAAATTTCATTCTACTCCCAAGAACATGAAGATGGTGACAAAACCAATAGCGTACTGACCTCTATAAGATGCTTACCAGTCCAAGGGGGAAATAGACCCAGCTGCTTTAACACATTTTAAAACTGTGGCTGGAAGATTGTTTCATCTTATATGACCTACAATATTAAATATGAAATAGTTCTGTTTAAATGGAAAAAATTTCTATTTGCTAATGAAAGAATTTCAGTTTGGGGTGGTTTTCTCAAAAAGAGATGGGAATTATCTCTAAAAATTTTAGTTACAATTGCTGCATTGACAGCACTCTGCTTTTAGGTGAGTGGGAAGTTCACACATCACATGTGTGGTAGAGGAACTTGGCTAATACCCAAAACACATTAAGTCTTCATAACTTCAGAAAACTAGTAGTATCGCTCAATTATACTAAGCCCCACTAGAATTTCACCTGTAACCCAACAGGTAAAGTTCATTATTCACAGAAATGAAAGATAAAACACATCCAGAAATGTACAATATCTAAGTAAATGGTAGAAAGAGTTAGATTGTATCAGCCATCAAAATCGCATGGTGAAACCCCAACTTACTATACTTCAGAATATGACTGTCGTTGAAGATATTGTTTTAAAATAAGTGATAAATGTTAAATTCCCTTTATGTGTACCCACTCCAAAATCACAAGTGTTCTTTTTTTTTTTCCTGTGTGTAGTCCTGGCTGTCCTGGAACTCACTCTGTAGACCAGGCTGGCCTCAAACTCAGAAATCTGCCTGCTTCTGCCTCCCAAGTGCTGGGATTAAAGGTGTGCGCCACCACTGCCCGGCACATGTGTTCTTATAAGAAGTTGGACACATGCCAGTCAGTGGTGGTGCACGCCTTTAATCCCAGCACTTGGGAGGCAGAGGCAGGTGGATTTCTGAGTTTGAAACCAGCCTGGTCAACAGAGTGGGTTCCAGGACAGCCAGGGCTACACAGAGAAACTCTGTCTCAAAAAAACAAAAGAAGAAGAAGAGGAGGAGGAGGAGGAGGAGGAGGAGGAGGAGGAGGAGGAGGAGGAGGAGGAGGAGGAGAGGAGGAGGAGGAAGTTGTTGTTGGACACACAGAGATGTCAAGATGTGGCTGCAAGAAGCAAAGACCATGTACAAACTTAGCAAATTATGGCCAGCTGCAAACCAAAGGGAACACATTCACAAGAGACCAAACCTGAGGAACCTTGACCCTGAGCTCCAAGAATGAGAAAACACATATCTATTGTTTAAGCCAAACCAAGTATAATAGTCTGTATGAAAAAATGCTCATCACCCCATACTCTAAGGCATTTGAATATTTGGTCCCCAGTGGACCAAGTTGTACTGTTTGAGGAAGCTTAGGAGACACAGTGCTTCAGAATGTATCCTGCTGGGCAGGATTTGGGGGATGTTGGAATTAAAAACCTTCTTCTAGTTCTACTTTGTTCTCTCTACTTCCCTACGCTTCAAGACATAAGCTCTCAGATACCTACTCCTGCCACTATGCTTGCCATCTAATTCATGCTGTGCCTACCATTCTATAGAAGCAAAAAATAAATGTAGTATTCTATAAACTGTCAAGGCATGTTCAACAGAAAAGCATCTAATATACCAAGTCTAATACTTGGATATGACAGGCATAGTAAAGTAGCATGCTACAAACAAATGCATTTGGACTTTAACAGCACTTTTTGACAACTCTAAGACAGCAAGGATGATTCTATACTTGGGTATCTTAGTAGATTTCAAGCTTCACAGAAGACAGACTGTAGCGATGCTGATGTTGTAATGGGTATGTAACTGTCCTTTCTGTTATGAGGCAAGAGGTCTGTGCTGTTTTGTTGGTGGTGGTGACGGTAGTGGTAGTGGTGGTTGGGTAGTTAGCTTTTGGGTTGCTTTATGGTGTGTGTGTGTGTGTGTGTGTGTGTGTGTGTGTGTGTGTGTGTGCGCGCGCACAGCGTGTGTTTAATCAAACAATGGGCTTGTTTTTGCACGTGTTTGTAAAGATATTGGTGTAGACTTCTTGTACCTTACTCTATCAGCTTCTGATCATTCTTGTCTCATGTTATAGCGTCTAAGGAGATTATGAATTGCTAGTTGAAAACAACTAGCTGTGAATTCTATCCCAATTCCAAACACCACTGAAGTCTAAAATTGTGTCTCTCCAGTTTAATATGTCAAAGGCTGTATTAGACTTGCTCACCTGAGTAAATTCTGGGACAGTTAACCTTTCATTTAGCTGTGAAAGTAGGGTGTATATATAGGCTTGAGACAATTTGATACTGTGTTAGATCTACTGCTCAGAAAGGTTTATCTGACACACACCGTTTGACCTTTTTTTTTCTATCATGGGTCTCTTTTCTCCACATCGTCCTGTCTCAGCTGAGTAGCTAGGCTGCTCATAAATACAAGTGACAATCACACTCTACTGATTAAATTACCACAGCAGTTGACATTCATTTAGTCCTTATTTGCAAAAGAGCTTTACATCATCTTGTCAATTATTCCACAGATGAGGAATGCAGATGACCGAAGGAGATTAGGCGGCTTTCTGAAAGGCATACAACAAAGTGGCCAAAACATGATGTCATCTTTTGACCTGGATGTTCACACGTAATACATTCACCTTTTAATTGTTTGACTGGTGAAGTGTGTCTGAGACCAGGCTCTGTATGCCTCTTCCTTACTCTGGCACATGCTATGTTGATAATGTTAACAATTTTTTTTGGCTTCTCTGTGCCTCAATTTTCACATCTGTAGCATGGAATTTATATTAATATGTATCACGATGGAGGTACTGCACAGGGAAATCAGTACCTGAAAAGAATCTAGCATAGTACAGGCTTGTGCCTACTATCTTTTAAATGTTAGGACGTTTTAAACTTGCTGCTTTGAAGATTTGTATGGTGAAGTCTTGACAGTCTGATTCTTAAAGTGTTCCACCAATAAGGGAAGAGTAGTACTATTATGGGGTGATTTGCAAACTGTCCTGTTGGCTCATTGGTTATCCACCTGGTGGTTCCTTAAAACTTTAGAAGGTTGGGCTTAGCTGGAGGAAGTAGGGTACCATGGACAGGAGCTGAAGGGCATTCTGTTTCCGGGTTCTTCCTGTCCCAATCTCAATATTCTACTCACATTGAGATGAATTCCTCCATTATTTGCTCCCACACTGTAGTGTTCTTTCCAAGCACATGAGACTAAAAAACCCGTTGAAACCTTCTTGAACTGTGAGCAAGAATAAAGGCCCAAGTAATAAAAGAAGCATTAGTCGGAGGTAGTGTTGCATGATGAAAACCTGAAGAAAAGCAGAGAAATCCTGTATCCTTATGGTTGGTACCATTATGGGGATGAATATAGCCAGGGATACACGAATTAATTGAAACGGTGAGCTTTGGAAAGTTTGAGTATCATTTATTCTTTTTCTTGGGAAATCTATTCAAGCTAGTGGGTATTATTTAGATTTTTGTCAAAATAAAGAGAACTATCACTAATTGAGTGGAGGTTAAAGATATAAATTTGTTTCTCTCTCACCTAAAGTGGCAATTCTAAGCCAGTCTCTACTCTGATTCATGCACTTGGTCTGTGTGTGTGTGTGTGTGTGTGTGTGTGTGTTGTGTGTGTGCTCTGCAACATTCCTTAGTATCATATGCTTTTCTATATGGCTGAAAATGGATACTTCCTCGAGAAAATTTCTCTGGCTAGCAGACATAGAAGACTGGTGGGAAACACCCAGCACACGCCTACTCATTCCTGTGGTTTTTCAAGACAATCTGACCTTATGACCACACCCACGTTAAAACATTTAGACAGTTTTAGCTGAGGAAAGAAGAGAAGGACAGAGTTGGCCCAATATCACACAAAATACTCGTGCTAAAACAACCTTTAAAAAGACACATAGGAAAGAAAATGCATTATTCTATAACTCCAACTTTTGGAAAAATTTCAGTGCTTTTATTCTTGTTGAATAAATGTCAGTTCAGTAAAATTAGTGCCCCACCACTACCTTACAAAAACATTCTCAGAATAGCCTGAAAACAATAGTAAAGCATATCAATTATTTACCATATTAATGTAAAATAAGGAATTAATCATCAATACATATTCTTTGAGATATTTAATTCAAATAAGTACTTCAATTCCTTGTCTTCTCTAATTATGGTAAAATATATTTTAAGTAATTCAGTGTTCCTATAAATTGTTTTCTCATTTTACACATAGCAATTGCAAGAATCCAAAGGAAAACTTCATTTAATAAATTTATTTTAAGGTTATATATTTTATGGTTACCTAGGTAATAACTGCTATAATTCTTGAATGCATAATTGGCTTGACATTATATGCATAATTGGCACACACTATTGATTCAAATAACTATTTAAATACAGTCATAATTAAATGTGTTAAATCTTCATATCATTTATTCATAAAAACCAAGATGCATATTTATTTCATCATTATGTATATCTTTTTAATTTTCCTATATTGAGAATATTTTATATATTTCATAATTTTTTGTCTGAGTGTGTGTATGTGTGTGTGTGTATGTGTGTGTGTGCCTAAAAGATGTTAACAGTTAAAAACCTGAAGTTCACTTAAAAAGGAACTGTCAAGTACATTTATATGCTAAGAATACATAAAGAGAACGAAGGCTGGAGAGACAGCTCAGCAGTTAAGAGCACTGACTACATTTTCAGAGGACCTATATTTGATTCCCAGGAGCTACGTGGTCTGTAACTACAGGTCCAGAGGATTCAATTTCCTCTTCTGGCCCACACTGGAACAAAACATACATATGGTGCACATACATGGAGGAAAATCATCCATACACATAAGAATAATGTAGGTTTCATAGACGCACCTATCTTTTCTAACACACAGGAGGCAGGCAGCATTACCAAAAATTCAAAGTCACCTGAAAAATAAAAAAAGGGTTTCAAGCCAGTCAAGGCTACATAACAGGACCTTGCCTCAAAAGACTATTTAACATGTTTTAATATGTTATTTATTTCTTCTTATTTGGTTAATTGTTATAATTATTTAGCCACCCATCCTCTCCTTGGAAAAGTCACAATGTTTGACTTTAATTTACATGTATAATTACTGGATATTTAATTGCTATACTGAAACTCATTCTGAAGTACTTAACCTTATTGGTGTCACACAGAGAGGGCATAAGTAATTTTTTTTTCTCTTGAATTTTTGGCACTTCAAATCACAAGCTAGTACTGACAAATATCAGGTTTGCAATAAAATTTTCCATCTCAGACTAGTTATGAAATGTTGAGCAAGCAATCTACAGCTCATCACTTCAGGTATCTTATCTCTAAAGGACATCCATGGGGAAGGGGACTAGGAGGAGGCCAAAGAGATGGCCTAGTCCTTATCCACACTAAGTGTTCTTACATGGTATTCTCTCTAGCCTCCAAAAACACCCTATGCACATGTGGACATACACAGACACAATACACATACACATAATTAAAATTTTGAATTGGATATTTAAAGGATCACTTTCAGTCCAAAGTAATTATAACAGTTTGACTATCGATTATTTTTCAAGTCCTTGTTTAGTTATCATGTAAAATGCAAAATAAACCTCAGCATATTTTTAAATTTAAAGTATCAATTATTGTTATATTTATATCTGTGAATTCAAGATGACAGTTCTTCGATTTGAAAATAGTTCCCAATTCTTTTGTATATGTGTGTGTGATTATTGTCTATATATTGTATATAGAGATCTTAATACTATTTATAATCCAAAACTATAGTTTGAGTGAACGTATCCATTTTCTATAGTATACCTCAGACCATTCTTATTCAAGAAATGGATATTGCCCAGGTAGGTATGGGGGTATATTATTTAGATGATAAAACTCCAAAGCCCTGGAATAAATCTTCTCCATCATATAAGAGGGGGGGGCAGAGAGAGGGAGGGAGGAAGAGAGAGAGAGAGAGAGAGAGAGAGAGAGAGAGAGAGAGAGAGAGAAAGAGAGAAAGAGAGAGAAGGCTTGATTTTCTGAAGTTCTACTGGTTTTGCCTAAACTTACTTTTCAACAATGCTTTAATCTTTGCTACTCTGATGAAGCTATTTCTGTCATTGTCGTTACTGGGTTCCATTTAACACTTATAAAAATCAGCTCCCAGATCTCACCCTTTATGATATCTGACCACTATTTGACACAGTTGGTTATTCTCCTTTTCAAAAAGTATTTGATCTTTTAGGATATCAAGTTCTGTGTCCTCCCAGCCGGTATCACTATTCCTTCCTTGTGCCTTTGCTACTGCCCCGTCCCCTCTTGGTCTTTACAATTGAATTTTAGTCCTCTGAGTTCAATCAAGGGAACACATCTATATTTATTTTACCACTGTAAATGATCCTATCCAATCATGTTGCTGTAAATTTCATCTCTAAGCTAATAACTCTCAAAGTTAATATCTACTCTACTTCCTATATCAGTTTCCATGTACTTTTATCTCACTATTTACCTGGGAACTAATAGTTGTAATAAGCATTTTAAACTCAGCATATCTAAAATGCTATCTCTCCACCAAGACCTGTCCCTCTTCTATGATGCTTAATCTTGATTTTCAATTTAATTGATGGAAAAATATCTAGAAGGCTAATAAAGTATAATTTTAGGTATATCTGTGAGAATATTTTTCAGGGAGGGTTAGATGTTGAAATCTCTGACTAAATGAATAGAATAATCTCATGATGGATTCCTAATACAAGGAGATTATTGACAGTTGATGAAAAATGGGAGGTGGGACATAGTTATAGGAAGTAAGTTATCATGGCCATAACAAGACAGTATTGAGAATTGATTTTTTTTTTTTAAAGTAGGAGTTGGAATAGAGTTACAGGAGCACGTTCTGATGGAGAAAACAGCCTCTGCCACATACTTCTACTTGTAATGATAGTCTATCTGAGTGCATGGACTGACTCTTCTGAAAGTGTGAGCCAAGGCAAGTAAAATTTTTTTTCTTAGGTTGTTTCTGTCATATGTTTGATCAAAGCAATATAAAAAAATAGATACTTCATTCACATAATTTTTAGGCTCAAGTCCAAGAGTCCCTGACCTCCTAAATTCAACCACCTTCCCACCTTCTCTCTGTCTCTGTCTCTATATGGTCTCTGTCTCTGTCTCTCTTCTCTCTCTCAATCTTTGTTGTATGTGTGCATGTGTGTGTGTTTATGCATATTTATATGATTTATACCTCGTTTCAACCTCTACCACTAACATACTATTATAAATCAAAACTCTCGTAATTTTTACATATATAAATTGATAATAATACCTTCTTGTTCAAAACCTTCCATCAACAATAATGGTACTCAGAATAATGTCTTAACAAGAGTTCTGATGTTTCTCGCTGTCTTCCAACTCTCACCTCTAATGCCCTTCTGGTATTGGACCTTTTTTAGTTCAGCCATACGAGCTTGTTTCAATTTTAACACTTTTCTCTGTAGTCTCTCTTCTGAAATATTATTATTGTTAGATTGCTATGTATTTTGAGGTTAAATTCTAATTCCTTGTCAAAGTATCATCTTATCAGGAGCCTCTGTCATAACCTCCTTATATAACTTTCCTCACCATTTCCTGTCCTTACTTCACTTTTATTTATATCAGACAGAGATACAAAGAGATGCCACTCTCAAATCTCCTCTTAAGAAAAATCACTGTCTGGAAGACAGGGATGGTTAGCTGACATCTTCTCAAGTTTTTTTTTTTTTTTTTCAGGACCAGTTTAGGAGTCTGAGGCTCTTCAGCCAGTGGATGAGTAATGTGTTAATAAAGCAGTTTTTTTTTTTTCTGGCTCAGCAGTGCTTCAATAAACTAGTAGATTCTGTCTCCAAAAGCATGTCTGGCCTCTCCCTAACATCACATCTTTGTTTTCATTTCCTAAGTTTTATTTCCCAATAAACCTTCCTCATACTAATCCCACTTTAGTCTATACTTCCTAGGGAACTCAAATGAAAAAAAAGTTAGATCCCATTTTATAATTGTATGTCTCCCTCCATAGAATAAAAGTTCTATGAAGGCAGTTAATTTTTCATTTCTTAACTATTAAGCTAACAATGCTTCCTGTACGATCCAGCTTTCTGTTGCTATAGCAAAATTCCTGAGATAATTAGTAAGGAACAAAGCTTACTTTACCTCATCATTTCTGAGATTTAATGGTACTTTGTCCTGTCACTATGGCCCTGTGATTACATAATAGTAGTATATAACTGTGAAGGTCTGTTCACCTCATGGTACTCCGAAAATGAGGAACAGAAAGCATTTCTTCAAAACCAATACCCAGACAACCCAGTCTTTTCCCCTGAGGCCATTTAAGGTTCTGCCTGCTCCCAGTAGCACTGTGGGCTGGCATCCAACCCTTTGGCACATAAGCCCCGAGGAACATTGACCCAGTCATACTGCCAAAAATAGTCCTTTAATAAAGAAGATAATAAATACTTACTGTGACTAAAAACAGGAATAAATAAAACATTGAATGCATAAAACCGTATCAAAGCATCATGAATATCATGGGACAGAAGTTATCCATAATCGTTATACACCAACATCAAGGACTTTTTTCTCGTGGGTCGCAGTTTTTTCAAAATTGTACTTCATTTTTATCTCAGCATTGCACATGTAATTGTTAAAAAAAAATTGGCTTGGCTTCTTGATGAAGCTTTTCAAAGTTTTCAAAGTTAAATCATAAAATTTGTACGCTGTTTGTTTCATTAGAATAGATACATTATCCCTTGTTAAAGTATTGGTATTTTTAAATCCTTTTTGAAAATTTCTTTTTCTCTCATACAATACACTCCAAAAGTAGTTTCCATTCCTCCCCACTCCTCCTAGTTACCCCCAGAAACACCTCCCTCTACCCAGGTCCACCTACTCTATTTCCTTTCTGAAAAGAGCAGATCTCCCAGGGATATCAACCAAGCACAGCATAGCACGATCCAATGAGAATAGGCAGAAACCCTCGTATCAGGGCTGGGAGATATTATGAGTATTTTTTAAAGCCTTAAGTGTTAAATGAATGTGTACAGCAAATGTGCTATTATATCAAAATCCTTTTAGTAGAGACAACAGTAAGTTAAGTATCTCTAATAATGTCAAGTGAAAGCTAAGGACTATTGGCACAGGGGGGAATAGTTTAGTCAGTAAAGTGTCATATAAATGGGATGACCTGTTCTGAGGTCCAGCCAGTCTGAGGAGGGTCCTGACAACGGCGGGAATGGAAGCCGCAAAAATTCAGTAATGACTCGGAGTCAGTAATAGATGCAAGCTGTCAGTTCAAGTGCTCTCTCTGTTCCCAAGATATCTCTCATTCTTTCCTTCTCCTTCCTTCCTTCCTTCCTTCCTTCCTTTCTTCCCTCTCCTCCCTCCCTCCCTCCTTCCTTCCTTCCTTCCCCTTTCTCATTCATTTACTTTCTTCCTTCTGATTCTTTTGCCTCCTCTCGACCAGAAAGCCTGAACCCAATCTTTTATTTACTAAAGCTACATCATCAAGGTTTTGGTCATTGTTAATACTATTAGAAATCCTGAAATTTATATAAATTTTATGAATCCCAGATTACTAGTCCCAACTCCTCTTCCTTAAAACACAAACTAAACACGAAGCAAATGCACATTTTCTTAATCGGTTTTACACAGCCTATTCTTCATGGGTAGCTGGGCTCAGACAGCTCCTGCAGTTTCCTGGGACAGCAGACAGTAGTCTTTAGTACCCACCTTCATGTAAAAACAGAAAGGTGACAGACTACTAAGGTTAAAATAATTTCTTACAAAGTTTTAAAATGTTATGCAAGCAAAGAAGCTAGTAATCTCTAGTATTTCTCTAGGCATTATTATCTCCAATCCTTCAAGTAACAAGGAGAACAAAATACTAGCTTTTTACATGTGTATATCTCATCTTTTAATTCCCAATCTTCGTTTCCTATCCTAGCAATTCCATAGCCTCATGTACTCTCTTTCTAATACTATTTGTTTCTAGATCATACACAAGTCTTCCTCCTATAAGATAAACCCATCTATTATTGTTTATTTTCTACAGATTCCTTCTTTTCCTATCCATGCCTTTTAAGACCACTTTAACTCTATCCTTGATGTCCCCATGTTCATCCTGGTAATTAATGCAGCAGTCATTGGGACCAGAGGGTAAATGTATCTCCTCATAATAATTCCAAATTCAAGGTCAAGTCTGGCAATGAACTATCTCTACAAAGGACCATGTAAGCTTTTATGGCCTCTGTGGTTATGTTGTCTAGATCCCTTTCCATGGCTCTAAAGAACAAGCAGAAGGCCTGTTCTTTTTCCTCTACAGCCTCATGAACACCTCCATTCCTCATTCCTGAGAACCACATCTGTTTCATTTATTATGGAGTGAATAGCTCTGAGTAATGAGAGAAGCATATGCCCCAAAAAGAGATTCAAAGTAAAATAGAAGAGACAGCAGCTCAGTTTCAGGGCAACAACAACCATCAGCATACACCGGAATCAAGGGCCTGGCAGTGCTCCAAGGGCAAGAACTGTGTCACACCTCCCAGTACAGAGCAATGCCAGACCCTGAAGACCTGGGTTCCTCTCCCAGAAAACCATGCAAAATCTGGTAGCTGTACCTGGTAGCATATGCCTGTAATTCCAATGCTGTAGAACCAGAGGAGGAAGATCTGTGAGACTCTCTGGCCAGCCAGCTTACCAACATGGCCAGTTCGAGACCAATGAGAAACTCTGCCTCCAAAAAACAAGGATGTGCAGGTAGTTCATGAAGAATCATGCTCAAAATTGATCTCCAGATTTCACAGTCACATACACATATGTGCATGTGCATTCACACACACATACACACACACACACACACACACACACACACACACACACTAATGATAATAAGAATAGGATGTTTTATATATTATCTTAATCTATATTTTGGTGAAAGGAAGAAAAGAGAGACTGGAAAAAGATCTCTTATCTTGAGTGGTCCTCCCATCCAAAACATGAAATTAAAGGCAGAATAAGAGTATTATATGGCCTTTAGAATTGTTGTTCACAGTAACTAATCATTAAAATTATTTTCCAGTGGATATGTGGATTTAGAAATGTGTCCTTAAGTTCTATGCATAGACACTAAAGGTACTAATATGATTGTAAATATATCATACATAGATCATAACAATATCATTTGAAATGCCTGGTAAATGAAACTTTAATTTACTTGGTTTTTATATAATAGCAAGAGCCCTTCTCTCTGAGAGCCTAATAACAGGCTCGGAAACTTAACAACACAATAAATGAACATTGTAGTATGGCTGTACTCTGAACAAACCTGATTTGAAAAGGAATAATTTAGTGCTACTTCCTAGTCCTTGATGCCCTTAAGTAGGAACTTCTAGACTTGTAACTCAGTAGAGTGGACCTGTTGAGAATCCTCATGTATTTAGCATTTAGTACATAGACTAAAACCCAGCCTCAATGACATTATTATGCACTTAGTTGTTCAAGTGCTCCAATTAATTTATTGACCTACTTGCAGCAAGTCTTCATAAAGACCTTAGCCTTAACTTGAAGTATTATTGAAAGTACTCCATTAAATATATGCTCTTTGAGTATCTTAATCCTTCATATTATATTGCATAATGAACACACTCATTATCTCAGTCAAGATTACATAAGACAAAGTATACCGACGTGTTCCAAAATGTAATGCATTTAATGTAACAGAGTTTATGTCTTGCTCGTATGTCAGAGTGGTTGTTCTTCATGCAATCATCCAAGATCAAGTTCTGCTTCCATCTTCTGGCTTTATCATCCTGGATAAGCCTATATTGGCATCGAGAAGTAGAAGATTATACCAGCACCAGAACATTCTCATGGATGCCATGGACAAGAATGGCACATTCCATTTCATTCACATATATACCACTTATCACTTTAACTACGTAGTCCAAATATATTCATAGTGATTATCACTTTGATATAAAAGGAAAGGAGGATATTTCAAGGAAAGTTAACATTTCTCTCACATTTAAACAACAATGAAACATCATAAAATGATATTAAAAATCAAACATCCCTTAAGACCACCCCTCAAAGATAACTCTAGTGACAGTTCGATGCATAGTCCTACGCTGCATGGAGTCACTTGTTCCAATATGTTTAAGTCACTCCAGAGTGTGCCTAACACTTGTAGATATAACTACAAAGATGCTAAAGATTACAAATGGGCCTCACCGGCTTCTCCTTCAAGGAACAAACACCACGTGATCTTTTCCTTTGTTATTAGTATATTATTTGTTTAGCAGTCTTCTCTACTGAAAAGTTCTCAAATCTGTAGCAGGATAAGAACTTCCATATTCTTCACAATCCACCTCCAGTGATCTCATCATAGAAGTCATCCTTCAATATTTATTTACCCCGGATGTTTTTCATTATGGTAACTGAAATCTCAAAATTAAAGCATAGTTATCCTCCAAGCTCTAGCAATGGGCTTTCCACAGAGTAGCTGTATCTTATGAGTATTCCTTGTTTTCTAAATTTTTTATCTGGTTTTATCTCTACTAGATTGTAACCTTTTTTTTCTCACTAGTAGTTAATATGATATTTCAAGAATATGTTATAAGAAAAGATCTTCTATAGGAATTGCATCTAACAAGATTTTTTTAAAGAATAATGCACCTTATATTTCTTGCCTACTTACCATTTGTCCAAAGAAAATGAAGCATATTTCTTAGAGTCTATGTATGTACAGTGAAGAATTATTACTGCTATATTTACAGATCTTATGCCTCTTTCCCAGTGTCAGGAATTTGGGGGTTTTGGTTTGGGGTTTTGTTTGCATTTCTTTTCATTTTATGTTATGGGGGCTATTTCATTTTACAGTTTACGGGTCCATCATAAAGAGAAGTCAGGGTAGTAACTCAAGGTGGAAACCAAGAGACAAGAAACGAAGCTCTCACCGTGAAAGACTACCACTGACTGATGTTAAGATTTCATGAGTTAATTGTAGAGAAATTTTAATCCAACAGCATGGCTGCTCTTGCAAAGGATCACAAACAAAGACCTTCTAGGTCTATAGGATCCAGCCAGAATTCAGACATGTCCTGGATTAGAGTATGATCTGCCTGGAATACACATGCCCTTATTACACACATTTAATCCCTAACAATGAAAGTAAGATTAGTTTGTAGAAGGAAGAAGCCATGTTTAAAAGTGATTATAATTGAGGGGCAGACTAAGTGATGAATCCAGAGACATATTTGACAGAATGAGGCAGAAACAAGATGGGAACAGCACAGGAAAGAGCATCTCCTTAAGAGCAGAGAGGTGGGAGGAGACAGACACAGAGAGGCAGTTTTACCTTTTACTGAAACAGTTTTACAGAGACAGGTTGCAGAGTGAACAAGCTGGACACAAGTGAATACAGAATGAGTCAGAGAATGGAAAAGAGACATAAGAGTAGAATATATTGCCAAAGTTAGTATCAAGCCAAACAGAACAATTCAGGCAGAAGCTGAGAAAAGTCAGATTAAATCAGTCAACTTGGAAGATTAGATTGTACAGAGGCTAGAAGCTTCCAGACTTAGGCTTAGGTACAGTTAGAACAGAGAACGAAACACTCTGGTCTCAGCCTAAGCCATGTATTCACACAGCTAGGGTACAGTTCTCATCTCATCCCTGCATTTGGGGAAATCAAAGTGACATTTACCGTTAATCATTAATAGATAGAGAGTGGAATAAAGAAAATGTTTTATAGGGATTAAACTTTAAACAATTAGTAAACTAACTAAAAAAGTTTGGATCATTAAAGACACTATAGAAGTTCAGAAGCATCATCAATAGTTCATGTGAGAAGGCAGATAAATCACCTACTGAAAAAGACCATGGAAAGGGAGATGTTGGGAAAACTCTCCAGGAGCTTACCTCTGAAAGTTTATATCCAAGTAACTGGTGATGGACTTGGAGCTAGGATGAACCATTCAGAAGCTAGTCCCACTGCAACAAAGCATGGCTGGAAGCCACAGCATCCACATATATTTTGTTTAAGTTTGAAGATGGCACTGCTCAAAAAAGACAAACAGCAAGAACCAAAGATGTAATATGGGGAGAAACAGTCCATCGTAGGGCCAGGAGGTACAGTATGTGGTAGGGTGCAACAGGTACCTCTATATCTTTTGTTTCAGATAACCGTGACGGACTTCCCAAAATGAAGTATTCCAAATTCCTCTTTTGGCAAACACTAACTGAAATCATATATAAAACGGATTGGGGAGAGCACAATCAAACTACTACTGCAAAACCCACAAAAGTATGCTTACACTTTTATTATTCAATGGAAGTTGGAAATCTTTCAAAGTCTATCCATGTAGAGGCGCTTCAGTTTGTATTTAAAATATTTAGGATTCACTACACATCAACTTTCTACCTGACGTCTTCCCATGGGTGTCAAATAAATATTTCACAGATAACACTGAAAAATCAAAGTTCATGCCCTAATCCTACCCCTAGTACAGCTGATCTCATTCCTACCACTTAACCTAGGACAGCTCTCTAGACTATAAGCCAAATCTGGTTTCATCTCCCCTTACAGCTTTCACACTGGTTCCCCTTACACCTACAGAAAATTTCATGTCCTTTAACACAATTTACAAAGGATATTGTATGCTCCAGAGTCTTCCTCCAAATCCTTTGGCATTAACCAATAACCCCTCCACTCCCTGGCATGAATTGATACTGCCTACATGCCCTATACACTCCACCAACATTGGTCTTCTTGGCATCTTCATACCAAATATATTCAAGTTGTCACAAATGTTGCTTCTGTTTTTTTAGGAATCTGTTCTTTTCTGATTCTTCTCATATCAGAACCTTCAGTGCCTTCTAGACACTACTAATGTACCTACAAAGTCTACACCATGAGCTTCTATATTCATTGGAATTGGACTCCAAATTTAAGCATTTGCTTAAATTCTAGAATACTTGTTTTCACTAATATAAGTTCAGTGAAATCAAAGATCATGTCACCCATGTTCCTAGCTTAAAGAACAGAGATTTTCAGGGTAAGAATGTATCAAATTCATTAAAACATCACCCCTCTTGAACAAAAAACTAAAACTTAAAAGTATAAAACATTTCTGGGAGCAGTGGGAAAGAATGAGATGAATAATAACCATTTTCCTCTGAAACATCATATGTTCCTATGTATTCAGTCAGTGAATGCTTATTAAGTTGCTAAGGACTGTTGAGCAACATGCAAAACATTTAGTATGATCCTGACGTCCCATGGCTTTACACTAAAACTTGGAGACAACTGTCCACATAGGAAGCTAAGTAGGTGTCAAGTGGTCAGTAGTAGATGCCAGAGAATGGTTGTCCTGCATGAAAATGAGAACTGTTGAAAGACTCAAATGTATTTACTTCTCAGGACAACTACTGAAAACATTTCTTTTTGTTTCTCTCACCATTACAGTGTAACTACATTTCTAGAGATGTCCATGTATACTTGGATGTATGACCAATAAACAAAATTTTGAGAACATCTTTAAAATGTTTTTAAAATAAAGGGAAAATGTAAATTATTTTATCAAAGAAAAAATTATTTGGGGCAGAGAAAAAGTCTAGTGTCTTGAGCAGAAACGGGCTTACCTGCCTGTAATATACACATTCAGGGAATTACCTGAAAGCTACTCATGTTTTACAGTTGTCATTTTTAGAAAAAGAAGTTCATTGCCTATTCTAGTTTCACAGATTTGCACCACCTGGTCATTTTTCAAAGCTATTAAAATTCTTCCTTGATGTAACTCTTTGTAGTCAGAATCTGGGTTAAACCTACACATGCAATACAAATATACTGACTTGATTTTTTTTAAGCACTGTGTGAATGGGATTCACAAATTCATTTATTCTTGTCAGAAGCATTGTGAGGCCAGAAACTGTGAGAGATTCTGTACTGGGGGGAAAAAATCACAGAAAAGGAAAGTGTAAAGGAGACAAATGTTGCCTGCTTTTGAAAATAACCAACCTAAACATTAACCAATAGAAAATGTATTTAATTATGTTTAAAAGAAATGGCAGGAGGATCGGATTTAAGGAATGTCTACCAGAAAATGACAATTCTCTATTCTCACTTCACTCCTGCCTCCACTCACAGCCCCGCCAACACACACACACACACACACACACACACACACACACACACACACGCATGAAAAACCTCTGCAAGATATAGTCTCAAAGTCATTCTATATGGTCATATCACCATGGTAACCTACAACTCAAGTTACATTATATCTGAAGAGCAATGAGAACATTCCTTTACAGAGAAAAGAATGCATGTAGGTCACACACAGTGGGAGAGAATATGGCTCAAAAAGAAAAGATTCATTTACCGAGATGTGCAAACTGCATGTTGCAGGCATGAAACCTTTGAACAATAAAACCTTGTTGAGCCTTTTATTATAAGGAGACACACACAATTTTAACTCCAGCTGCTACAACTGGACGTGTTTCTGATGTAGTAAGTAGGGGAAAAAAACCAAAAAGAACAAAATAAAACAAATACTTAGTGGCAGTGGGTACCTTTCCTAGCCACATAACACAGAAAGTTGCTTTTCTCTTTTAAAACCAAAGTGGAAGATATTTCACTTGCCCTCCACTGTAAGTATAAAATCTTTCATATTGTGTGTGTGTGTGTGTGTATGTGTGTGCCTATGTGTCTATGTGTGTGTCTCTCTCTCTGTGTCTACGTGTGTGTGTGTGTGTGTGTGTGTGTGTGTGTGTGTGTGTGTGTAAGGTTTGTGGGAAATGAATGCATGCACACATGTGCTCACGTGTATGGAGGCCAGCAGTCAGCCTTCAGTATTCTTTGGGAGCCATAAATCTTGTTTTGTGGGACAGGATCTCTGGTTGGCCTTGGGATTGCTCAATAGGCTACACTGACTGGCCAAGTGTCCCCACCTGGCTCTATCTCCCTAACACTCAGATTCTAAGCATGTACCACCGTGTCGAGTTTATTACTTGGGTGCTGAGAATCAAACTCGAATAATCATGCTTACACAGCAAGCTGGCTGAATCCTTTCCCCGGTCCAACAGAACATTTTCTTAGAAGCCATGAACATCCTTTTTCAGATATTATATAGATGGCGTTGGTGAAATTTGTTCACACAAGGAAAGCTGCCCTTCACTGGACCTTAAAAAAACATGTATCTGTGTGAGAAACAAACATGAAAAGTTTAACTAGAACAATACGATCAAAAATTTACATGATGTTTATTTGATAGATGTTTTATGTGTATTTTGCTTTCTTAATCCTTCCATCCACCTTGACATATACATACTATTTCCTCATTTTTCTTTAACAACGAAGAAACTAAAAGACAAATATGCTCACCAAATTTCCCCAGGGCACACTGCTACTCTATGTCATGTACAGAATTCACAGAGACAGATGGGCTCCAGACTCTGTGCTGTCATCTCCTGTACTGAGATCAAACTGCATTATCTGCACATAGGATAAAATATCTCAAAGTGGCTGCTGCTGCTGTGTGACTCACCCATCATTCTGTAACAAATGGCTTACAATAATAAGCATTTGTCATTTCAGAATTTCCATGGCCAGGACTGAAGAGTCGCATCATTCTGCCCCACTTGGGTCTCTTATGAGATGGTGATTAGCATGTGAGCTGCAGTTTCAGTCATTAGAACTGACCTGGACTGAGAACTATACTTCTAAAATGATCCATTTCTGGTAGTTGGCACAAGGTCTCAGTTCTCTGTTACTCAGGGGTCTGGATAAGACTTGTACTGTGATCTTACTAAGCTCTGACATGCTTTTTTCTAAAGCAAGACCTTCTCTGGCAAGCATTAAAAGAAGCATCATACACCTCTGATATTTCTTGAGCACACAAAGTACTATAATTTTTGTGAACACCATACGCAAAGATGAGGACCATTGGGCATCACCTGAGAGACAACTACCATCACTTTATTTTCGATTACCTGGGAAAAGATAGCACAAGTTAGGATGAAGGTGGCAGCCCAGAGAATGAGTGCCATTTTGGATTTTGTGTCCTCGGGTTCTGACTTGTTTAAAACAAGCCCCAGCCCTGCCACAAAGAATAAAAATCCCTTTCCTTTACCATTTATTAATGCATGTGTTATTTTTATAAAGCCAGACATTATTTACTAAAGTCTCTACCATGATTTTAGATGGTAATCTGTGCATTCTAAATATGTTAAGCCTATAGTCTTGTCGTGCATTTTTAAACTGTGCTTCTAGTGTGGATGTTTATGAAGCATTACCTCTACAACATGCCTCTAAGGAACTAGAATGGAAATAATTTTCAGTCATGGGTGCTAATGGGAATCCATGAGAATCCCATGGGAGTCCAGGGAACATGCCCAGGAGAATCCAGGCACGGTTCTAACTTTAAGACAGGGTCTCGAAATATAACCCAAACTGCCCCGTAAGCCATTATGATCACAATGAACTTGGAGCAACTTTCAGTTCCAGTCAAGGTTTTCCTACCTCAACTCCCACAGTGGTTTCTGCTTGGTGAGTTGTGATTCTTGTATCTGTCTTGTCTCTTGAGTTTCATGAGCAGTGGTTTCTTCTGTAGGTTCCTTTTCATTATGCATCTAGGAAGAGTGTCTGATATTTCAAATCGTTCATGATGGAGGGGTGACCTCTAGGCACTTTCCCAGAATCCTTTTTAGTTACTCATGTAACTCTTGCTGGATATGGATTCTGTGTGTATTTTGAGGCACATGTTCAAAATACAGCACTGGGGAAAAAATTCATATTTGATTGGAAAGTTTTTAAAAATCCACTGATATGAACTTATCACCAGATGCAGCATACTACTTTTAAGTACTAAGCAGAGATAATTGATTACAGCCAGTTTTTGCTATTTTAATTCTGCTTTAAAATATCATTATACCATTTTAGCTTATCCTTAATTCTTAGAAAATAAGTAATCTATTTGGAAGCCATCCAATATCTCACCATGAATTAATCTCTCTCACTCCACAATCATGCTATTTAATCAAAAATTAATTTCCTTCCAGAGTAACTTGTTAAGGATTTACTAATTTTGATTTTCTTTTCTGAAACTTAATTGAAACCCAGCAGTCAATCGCTCCTCTCTTCAAGTCTGTGATAACAAAGTACATTTTTTTTTAAACTCACACCCTAGATTTATCATTTTTTATACTTGTACTGTTTTTCTTTTAAAATTGCTTCTCTTTTCTACAGTGATTAACACAATTAAAAAGTATAAACACCTCACCATCGGGTGATTCTTCCTGAAGTTTTGCTACTTTTTAATATGAGAATGATTTTCCATCTCTTCTAATAGGCTTCGGTGCCAGTTAAAAATACGATAATGTGTGCCATAGTTTGAAAATAAAACCTCAGCTTAAGTTTTATGTCTCAAAGTCTTGGTAGCCCTAGATTGGGAGCGGGCAGAAGCTCTAAGCATTGTATACAACCTAGAGGAAGTCTCAGGAGGTGCGTTTTTTACGGGTGTCTTGTCCGGGGCCACTTCCGGTCTCTCAGCCTTTTTACTTCCTGAAAACCATAAAGTGAGCCTCCTCATCCAGTCTCCTGCCTTCGTGCCAGTCGGCTCACATCAGCCTAAAGAGAGGAGATGGCAAACTATGGTCTCAACCTCTTGAATTTTGAGCAAAAGTAAACCGTTCTCCCAGTAACTTCCTTTACTTAAATCTTTCGTCTCAATAGTGAAACATAACCAACTCAGCATGAGACTTTAAGTAAAGTCTTTAAGACACTTTAAGTCAAGTGTCTTGAGCAAACTCAAGGTCTTTGCCTTCTTTCCTCTGTTGTTAGCTATAGTCCATGAGGAATATCCTTCCATGACGATATCGATGTCGCCCAAAGCTAAAGCAAATATGTAATGAAAGTCACTTGTGGAACTGTGAAAAGCTTTAAAAAAATTTTAGAGCAAACTATTTAAGCTTCCTGATTAATAATTTGTGGAGAGATCAAGCCTGTGGCAGCAAAATTATTGAAGAGATATTGGTAACAGGAAAGGCTTGGTGATACAGCCAGGGAGTTTACTATCACATTCTTCCAATAGTTATATATGAATTGAAAGATTACAAAATGAAAATAAATGACAAGATATAAAATGAAAATTATAACATAACTGTGTAGCAAGGTGCATAGAGAGGGATTTAGGATACAAAGGAAAACCAAGTATACCTGTACATGGTTTCTTGTAATGGAATCACAGCCTGGACAAAATTTGTGTTTTTAAAAGTAACATGATATGTTAGAGCAGGAACATTCTTCCATATTCTACCGTCTTTGTTTTATATTACCACTTACAGAACATATAAAATAAAGTAATGCATCCTGATCTTCATTCTTAAAGCCTGGCAACAGGTTGTAATAAAATGTCACATCTACTTCTTTAGAAAGGATGGCTGACACTGGAGACATAACACAGTTGTAGAGAGAGTACTTACCTTGCGTGTGTGAGGCCCTTAGTTCCATCTCCAGTATTTAAAAAATAAAAATAAAAATGATAAAGCTTGTAATGACTGCTGTAAAAGTAAATTCCCTCCAGTCTGCGAACACGCTTTTATAATTGATGATGAAGTGCTATCTTCGATAGGTCTCTCAGAGATAAACCACAAGGTTGAGCTGTCTCACGTCTGTCCCCTGGAGTTTAACACACTAATTCTTCTATTTCTTTTAAAAAAAAAAAAATCATTAATCACTTCATTTGTCTTCTATTCTCACAGTTTTGTTCCAAGAAAATCCTGTTTCTGTGATATTTGGATTATGTTGAAGGGAATTTAATGGACTTTCAATGGATCTAACCTATTAACAAAAATAGACTGTACCGTGGACAGTCTATTTACTGAAGCTCTGTTTGCATAGTCATTGCTGAGATGGACTCACGACCCAGGACTATGCAGTCAGACACAGGTGATGACAGAAGTCTAAAACCAACAGCCACATCCTTTCCTAGAACTAGAGCCATTCTAGAGAGTCCATCCAGAGTCAGGTTTGTAGAAGAGGGCTATTAGGTTTTCCCAGCCTGGCCCTCTGATCTAGGACGAGGTCTTCCCTTAACATCCTCTCCTACAGCCAACAAATATGGTGTTCTACTACAACATCCTCTAGAATTTATGGTACTGTTAGTAAAGGTAGATGCATGGCCACCCAGACTGATACTAAGTCAGATCTTATCAGAGTCTAATATCCTCTAATAGCCATATGGGCCTTCTCTCTCCTCTCTCTCTCTCTCTCTCTCTCTCTCTCTCTCTCTCTCTCTCTCTTTCTCTCTCTCAAGGTGCAAAATGTGACACATACCCATGGCCACCTGGGATGTACATTTATGCCTAGTGCTAGGCAGTTCTACAACTCAGTCTTATTTGAGCACAGTTGTGTCACCCAAAGTTGGAAAACTGGCAGTAGAAAAAGCCCCTTGGTCAGCAAAGTTGATTATAAATTGACACATCCCTGATCCTCATAGCCAGATTATCCTGGAAAAGGCAATATCAAGCAATTAAAGCACCAGAGGTTGTCAGGAATTATCGGAAAAAGAAGGATGCATACATAGGACATAGAAGACTGTAGGGCAGTGAATTATCCTGTGTAGTAATAATTGTAGTCACAGGCTATATTACATGGGCTCAAATCCATGGGATGTACAACACAAAGAATAGTATGCTAAAGTAAACTGAGCCCCATGTAATAATGGCATGGCTGTGGACAGTCATTACGTTTAAGCTATATACCACTCCATTGGGGATGCTGATAGTAAAAGAAACTGAATGACAGAGCTCAGAGATTATAGCCACTCTCTATTTCATAAATTCTTTCATGAGCCAAAAATTGCTCTATTAATCAAAATTTGATTAATGTATAAATAAAGAATGCTGGATCAAGTATCAAAGGATTTCAACTCATTCTCTAAGTGCTTATGAATTTGGGTGACAAAATACTTATGTAACAACAAAAAAAACTGTACTATATTGAAATATGATAATTAAGCTTCTTTCTAAAATAGGAATAACCTCTAACATGTATAGTGTGCTGCATAATAATGCTTTCAAGGGTAAATCTGTTGAAAGTTTCATTCAGAATATTTTTTAATTCTCTATGGTATCCAATCTCTTACTAACTAAGCATTATTAAATTCATATTAAATTCATATTAAAATTCATATTAAATTCATATTAAAAAAAACATGTATGTCACTGATCAGGAATATTATTGTATGTATGATATTACCCCAACAGAAATTATTCCAAAGAAAGAAAACAAATATATAAACACTATAAATTTTTCTAGTTTTTAAATTATTTCTTCTTTTAAATAATTTCTAAACCCATATTAAAACCTCAATGTGCATTATACTGTAAATATAATTAATAATCTCTATTTGAGATGCAAATAATTTGGCTAGGCCATATTTGAAACATTTAGAGATGAAGATTATTTAATATATAGTCTGAGTAGATATGACTAATACTCTTGATCAATGATGCTCTAAGTCTGCTCCTTTGATCAGCAATCTAATAATTTCTAGTATTTCTAACTCCGTGCCTAATTAATAAAATATTCTGGGAATAAGCCAGATAATATAATTCTCAAAGCCCTTCAGCTTCTTCTGAGCCCTACTAAAGTCTAAAAGGTCATATTCTAAATATTTTATGAAATTATACATTTAAGGGGCTGGGGAGACAGCTCAGTGGTTAAAAATGTTTGCTAATCTTCAGAGAACAGAGGAATCTATTTGGTTCCCAGCACTCACACTGGTCACCTCACAACTACCTGTAACTCCAGGTCCAAAGAATCAGCTGTCCTATGCTAGCCTCCATGGGTGCCTTCATGTATATGCCACACATACACACACATACACACACACACACACATGCACACCACATGTACATACACATAAATAAAATAAATATAAAAAATAGATTCAATACATATGGTGTGTATGTGTGTGTGTGTGTGTGTTGTGTGTGTGTGTGTGGGAGTAGAGAGTAGAGAGAGAGAGAGAGAGAGAGAGAGAGAGAGAGAGAGAGGAGAGAGAGAGAGAGAGATTACAAGTTCTACTCCACTGGAGAACCCTGACTAACACACCATTATTGTCTAACAGGTATGTATATCTTAATACCAAAACCAAAGAGAAAGCCTAAAAATCAACAGCAAACAGACCTTATATTTTTATGCAAGTTTCTTATTATTTAATGAATTTAATAAAGAATTTAATGAAGACACAAATGCTGAGCATATCTCACAAATATCCTCATTGTATTTGGTTGATAAATAAGAGAAGAAAACCAGAAATATAGATGTTATCTGTTGACATTCATGAACAACATAGCTAAATTAGCACTTAGATATGGCCCATTCTGTTTTGAAGTAGCTATAGCCATGATTTTTATCCAAAACTATATTCAAGTATAGCTAAAAAGATGTAAGAAAACAAAGGGTTTTAAAGTAATAATTATCAACATTGTAAATTGCCATATGGTCACATGGCCAATAAATGAGCCAAAGAATATGTGTCTCCTAATTCCTGGGTCAATGCTTATTCCAATACATTTAATCCCTTGTATACATCTCTTGAAGATACTTACAACAACACAGCATGATTGAACAAAATGATACCACTCTGGAGACAGGGGAGTAGTATGAGTCACTGGCAAACAGGGATAAGCAATGGCCAAAGGAGAGGTTTTAAATTACCATCACAGCTAACTGAAGACACTGTGAGTCTAATGCAGTTCCATATACAAGTATCAGATAGTGAAACAGGCTTGACTACACTAAGATAACTAGTACTAGAATCACAGTGACTTCAACAATAAAGCTTTATTTCTTGCTCCATTGAGGGATGGATGTAGACCTTAATTTGCCTTCTCTTCTCTCCAGAGCCAGAGCTAATGAAGCCACTATTAGCTGTAACATCACTGATCATGGCAACAGAGGGAAAGCACACTCTGGAGGGTCTCTTGCTGGTGTTTAAATGATACACATCACTACTGCTCACACCTCATTGACCCGAATAAGTCACATAGTCTTACTCAACCATAATGGAGTATGGAAGCATTATTCTATGAGAGCATATGAAGGGGAAGGAAAACAAAGTCGTTGGTGAGTTAACATTACTGGTAATTGCAGAAGCATCAAAGTTAAATTACCAAAAAAGGTTTTTTGGTTTGGGGTTTGTTTGATTTTATGTGTTGTTGTTTTTTTAAAAAATAAAATAAAACTTGGAATTAAAAGTCAGAAACCATCAGTTAGGATAAACTGAACAATGTTGGTTAAGTCAGTGCCTGCAAGTAAACAGAAATATGGAAAAGCAGAAGAAACCATTCTTCAACAACAACAAAAAGGAAAGCAGGTATTAGGGGTGTCATCTTAGGGTTTCTATTACTATGAGAAGTACCAAGATCACAGCACCCCTTATAAAGGAAGACATTTAGTTGAGGCTGGCTTACTGTTTCAGAGGCTTAGTCCATTATTATCACGTTGAGAGGCATGGGGCATTCAGGAATACATAGTGCTGGAGAAGGAGCTGAGAGTTCTACCTCTTGATCTGCAGGCAGCAGGAGACTGTGTAACACAGGGCATAGTTTGAGCATATAAGACCTCAAAGCCTGCCCCCACAGTAACACACTTCCTCCAACAAGGCTAAACCTCCTAATTGTGTCACTTCCTATAGGCCAAGCATTCAAACACATGAATTATTGGGAGCCATTCCTATTCAAAACACCACAGGGGGTGAGATAGAGAAAAGGGACCAAGTCTAACAGAAATCCTAACATCTTTTGTGATCTTGACTACAGCAAAGAGCACCCTATCTGCCCTGTAATACTATGGAAAATTCATCTATTAGTTGTCTTTTTTATATGCTTTGAGTAATTTCATTGTATTACATACAAGTAACAGTTTTAATTAAGATAATTACATTATATCCTTAATATCTCTTTATCAAATAAACTGCAGTACAGATTCTAACACAGTATGTTAATTTGTCTTAAAACTGGTGGACTGGAGACTGGATATGGTGCTGTATGTCTTTAATCTCATACTCAGGAGGCAGAGACAGGGAGATGTCTAAATTTAAGGCCAGTCTGGTCTACGTAGTGAGTTCTAGAACAGCCAGGATTTTACAAAGAATCTTTGTCTCAAAAAACAAAAACAAACGTACAAGCCTTGTGGACTTCACTTTATTTTTCTTTTATATGATACATTCATTGAGATAGAAATTGCTTCAGACTTTAAATAAGTATCACAATGTGGGAAATAACAGAGCGAGTTACGTTTCTGTTTAGGATTATTTCTTGATGAAAGCAAACAAGCAAAAGCAAAATAGAAAAAGCAAAAGCTGTAAAGACAGACACTTAAAAACTGATAAAATACCAATGAAACAATCAACTGACTTATAAAGTTTAAGATATTACCGTAAATATACCAGTGAGAGAATGATTTTTCTCACCTACAATGACATTTAAACAAAAAATTCAAAAATAGATATCTTAGAATTTTCAAATTTGTTAAGCAAAAGATAAAATTTTCACTTTCAGAATGGAATTTTATTACCCCTTCAAAATAAAATAGAATACAAAAATAAGTACTTAAGGTTATTGACATAATCTTTAAAGGAGTATTTCAGGTTATTAATACATGTCTTTGAACTCACTGCAAAATAGCAATGGTAAGAAATTGTAGTAGAGGGAATTATTATTTAACCCCAAATTTGCCACGGTAAATCTCCTACCCGATGGAGACCAGTAAAGGAAGACACCACTCAATAATTATTGGTATAAATTGCACGCCTGGATTGGGCAGATTTACCACTACACTACTCTAATCCCCGGCTATGAGATCCCTTATAACTTGTGGTTTATTCAGGCCGCTCTGGCTCCTCTGTGGTCGGCTTCCTTCTACGGCCAGCTTCCTTCTGCTTCTGCTTCCTCCTGCTTCTTGCTCTGCTTGCTTCTACCTCTCCAGTCGACTCCCCTTCTACTGCCCAATCTCTGGCTCTAGTCTTTATTTTACAGGTTTTAATTGGATAGAAGGTTTACAAGATGTCATCTGTGTACAGATTCAATCATCCTCTGCAGCCCCTCCCAGAAGGGTGGAACTAGGATCAAAATACAAGCCTTGGGCTATCCACAACAAGAAATAGCTCTTATTGCAAAGCTCATATGCAAGGAAATCATTTGATTTATCCTATGAAAAACATCAGACAGTCATTGATGGAGGCTGTCAGACAAGCCAAATTGTTAGTTTGGCTTGAACATTTCCCAGAGGAGGAAGTAATTTGACCAGAACTGCCAAAAATATGCCAACTACTTCAATGCATGCTTCAATAAACATAAAATAATATTTATATATAACTGATTAAACATAAGATTTTGTGATAGATTATAAGATTCCACCCAAAATTGTTTTCTATTATTAAGAGGACCAGTAATGCTTTCAACATAAATACTAAAATCTGCCTTTTAAAGAATGTAGCAAGAAAATATGATATTAATCACACAAAGGGCATATTTAATGATCTAAAGAAACTTATGTATTGCCTGCCATATGATTATGCTTTGATAATTTGTATCCTTCTGTGACCTTATACTTTTCAGTAGCAAGACATATCTCTCCAGACACAGAATTTAAGTCCTTTCTTTTATAATTATATATTGTAAAAATATGATATTCTTTATTTCTATTCTCTAGCCTGAGTAGGTCCACACAAACAGACAAGCCATAAACTGAGTTCCTGTGGTGTGTGGTTCTCTGCAATGAGGGGTTATTGATTTGCTTTAAAAATAGTTGAGTGTCTCCTGGGTGCCAGATTTTATTTTAAGCATTTAAAATTCAGTTGGGGACATGGTAGACAAGTTCTCTGCTTCATTTAACTTCATATTAACTAGTGGGAAAATATGTTTAAGCAGCCAAATAAATATGCAATGCAAGTGCTATGCAGAACCATTAAATCAGAAACTATGGGAAAACTACAATGTAATTCCACTCCTCAGGAATCAGATTCCAACAACTTCTTTTAATCTTCCCTCGTCACATCAACAAAACCACTTTCATTTATAACATTTGTGTCTTTCTTTTACTTTTAAATGGTTTTAGTTCTACAAGAGAAGCCTGTACCTATGTCATTCTTGAGGGTAAGAACTTATTTGTAGAGAAGTCATAAGTCCTAGAGCACAACCTGAAGTGGAAATTTAAGGGTTCTTTGGAAAACCAGTTGTGTTGGATGGTGTTTTGCTGGGGCAAGGAGGTGAAGGAGTGTTTTCATGAAGCAGACACAGGTGAATGGATGACTTGCTAATGTAAGGACATGTGATGAAGGATTCTTCTGTAATGACATGCGTGTATTGGTCTGCCTTACATTACGTAGTTGAGCTTCATTTGTCAGGACTCTATAGAGAGAAACACACCAAAAAAAATGTCTACTAGTGTGCTGTGGTTTCTTGCTACTTCTGAGGCTTCGGCCTATTGGCAGACTGATGTCAGCTAAGATGGACTCACATGCTGAGGCAAGACTTGTGGTGAGGCAAGACCTGTGGAGGACACATGATGTTTGGAGCGAGTATAAATAGGACTCAATGGACTGTGAGAGGAGATTTCTGGTAGAGCGAGCTGTGCAAACCTTCTTGGTCTCACAATCTTCGTTTTGCTAAGAGAGGCATAGCCCAAAACATCTCCTGGCATCCCTGTTAATCTAAATGCCTTCTGCTGATTCATGCTGATTTGGCTAAGGCCTGACTATCTAGCTCTGCTAGGTAGTACCACAAGCTGCTGATTCCTGTTTGTTATCCCAACTCTACCGAACTGGACTGCTGGTATATTCATGAAGTATTTGCCAGTGGACTGAGTTGCTGCTGCTGACTTGTGAACTGAACTGCCGATTTCCTGACAACACAAATGAAATTTGCTCCAAAGAACCATTTCTAAACAGGTCCACTTCCCTCCATCATAATATCCTTTCTTTTCCACTACCTCTGGCGGGTGGTAGGCTAGAAGGGAGGTTAAAGCATTTTAGAATCATCATTAAAAGTAGGCTGAGAAAAATTTAAAACTACAATAACCTATCAATATTAACTATTATACTACTAAATAGGCAACACACACACATATATTCTTCTTTTGTATACCCATAAATTAGTGTATCTCTCAGCCCTCATTGGAATGTTTCTTTTAGCAGAATGTGACAACACAAAGACCCACAACTAGTCAGTGAGCAGAGGATAGGAGATGTGAAGTCTGAACAGGGTAGCTACATCATACCTCTTTTCCTAAGGCTCAAAGATCATCATAGGAGAGAGACCTAAAGAGTCAGAGGTTGACTTCAGTGAAACAGTGCTTTCCAGACACAGCAGGAAAATCCACAGCACTTGTGGGAGCACACACAAGACCTCGATGAGCTCAAGACAAACAAAATTGAGCACAGAATGATGAGTTGGTCATAGGTCCCAACTGTAGCTAAAGAGCAATTGGCACTTGATGCCTGCTAGAGAGAGAGTTAGTTTTCTTTAAGGATACAAACCCCAAGAGACTACTTATGCTCCAGTAGATGATCCTACACCAGGCACTTTCAGGCAGCAGTAAGTGTATTCAGTGGGAGTGGGGCACAAAACAAACAACAAACAAACAAACAAAACTCAAACAAACAAAAACCATGAAATCAGGAAATGGAGCGGAAGGTAAAGGAAGCATGAAGAGAGAAAACAAGGAGTGGAGTTGATCAAAACATGTCGTATAGATATACAAAATGACCAAGTAATAAAAAAAAAAAACAGTTGTTTTAAAAAAATAAAATTCATTGATCTTAATGATCTTTGTCACACAAAGGTGCTTCTTTGGAATGTATTGAAGAAAAGGAATTGTAAGCCAAAATAAACCCTTTCTTCCTTAAGTTTCCTTGGTCAAGGAAGGCATTGTGAACTTGAGAGTCATTGCCCATGCTCCAAGCCAAGTTTGGTTACCCTTTCGCAATAAGCTAATTAAAAGAACCAAGTTAATAGGGAAGAGGGATAAAGACCTGGGGACTCCACAAGGTCCATCTTGGATTAAATTAAGATTAAAGCTTAAATAAAGGAGCTAGTGTAGCTTGTCTTTTGCTAGTTTGTGGATTCTTCTTCCTTCCTCACTTCACTACTCTTTTCTTGGACAACCTTAACAGTAGATAAGATTGAAAAAAAAAAGAGAGAGAGAGAAAAGGAGAGTGATCCAGTGATCCCTGAATAAAGTCAGGGGTTTGAAAAGGAATGATGTTATCATTAGACTACTTCTTGTTGATTAGGGGTGTCAAGTTACTTGGGGCAAGTTTGATTTTTACTATAAAGATATTTAATTTCTTCTTGTCATTTCTTCTTTGTGCATGACTACTTAACAAGCTGTGACCACCAACCAACCAACATCCCACCAACAACTAACCCCATCTCTCAGGGGCATTGCATATTCTATACCCTCTGAAAAGTCCCCAGAATTCCAAACATCACACAACCACAGAAACTATCACGCCCCTGTCAGAGCATGATGCAAATCATAGTCAACTGCTATGAAGCAGCCCCATATTACACACCTGGGATTAAAAGGAAAACATATTCATATAATATTTTTGTGGGTTTTTTTTTTTGCATGTGTTTTTTAAAGAAATCAAAAGTCCAAAAATGTCCCTACAGACTAGAGAGATGGCTCTGCCATTAAGAAGACTCGCTGCTCTTTCAGAGAACCTTGCTTCCATCTTCAATATCTACTTGGTGTCTTGCAACCATTCACACTCCAGTTCCAGGGATTGGTGTCCTTTTATTATCTCTCTGGGCACAAGGTATGGACACAACGCATATACATAAATGCAGGAAAAACCCATGCACAAAAAGTAAGAAACACTAATCTGAAGTTTAAATGAAGGACCAAGAATATGCCCAACACTGATCCATTATTAGGCTTTAGCCTCATCTTGTAAAGTGATCTGGCAAGCAGTTAGAACTGTGAGAAATTTCTTTCCAAGAGACAAGTTCTCCTTCTGGTGGAGGCCTTTTCCTCCTCCTAGCATAAGACTCTCATGGAAATTTCCATTTCACTGCACCACGTTGTTTCAAAAGTCTGATAGAATGAGAGACATGGTGTCTCTAGAATATCGTCAATTCTTCCAGGTTAGGTCCAAGAGTGATTAGTAAAAACAATGAGAAAATTAAATAACATGCTGTTTAAGGTGAACATCTGGACTAAATAATGAAGCCAAGGGAAATTGGTAGGGACTTTCTTGATTTTCTCATATATCACCTAGATAGTCATATTTGAAGTTTTGGTAGTAGGACTAGATTTTCCACAATCCCTGTTGTCATCAACAATTAGAATGAGCATCCTCTGTTAGATAGGGAAGGGTTTTTTTTTTTTCACCAGCTAAAGTAGTATCTTATAAAAGTAGATTCTTGTGATCACTGAAGTGCTGCTAAAAGGCTTTCAGAGAATTGAACTCAACTAATTGAAAGACAACCCAACAGATTTCCCCAGAGACACACCAGATAGATTTGAAATGTAAAGGGTTGCTGAATTCCTAGAGGTATCATCTTTTGAATGAACTTCAAGATGGAAGTGTTCACGTTAGTGGTAAAGGGCCTAATACTGGCTAATGTCTACAGCAGGATAACACAATTAGGAAGTTTCTCTCATGTATACTTCTAAGACTGAAAGGGATGTTTGCCTAGCAAGTTATTTTTTGTCTGAGTGAATTGGTGGTTATTAATAAATATAACTTTTAAAGAATATTATACTGCATCGAGATCTCTTTCATGTGTAGGACTCATTACAAATTGCTTATAACAGCATTCAGTCATCACACATAAAATATTAAAATAGAATTCATTCACTAATTTTTCATTTCTACCCCAGCTCTATCATCTTGCCAGAATTATCTAACAGATATAGCCAACTTCCTTGGAAAATATACTGAATATTCTTCTTCAGTTTTCTTTGCATATAGGCATGTGGCAAACAAGGTTAAGAAAATAGGGTCTAATTTATTTATAATTGTCCCCAATGCTTTCACAAAGTCAGTCCTTGTGAAGGTCAGGTCCTATCTGGAGCCCCTGTGCTCAGTACAAGCAGCTACGGTTCTCTGTTAAGCCAGTGAAGAGGGGAGACTGACTCTTTAAACAGTCACTACAAGACCCACAGCACATACTCATGCAAGATCCTGTCCCTGCACTAACAACTATAGGTTCAAGATTTAAATACGAGTTCAAAAAGGAAAACATAAAGAGCAGAGAGAGAGAGAGAGAGAGAGAGAGAGAGAGAGAGAGACTGTAAATGATGATAATTGTTAAATAATTAGGAGAAAAGAAAGTGGTGGGATAAGAGGATTACAGTGGTGTCAAACTTAAGCAGCAGTTGAGAGTCAGTTCATGCAATAATGATAAGAACTTACAATGCCTTTGATGAATCACAAAATGTGATGTATGCCCAAGTGACAGTCGTAAGTATCCAGGGAGCTCCAGAATGTCTTTACATGATTTCTGTGTTCTCAGAAAGGTGAATTTCCAAACTAACCAAACAAATAGTTCTCTCATCTTCTCCAGAAAATTCCCTAGAGACGAGTGCTATCTCCTTGAACAGACTGGCATAAAAATTGCATGAGAATAAATCTGACAGTATTAGAGATGATTAATCACTGTGCCATTTTCAAACACGTTTTGATTCTAATATGTCATGCATAAGGAATATTTCTACTTAATTTTTATTTTTCTCGTAGTAAGAAAACTATAGGACGCTACATAAAATTAAAATCGATTATCATTGTAGAAATTTTGGAAGACAATGGAAATCGTTTAAAGAAAAGCCAACTACTTATACATCTACTGATATGGATTCCATTATTAGACTTTAAATATTTTGGCATATACCTATGGACTTTGATATTATTAATTCAAAGCTCTGTGAAGAAACAAAATTATATTGAGTGAGGTAACCCAGACCTCAAAAGACAAATATGGCATGTGTTCTCTTAGCCTGGATGTTAAGTCTTTAAGTTGTCAATAAGCATCCTACAATCCATAAAACCAACATAGGTTAGGTATAAAGTAAAGGGCTAGGGGAGAAGGAAGAAACTTTTAAGATAGAAGAAATGGTAATATAATACAGAGGTGTGGAGAGACATGTGGGGATTCTGGTCTCCCTTTTCTCCTTGGAGGCTGTTGGTCACCTGCCTGTGGGGAGAAAGGAAGCAAAGGTCGAAAGCAGGGTCTGGATTGCAGTGAGTATGGACAGAATTACCTCCAAAACTGCTGCATTGAGACAAATCTACTTTATTGTTTTGAGGATAGCATAGGGGCTGGAGAGATGGCTCGGCAGTTAAAAGCATTGACTGCTCTTCCAGGTGTCCTGAATTCAATTCCCAGCAACCACATGGTGGCTCACAACCATCTGTAATGGGATCCAAAGTCCTCTTCTGGTGTGTCTGAAGAGAATGACAGTGTACTCGTTCGTATAAAATAAATAAGTAAATCTTTAAAAGAAAATGGAGGAGAGACATGGGGACTGAATGGAGTCATTCCCTCACTGCCGTGGGCACTTGATGAGGATAGTGTATATAAGGGCTTTTATAAGGCCACGGGTAGAAAGGGCTAATTGACCATGGTACTGAGTGAGCAAGAAGGGCTGATTGGTCATAGGACAGCACCTAATTAACATGCAGGCAGGAATCCAGAGCAGTGTGAGTGTGTGTGTGTGTGTGTGTGTGTGTGTGTGTGTGTGTGTGTGTGTGCTGAGTTATGCAGCTTTGCAGAGACTCTTTAGAAAAGGCCAGACAAGGCAGCCATCTGTGTTCAGGTATACTTTCCAGACAAAGACAGGCAGAGAAAGGAAGTCCCATTGAGAAAGGGAGTCCTCCATTTTAGATGAGCTTTGAAAGTCATCTAGTCATGGGAAACTTCTACCTTAATAAAAAGGTTCCCCAGCAGGGGGAAACTAGAATGGCAGGATTGAACAGGATGAGGGAAGAGGTGAATAAGAGAGCCAATGGAGAGAGGAACAGCTAACACTAAGGGTCATTTGAGAGGACAGATGGAAATCAAGTACAATAGAATCTTCTTAAAATATACATATATATGAGAAAAATCTAAATAGAATTGCCAAAGAATGGGGAAAACAAAGCCCCAAATAGACTTCTTTTACAACCAAGTGAGATATTTGATATTAGAAATGGCTTATGTCTACTTGAGTTCTTGGCCTAAGAGGCCCCATGGAAACTCTCAACCAATCAAGGCTATTGCCAAGGCTTGTGCCCCACAAACTTACAACAGGCCATACTGCTGAAGACAACAACACTTGCATATCTCATTGAACACAGAGAAGTTGATCTGGTGTCTAGCTATAGTTCTCATTCCTATAGACTAGTGATCATGCTACTGGAAAACACTCTGCAATGCTACCAAACAAACAAACAAAAAATGAAAACAAAAAAACCAACAACACCAACATCAACAAAAACTGTACCCAGCTATATACTCTTCAGTCTACAATGGTGATTAGTCTGCATGACAGGTTGATGGAATAGTGGCACATAAGCTGTAGAAGTAACCAATCTGAGTAGATTTAAGGCCCACTCCGTGATTGGAACTCATCCCTAACACTGTTCAGGTCTCCAAGAACCTGAAACTAGAAAGGTTATGGAACTAGAGGAAAAAAATAAATATTACTGTCGTGCTAAAGGAACATAGCCGTAAGATGACTTCTAATGACATTGTGCAATGTTCATAGATAGATCAGTGGCTCGCTTAGCCAGCATCCAAGGAGCTTTATCTTGAAGGAGATGGTAATTAATACAGAGACCCACAACTAGACAAAGTGTAAAACATGAGAAACTTTGGAACACTCAACCCTAAATGGGATGTCTTCATCAAACCCCTAACTTCAAGGTTCAGGGAATTTTTGTGGAAGAGAAGGTAGAAAGTTTGTAATGGTTATTGGGAATGGAAAAGGTCTTCCAGAGACAAAATACTGATACGCATATGAACACACAGAGAACTCACTGTGGTAATGGGCACTGGGCCTACACAAATCCAAGCCAGATGGGGTCCTAGTGCTGAGAGAGGAACTGGACACAAGCCCTCATCCCTAACCCAGAACATATCTCCAACTGACAACTGCTCACAAAGAAAAACTCAATTTTCTCCAGTAGGATTTGCTTGGGTGTCCCGGTCCAGTTGGGTCAGTCAACAGGGTCTAGCAAGAAAGAGAGTGGGGATGGAGGGGCAAGAGACGTGAAGAATGGAGACAAGACAGAGGGTCTGTTTAAGTCTCGTTTATTGAAAGGAAATCCTGGGTATATATAAGCATAAGCAGGGGAATGCACCTGAAGACACTTTAACACGTGCGCCTTGCAGCTGGGAGCATTAAACAACAAAACAAGATATGTGAGAAAAACAAGATGTTTATCAGAGTGTGCTCAGCTGTTGTAGGCTGTTGAAAACAAGTCTCTTGTCAGGGTATATGGCTCGAGATGGCTGCAAAGATGATAGCCGCTTTCTGCTAGGAGTCGGCTCCCAACAATTGGGTATATAAACCACAGTTAAGGGCAGCTCCAATGCCCAGCAGAAGACAGCCATCACAAAATGAACCCAGTGATGCTATTGGAGATGTTTTGTCACATGATACTTTGGTTTGGCACCTGTATTATAAAATGTATGTTTTACTTTTAAATTTCAGATTGGGAGAGTTTAACCTATGAATTAAAAAAGTTTACTCTGAGATTTATGATTTATAATACATTGTAAGAATATCTTACCAGTTTTGATCCTGTTATGTCTGATAAGGTTTATTTGGTATGCAAAAATATTTGCAAGTCCTTGTACTAAAATAAACCCATTTTCTTCTTTGATTCACTTTGAGGTACTACTTGATTATTCCTCAGTGCTAAAAATATATGGATCATCAAATACATATGCAAATGTTACAAGTGTATTTATGCATATATGTTACAGGTGTGAGGGTTTGTGTACGAGTGTGTACACTTGTGTGTGCAGGCAGATATTGATGTCAGATGTTTTTTTTCTATTACTCTCTACATTATATGTTATAGCAGAGCTTCTCACTTCAGTCCAGAGTTCATCACTTCAGCCAGTCTAGCCAACCAGTTTGGGGCAGGAACCCCATCTCTGCCTCCAGGGCTCCGGGATTACAAGTAGCCTGCTATAACCCAATTTTCATTTACCTGATTGCTGAGGATAAATTCTGGTCCCCATGTGTGGTGGTTTGAATAAGAATGGCTCACACAGACTCATGTGTCTCAAAGCTTGGCCCATATGGAATGGCACTTTTAGAAGGTGTGGCCTTCTTGGAGTGTGTTATTGTTGGAGGAAGTGTGGGCTTTGAAGTCTCAGATACTCAAGCTCTGCTCAGTGGAGCACACAGTCCCCTTCTGCTGCCTGCAGATCAAGATGTAGAACTCTCAGTTCCTTCTCCAGCACCATGTCTGCCTGCACACTGCCATGCTTCCTGCCATGGTAATAACGGACTAAATCTCTGAAACAGTAAGCCAGCCCCAATTAAATGTTTTCCTTTATGAGAGTTTCTGTGATCTGGATGTCTCTTAATAACAATAGAAACCTTAAGACAACATGCTTATATGATAGCAGGCTCTGTGTCCACAGATATCTAATTTCCTTTATACTTCATAAGCCTACTTTCAAATGAACATACTTCATAAGAATACTTAAGTTTCCATGATTCATAACCCCATTTGTGTATGTGCACACACGTGCCTGTGTGAGTGTAAGTGTGTGTGTGTGTGTGTGTGTGTGTGTGTGGTGTGTGTGTATGCTGAGAATTGAATCTGGAGCTTGCACATGATAAGTGAATGAGCTGTATTCTCAACCATAAATAAAAATTTGAAAGTACTGTAGTTAAATTTGCTTCCGTTGGCAAAGTACAAAACAAAAATGTTCATACTATGTAAAATATCTTTAAGTGGAAACTTAAAAATCTCATCAGTAGTAATTTTTAGAGTATATTTTCTGGGCATTTATTTTAGATTTTTAAGTTTTTCTACACTACAAAATGCATTTGTTTAAGAAATTCTAGATTCAGAGTAAATTTTTAAGCCACTGTAAATACTTTGTTGTCTCTGTTTAATTTTATTTAGAGTGTTATTTTTAAAGTATATTAACACATCATGTCTCTACATATTAAAATATATAGACACACTTATATAGCAGATACTATATCTTGACAACAAACAGAACTATATCTGGGACAAAAATGAAATGGATACAGCAAACTCAGAGTAATGAAGTTGGCCTGATAGAGCATTAACTTAACACGAGGCTTCCTGACTTAAAAAACATTGAAACAACAAGATCAGCTCTATCTGTGCTGTCACATAACAGACAAATGGCCCACAGGGCTTTTATAACCTTTGCCTGATTGAATTACTGTCCCTGAGAGGTTCAGTGGAGCGTTTCCTACTTCATCCAGTCTCCACCATTCTAATATTTATAAATAGCAAAAAGCAGCAGGCCACAAACAAAAACAACATTGGAATAACGAAGGTTTTCAAAACATCCAGCAACAGTCCATTTATAAATTCTCATTCAATTAGCCCCATCTTCGATTGTCGGGTACACAGTGTGTTCAAGTTTCCCGCAGAGTATGCAAATGAGCAGGTACTTTACAAGCATCTATTGTGGCTATTCATAGAAGACTGTTTATATGTCTGCTCTCATATTAGACCACTATTCATCTTCAGAAGTTTATGGGTAAAAAGTAACATACTTATTATTATACAATCATTTGCAATTTTCCTTGGCTTTGATCTTTAAAAAAATAAATAGTAGTCATATAAAATATACACCATGTTATTTCAATTTCATGTTACTTGAATTGTTATATGAATTGTAATATGCATAAACTAGATTTATACCCTGAATTTCTCTCTTTCAAAAAAGATCTAGGTTCATCCCTGAATTCAGCAATACATGGAAGGCATGAAAATATTTAGGTAAGTTTTGGTTGTATAGGAGTAACTTTGATCAATAAAAATACCTGAATGAGTAAATATTTTGAATTCTTTAAATTTATTTCATAAATCAGTAAAATAATACACTTAAAAATTATTTTCACTTCCTCGCTAGCAAAACAGTTACTTGTCTGCCCTCTGCTGGCTTGAAGAGGATAGTTCACCTTTACAATGAGGTGTATTTGTAAAGTAGCATAGAAAAATGAGAAACACTTGTAAACACTTTAAACTTTACACAATTATTTAAGCTATAATTAAAAGCTAAGTAAAATTTAACCATTTATATACATTTTTCAGGATTAAAGCACAGCTTAGAGTCATAAGATCTGGAAAGTGAGGGTATCAGCATGAAATCAAATTAATTGGAAGTTTTTAAGCAGGCAGAGGGAAAGACTGAAAGATTCCACAGAGCAGAAAATCCTTTAGTAACTACAAGTAATACATGTTAAACAAAGAGTCAATCATGTGTTAATAATGTATGATAATATAATCATTCATATTTGTAGAAGACGCCAGAGACCTCATCTACCCACCTCACATAAAACTAAATTTTAGGTGGCAGTGTAAAACTTTAACTATAAAAATTGAAATCAATAGAAAGACCACTAGCAGTCTGAAGAATTGCTTATCTTTAAGTAGGAACTGTCAAACGTAAGAAACTTAGAAAGTCACAGAAGAACTGACAGTCTCAGTTAACTGCCAATGCGTTTTTGTAAGAGGAACACTCCGTGAAGGTAAAGGCAAAGATCGATGTCAAAAACTGCAAAAAGCATAATGGACAAAGGCACAAATTCCCTGATTGCAAAGTCTGACAATAGATTGGTGAGAAGATAAAAATAGCCCAGTGAAAAATAAAGATTTATTTAAAAGAAAACCTAAAAGAAATCTAAGCTCATCATGGTGATGTTGGTCTGTAACCCCGGCTGTGGTAGGAGAATCACAAGTTCAAAGCTAGCCTGACCTAATCAAGCCTGCTTTTCTCTAGAGGAAGTGGAAGTGTGGCCAGGGAAGAGAAAACATAGAAAGAAAATTCTAAATCATCAGTAGTGTGTGTAAATGTTTCAAACATTACATTACTACTCAAGGAAAATAAAATGTATGATATATAATGAAGGTTATAAATCACCGATGGGCCAGTTAGGTCAAGCGTGTGCTGACCAAAATTAGAAACAATAACATCACATCTAATCTGCTGCAAGAGTTTATAATATATTGTGGTACAAATTGTAAATTATAAATATACATACATGCACACACACACACAGCTTTTGGTGAAGTAGTTTTACTTAGGATTTATTCAGCAAAAATTTCAATAGGTCGCTACCCAAAAATATGCAGATAACAACACATGATGTGATATATTTTGGTGTGGCAAAAAGTAGAGAAATTCAAATATGAAAGAAAAATATCATTAAATTTTGGTATAACAATCTGTCTTAGTTAGGGTTTTACTGCTGTGAACAGACATCATGACCGAAGCAAGTCTTATAAATGACAACATTTAACTGGCTAACAGATTCAGTCCATTGTAATCAAGGCAGGCATGGTTCAGAAGGAGCTGAGAGTTCCACATCTTCTGAAGGCTCCTAGCAGAATACTGGCTTCCAGGTAGCTAGGACTGGGGTGCAAAAGCCCACGCCCACAGTGACACACCTACTCTAACAAGGCCACACCTCCAATAGTGCCACTCCTTGGACCATGCATATTCAAACCATGACCCCATCCTATTACACAATCATTAGAATGATCTTTTAGATACAAATGCACTGATCATAAAGATGAGTCAGTCAGATGAATCATAATGAATCAGTAAGGAAAGTATGAATGATGATATATCATTTATATATGATTTCTGGAGGAAGAGAGAGAAGAGAGAGAGAGAGAGAGAGAGAGAGAGAGAGAGAGAGAGAGAGAAAGAGAAGTGGCAGAAAATGACTAGATTCTTTATAATAACCAACAAGGAGGTAGGAATGGGTAGGGTGAAAGTAATTTTCAGCTTTATATTTACTTATAAATCTTTAATACTTGGTAATGTTCTAATTATTTCAGTTAAGAAAGTATTAATATGTTAAAGACATAATAGCTTAGCCTTCAGAGTCAAGAGGAAGTATTCATATATCACATCTTTAAGGATGTATGGTACAATTGCTTGGACTGTTTCTCAATTCTTCTTCCTAGCACATCCTTACATGGGTGAACTCCCTAGTGGCTTATAGATTCAGGCTTCTAACCCAGCTCCTACCTAGAGCTGGAGGCTTACAGATTACCCATAGTAAGCATCTCTCCAAGTGGCATTTCATGTGATTCCTTATGGTTGGCTGTGATCACAGGTGCTGGCGATACTGAGGGATTCCCAAAAAGCTTCCAAAATCACAGTGCACTGTTTTGTTTTTACTTCTTTCTTCAGCCTTGGCTCCACACTAGGATCAACTAGGGAACAAACAAAACACAACTGCTTTGACTACACTTTCCCTGTCTTGGAGCTGGGCAAGGTTTTCTATGCTACTATTTTTAGACAGCTCTCCAGGTGATTCTGAAGCAAAGTGGGAATTTAGAATCATTAGCATGCGTTTAAACCTGAGCTGGAGAAAGGCCTGGAGTCTGCGTGGTGCCTCAGCCAGGCAACCAAGAGGAAGACCATAGGAGGGAAAGTAGGTTTTTCAAGAGGACGGTGCTGTATGCTCATTGCTGTATTTCCTCCCCCGCCCCCATTTCACACTATCTTAAAATGACTTCAATGAGTTGAATGTATATGTATCTTCCCATTGAAATATTTTGTTTGATGAGTTTCAGTAATTTTATGTTGTACAGCTACCACTGTGACCAAGCGTGATGGCTAATCTTGGTTGTCAATTTGAATGTAACTGGTATTAAATAAAACACATCTTGATATGCATCCTTTTCGAAGAATTTTTTTTTTTTTTGTCAGATTATCTGAAGCCGGAGGGCTCTCCTAGAACCTCAGCAGCGCCTTCGAGAGTTGGCACAGATAAAGAACATGGAGACAGAAATGATTATTCTGCTGCTTGCCCTCACTCTTCCTGGAAGGTCTGTCTATACCGCTGCTGTGGCATATGTATTAGAATCAATGTCTTCTAGATTTCAAAGTGTGCTTAAAACCAGTAGCTTTCAAGGATTCCTCCAGAACTTCAGTACAAGATTAGGACTGCTGAGACATTATCCAGCATCATATCCAGATTGAACAAGCACTGGATTTTTGCTCTCTCCGGACTACTGAGAACGTGTGTGTGTGTGTGTGTGTGTGTGTGTTGTGTATTTATACAAACATATGTATACATACATACATACATACATACAGTCTATCAGTTCTGAAGAGACACAATGACAATAACAACTCCTATAAAAGCAAACATTCAATTGGGGCTGGCTTACAGTATCATAGGTTTAGTCCATTGTCATCATGGCAGGAAGCATGGCAGCATGCAGACAGACATGGTGCTGGAGAAGGAGCTGAGAGTTCTACAACTGAGTCATCTGAGTCCGCAGACAGCAAGAAGAGAGAGACACCGAGACTGAGTTGAGCTTCTGAAATCTCAAAGCCCATCCCCAGTGACACACTTCCTCCAACAAAGCCACACCTCCAATGACGCCACTCCCTATACGTCTATTGGACCATTTTCTTTCAAACCACCAAAGGAACTCTGATGAATTCTAGAATAATTCATTCACCATCACTCCCTAAATTTCCCCATACCCATTTATAATCTATCCCAGACCCTAAGCCAGTCTGAAATAGCCACTGATTTTCTTATTATCTATAGTCTTCACTTTCCTAGATCATGGACAGTCTCTTACTTCATGCTTCCTTCACTTAGCAATGTGTGTGTGTGTGTGTGTGTGTGTGTGTGTGTGTGTGTGTGTAATCAGAGCTACCAATACTGTAGAAATGTAGAACTCTCAGCATTGCTTGCACCATGCCTGCCTGGATGCTGCCATGTTCCCACCTTGATGATACTCACTGAATCTCTGACCTGTAAGCCAGCCCCAATTATATGTTGTCCTTTATAAGACTTGCCTTGGTCTGCAGGACAGAAACTGAAGGAGGGGCCATCTACAGACCATTCCACCTGGATATCCATCCCATGTGCAGTCACCAAAGGTAGACGTTGATGTGGATGTCAGGATGTACATGCTGACAGGAGCCTGATATAGCTGTCTCCTTAGAAGTCTGCAAGAGTCTGACATACTCAGAGGCAGATGCTCACAGCTAACCATCAAACTGATCATGGGGTTCCCAATGGAGAAGATAGAGTGAAGGCTGAAGGAGTTGAAAGGATTCGTGACACCATGAGGAAAGCAACAATCCCAACCAGCCAGAGCCCCCAGGGTCTAAACCACCAGCCTGGGAGAGCTTAGGGAGAGACCCATGGCTCCAGCTATATATGCAAGGGAGCTATATGTATAAGTGGGAGAAGAGATCCTTGGACCCATGAAGGCTGGACGTCGTGGAGGAGGGTATGTTCGAGGGTGGAGAGGTGAGGTAAGGGGGACGGTGGGTGGGGGTACACCAACGTGGAGGCAGGAGGAGGGGGGAAGGGATAGTGAGTTCCTGGGAGGGGGGAAAATGGGGTAAGGAGAGAACATCTGAAATGTAAATAAAATTTCCATTTCTATTGCTACTATTTTAAATGATTGATGTTTTGGTTGACTTTTTAAAGCACTGCCTTCCTTGAGATTAAGTTTTAATGGTTTTTATAACGTTTCAAACATGTATATCCTATGCTTTGCTCATAGTCACCCTCTATTTCCCCATCTCCTCCTTTAATAAGTACCTTTTCTCCTTCTAAATAGTGTCCACTCCACTTTCGTGTGTGTGTGTGTGTGTGTGTGTGTGTGTAGGAGAGAGAGAGAGAGAGAGAGAGAGAGAGAGCACAATAATTTGTCTTTCTGAGTTCAGCTTGTTTCATTTAACACTGTAGAGTTTTAAGGATGCCTTCCCTCTTCTTACTAATCTATTACTAACATGGTTTAATAGACTACATTTTTACAAGTAGGTCCTTCTTCAAATCATCTTATCTCCTCTCAGAACTAAGAAACAGAGACATTTTACTCTGTCTTCTTACTATCCACATTAATACTTTCATAGGCGATAGTAGACAAATACCAGTGGTATACTGGAAAGTTATTGGTTTTGTTTGTTTGTTTGGTTGGTTTGGTTTGTTTTAAGATGCTAGAGCTCACTATTAAGAAATAAATGATCCATTCCACACATGGAACCATTACACGTGACACTTGCATATAAAGCTGCACTCGTAACTATTAGATTACTTCCAAGATGCTATTTCTACAACTGACAGGCAACATCACTTCTGAGGGCTATTGAGATGGTTCAGCAGGTCAAAGCACTTTCCACTAAGCCTAACAATCTGAATTAGATTCCCCAGGACCTACACAGTCGAAGGAAGGAATATACTCCTAAAAGCTGTCCTCTGACCTCCCAGTGGATGCTACGGCGTGCAAGCATCCCCTTAATCCCACAGTTACACATTAAATCATTAAAATATTTCAAACAAAGAAATTCTATTTCCTAGAAAATCAGCGCTTTTAGATTCTTTGGATGATTTGATGGGAGAGCAAACAGCTAAAATATAAAGAGAATTCCAAGAAGAATTGTCAAAGGAGATTTGTCTTCGTTTTTCTAGACTTGAGCACCAGGTACTATATACCATGTCAGCACAGCAGTTCCAGCACTTGGAGTCCTAAACAAGAGGATCCTTTGAGCTTCGAACAAGGTTGGCAATATAGCAAGAAGAGATAGAGAAGGAATGGGAAGTTCCTGCCCAGTACAGCATCAGAGGTCCATGTCAAATACATTTTAGTATAACCCAGATTATTAATACAAAGGCAACAAGGAATGAAGTCGGAGTAATAGAAGGAATAAAGTTTTGAAGGGGCTCCTGTATCATAATAAGAGATTACTCTTCCCTTACAGCAAAAGATAAAACAGGGATAGAATAGCCATTTATCTCTCTGCTAGTCTTGTTTTTTGCAATGAATGCTCTGCTTGAGAAGATGTGTTAATACAATACAAGCCAAAAGTTGTGAATTTTAATAAGTAGCAATCCAGCTAAACTACCACAAAGAGAATTAGGAGGAAGGAGCTGTAAACGTCCAACTGCAATTTAAGCCGCCTCATGCTGTGACTTGATAGAATGCAAATTTTATGTCCTCATCTCCTTTTAGAAACCCTAAGTGTATGTTAAAATATCAATGTATATTATGACCTAGAAATTATACCCTTCCGTACAACTTAGGGAATGCATATATTGTTGGATTCTTTTTAAATACAATGTATACATATTTAATTTGTCTGTTTAAAACAGTATCAATTATTTAAGGTTTTTGTACATGTTTTGATCATTGCCACCCGCTCCCAATGCTTCCATATCCACTGTCCTTCCCTTCCCAGCTAAATTTGTGTCCTTGTGTTTGTTTTTGGTTAAAACCCTTCAAAACAAATCTGTATTGCCCAAATGTTCATCCATAGATGGCCTTCCGCTGGAGTGTACTTGCCTTAACCATAGCTACACTCTAAACTGTCTCTCCTTCAAACAGCTAAAACCAGCCAATAGCTTCAAGGCTAGAGTTGGGATTTCACATGCATCTCCCATCCCCATGCTAGGGCTTGGTCTAGCTTGGACTTCACAGGTCTTGTGCACGATGTCACAGCTGCTGTATGTTTTTATCTATGTGTCGCTGTGTGGCTGCATCCAGAGGAGAGTGTTTCCTTGCAGTCATCCATCATCTCTGGCTCTTACACTCTTTTCACTCCCTCCATAATAATTGGCAATGAACTTTGACCCTTAGGGAAGATGTGGTGCATTAGGTATATTCCCTTTAGGGCTTAGCATTATGTAACCTCTTATTCTCCACACCTTGACCAATTCTGCATCGCTGCATTAATCACCATCTACTGAAAGCAGAAAGCTTTCTTTGATGAGAGCTAAAAGGTGCATTGATCTATCTTTATAATGATAAGTCACTAGGAGTCAGCTCAGTATTGTGTCCATTTAACAGAATAATAGCCTGTAGCCTGTCCAGCTATAGAATCTTGGCCTCAAAATCATGCTAGGTACAGGTTTTATCTTGTAGAGCAGGACTTAGGAATTCAACACCAACAAAAGTGCATTTGTGTTTGTGTGTGTGTGTGTGTGTGTGTGTAAATGGTGGAAGGAAACAAAGAAAAGAAGACATACTATAACTGTTGTGTGTCTCCCAACAGGGTCCCTTTCCTTTTCTTTCCTTTTGTTCTTTCTTTTTTCTGTGCTGAGAACAGAACCCAGGGATACACACTAGTAATCATTGATTTTTTAAAAACATTATCCACTTGGAAGGCAGAGGCAGGTAGATCTCTGTGAGCTTGAAGCCAGGCTGGTCTACAAAGTGGGTTCCAGAACAGCTAGGGATATTACACAAAGATGCTGTGTCTTGAAAAAGCAAAACCAAAAAAGAAAAGAAGAAGAAGAAGAGGAGGAGGAGGAGGAGGAGGAGGAGGAAGAGGAGAAAAGAAACCTTGTAGTGATGTATTAAATCATTTTTGTACTTCACAGAAAGGAACAAACCTGTAGATCATTCTTTTAAGCAAAATAATCCGACACATAATTCAATTTGCTGTATCTTTGCTTTCTTTCTTTTGATGTCTTTGTTATTTTTGACACTTAGTCTTTTCCTTAGGATACAGATTTTGTCAGTAAACCATGCAAATTCATCTAAGACATATTTGGTATATAAGAGCCAATTTATGTTAGGTCCTTGTAAATAAAATGATTAAAACAAAAAGTAACATCTTTAAAAGTATGAGATGTACAACATTATAGTAATATGGATAACATATAAGACAGCTACTCTTCTAGGATCCTTGTATAATCTGTTTCTCATTTAAGTGACTCTGTAATGTTCATATTATCCCAGATCTACAGTCTTCATCCAACAGTTTTGAAAGCCCCATTTGGTTTCATTTTTTTTCCCACATGAGAGAAATCTCACCTGAACTGACTAATGCCCTCCTTCTCTCTCCAACTGTGATAATAATTCATTATAAAAACAAGAAGAGTTTGCAGCCATTTGCAAAAATTCCAAATGTTCTGGACGCTGAACACACCACATTCATCCAAAAGATTTAGAAGTAAGTTATGAACCACTTTCTGTTTCATGCGGTAGACAAAGAAATGGGGCAGAGATAAAGTAGGTAATTAGACAGAAATCACACATCTTGTAAGCAGTTAAAATGTAAATTGTTTCCATGTAAATATTCACCGTGAATGTAAAATTTTCTCCCACCGTCTCTTTTTCCATGACTCTCACATCTTGAGGGTAGGCATGTGATACACAGCTTGACGGTCATTAAAATCTTAAAATGAAATAAAATTACTGTTCTAATGTTGCCAGGTAATAAATAATTTTGTCTTTTAGAGAGAAGGTCATACTGGTTACCCAGATGACTCAATACAAAAATATTAACTTATTTGAGTGTGTGTCTTGTTTGTTCTAATAGGACGGCAAATGCTGTGCCAGCACAGACAATCCAAAACCCTGCTGTGAATTACTATATAATAACCAGCTTGAGATATGGAATTACAGAGCAAGCAAAGCTTTTCAAGGGCTTAAATATATCTGTCTTGATTGAAATTTCACAGATGCAATTTCTAGAGACATATCTCCCAGCAGCTTGAGACGGATGTTAGGAAACAGTTTCTGTTTCTAACTCAGAAACTAGAATGTTGTGTGACCTTGAACAGAAACTAAGTGGGATTTTTTCCATCACATATTTCTACTCTTAAAATCTAAATCATATGTAAAATTCTGTTTCAGGATTGGTAAGTGGGTAGATGGAGATGTGTGCAGCGAATTGAGCCATTTTTAGGAAGGCCTGTGAGTAGCATTGATTATTTCAGGGTCTAGCACTGAAAGTGGTGTGTCCTAGTTTCACAGAAGTGAATATTTGTCATCTGCAGTATACCCTCAAGATACAAGACTTAAACTCGTCCTCAGAGGCCTTAATAGTGTTAAAGCGCCGTGTAATTTCATAATCACAATGCCAAAGTCAGATGCCAGAAGCAGTCAAATTGTAAATGTGTAAGGTAATAATACATCGAGGGTTTAGATCCCTATCACACTCCGTAATAAATTCTCATGTTGGCAAAAGCATACAAAAAAACGGGGTAGGTAATTTCAATCAAGAACAAGAGTAAGAGCCGGGGTGGTGCGGCACGCCTTCAATGCCAGCTACTTGGGAGCAGAGGCAGGTGGAATCTCGAGTTCGAGGCCAAGCCTGGTCTATGAGTAAGTTCCAGGACAGCTCTGGCTACACAGAGAAAACCCTGTCTCGAAAAATTAAAAAAAGAATAAAGATAAAATCTCCCTTTTATCTAGGATCAATATTTTCTAGAACAATCTATACCTATGCTGCTAAAAGTTTTGTTTGACAAAATGATTTTTGCACTTACTTCATGTAGATGCCCACTTACTAACCACTAATGTTATAACCATTCTTACAAAACAAAGAATTTTAGAGACGTCTCTTTTTAATTATTGTGATAATATACACTCCATGAAGTTAATTAACATCAACCACAATATTTTAAATGATTAGCAGGTATTGCTATAATGGTCAGTCCCTGCTCCTCTGATTCAATTTCAATCTACTGATAGAGATATATCTCCCAGCAGCTTGAGGAATTGAGTCAACTCTAGCACAGAGTCAATACTTAAATGTTCAGTTGTATATCTTATCAATGGTAACTAATACACACACACACACACAAAATATATTTGTGATATAAGTGCTCATGATCTAGAGTCAGAAAGTTTCCAGCTTTCTGACAACTTACAGAAGGATCTGAAATAAGTTTACACAGGTTTTCAACGTTTAAAGAAACGTTCTTCAAACCTAAGTAGGAGCCAGAATACACTTAATAACAACAGCAGTTTCTCTGAATGAGAATACCTTAGTACCCCAATTACTGTTGGGCTTCCTTAAAAGAGAGCCTTATGGAGCTTGTTCTTAGTTAGAATTACTACTGCTGTGATGAAACAGCAGGACCAAAGAAACTTGAGGAGGAAATGGTTTAATCAGTTTAGATTTCCATATCGTGGTTCATCATCAAAGGCAATTAGGGTAGAAACTCAAACAGGGTAGGAACTTAGAGGCAGGAACTGATGCAGAGGCCATGGAGGAATGTTGCTTATTGACTTGCTCCTCATTGCTTGCTTAGACTACTTTCTTATAGAACTCAGGACCACCAGCCAAGGGATTGGCACCACCCACAATGGGCTTGGCCTTCTCCCAATCAATCATTAATTAAGAAAATGCCCTACAGGCCAGCCTACAGCCTGATCTTAAATAGAGATGGTTTCTCAATTGAAGCTCCCTCCTTTGTTATTCCTAAAAGTTCACATAGAGGTCACAGTCCACCTTATGGCTTGTGTACCCAATACCAGTTCAGGCCAAAGTAGTTTGGGTTTTACTGCTGTGAACAGATACCATGACCAAGGCAAGTCTTACAAAGGGCAACATTTAATTGGGGCTGGCTTATAGGTTCAGAGGTTCAGTCCATTACCATCAATGTGGGACTATGGCAGCATCTAGGCAGGCATGGTGACGGCAGAGCTGAGAGATCTACATCTTCATCTAAAGGCTGCTAGTGGAAGACTGACTTCCAAGCAGCTAAGATGAGGGTCTTAAGCCCCTGCCCACAGTGACACACCTACTCCAACAAGGCCATGCCTCCTAATAGTGCCACTCCCTGGGCCAAGCATATACAAACCATCACACTGGGCACATGCCTTAGTTTTTAATACATTCCCTAACATCGTTAGTGGTGGTTTGAAAGAATGTCCCTGATAGGCTCATATATTTTCATGCTTAGGCCCCTCTTTATGAGTTGTCATGGGAGGATTAAAAGGTATGGCCTTATTGAAATAGATATGGCTTTGCTAGAGGAGGTGTGTCACTAGGGGTGGGCTTTGAGGTTTCAAAAGCACAGCCCAGACCTAGTGCCTCTCTGATTTTCTCTCTGCCTGCTTCCTTCAGATCAACATAGAAAGCCCTAGCTACTTTTCTACCACCATGTCGGTCTGCATGCTACCATATTCTTTGCCATGATGATAATGGACTAGTTCTCAGAAACTGCAAGCAAGCCCCCAGTTAAATGCTTTCGTTTGTAACAGTTGCCTTGGTCATGAGACTAGAACAGTGACTTTGACATGCTTGGATAGAAAAAGGTCATTATCAAGGGATTTCTGAGAGGCAGTCACTTATTTCCATTGTTTAAAACAATTACATGAGCAGTTTAAGGTTATAGGGTCCTGGGTTTTCAAATGGTCGCTAGGTGTATTGTTTGGCAAGGAGTGTACATGCAGAGTAAGAATCTCAGACTGCCACATATATTAGTAGAAGAGGGTATATATATATATAGCCAAAAGCAAGTAGAGCACCAGGTTCCTTGGGCCTTATTTGTGCAAAGCCTACTTGAGATCTTGTAGTAATTGTAATTGATTGTAGTAATTGATTGTAATGCAAAACAATTCCTCACTTCTATACATTGAACAATCAACATAATTTGATCTGACTCTAGATACTGACATCCAAAACCTATCTGTATGAAAAGGGATCTCTGTGGTGGCCAATTTTATCTATAGAAGTTGAATTTATCGATGTTAGTCAAACAGCCTGCTTAAACTGGGCCTATGACCTTTCTGAAGGTTTAGTATTTTTACACATTAATTTGGAAACAACTGATTAATTTTGTAGATGGCAGTGCTATTCGTCTTACATATAATATCACAAGGCACTGCTCTTGGGTTTTAGTCTACACATGTTCTTTATACATTTTTAGTTTTGTAATTACCTTTCAAGTAAATGGTTTCCATGTGACATTTCCAGACGAACTTCCTAGTCCACATCCTCAACACTGCCCCCCCCCCCGTCATCCCTCCATCTCCCCATTCCCATTCCCACGGTTCCATTTACTCTTTTATCTCAAAGATTACTTCTATCTTCATAAACTGACTGTTCAGTAGTTTCTAACTATTGATCTTTTCTACTGGTAATCAAAAAGTATGAAGGAGTCTTAAATCCTTTCAGTTTTCATAACATATCAAAATTTTGAGCAATTCTTACAGAATAATCTACCTACTCTTTCATCTTTTATCTTTTGTGCCAATACAGGTTTGAGTCAGGGCTATTAATTCAGTCTCCTGGGAGGACTGAACACAGTAGAAGGGAGCTGTCTGGATGACCAAGACTTCAATGAATACAACAAAAGAAGACGATATTGTTACCTTTAAGAGTAAAATTCATCAAATGCATATCTTTAAGATCTGATTCGGCTGCCCTAAACTTTCATTATTGCTCAAAGTATTTTCATTATAAAGAGGAAAGCCAGTTTCAGGAGTGAGACTTGAACAATGCTAAACAATGACATTTAGCAGATGATACAACTCGAGTGGCATGGACAAGCCTTCAGTTTGAAATCCTGCTGCCTCAGCTACCCGAGTAGCTAGCCCAGGTCACCAAGCCCTGTTGCAAGCACCATATTAACGAAAGCTTCAAACAGTTTGCCTGTAGCCATCTCTAGCAAACGTGATACGTAGACTTTTTTTTTAACTGAAGGAATATGCTATAGGAGGCAATAGAAAGCTTCTGCTGGATTATTACTCATAATGTGCCATCATCCTCGACCCCTTTTTAAACAAAGGAGACACTCAAGTTGGAAGATTTTGAAGAGAAACACAAAAGATAAAGTTTCATTCACCTGTGCAGCCATGAGGAGACTTAGGAAGTGCCATCTCATAAAGGTCCTGCGATGACTATTTTTTAAAAGGGTGTTATTATTCATTTTTCTTTCAATTACCAGTCAGTCTTTATAATATTTTCATCCTCTTTTAGTGATGTGGTCTGTTCTTTCCAGGGCAGAAAAGATCCACATGTGCACAGTGATTCAACTAATTTCTCCAGCTGTGGACAACACTGTGACTTTTTCTAGATTGTTTTATATGACTGTTCAGCTAATTTTGAAGAAAGGTACACAGAGTTTCCTGTGTTCTATTTAGATAAGTAAGGATAGCAATGTACCATCTATGCATTATATGAGCCAGTCTCTCACATAATGTTCAGATGAAATAATATTCAAAACACACTTAGAATCTGTTGGAGTGATGTTTTTGTACACTATGTAAAGATTATCATTGTATTATTCCAATGCTGATTTCTATACAGGCAGAGGGTTGAGTACAGGCTGGACTTTAGTATTGTTACTTTGATGAAACATCACCTGTCTCCGTGTTTTGTAAACATTCTTCTCCATCACCTTCTGATTGGTCAATAAAGAACTGATCAGCCAATTACCTGGGCAGAGGACATAGGAAGGCTGGACTTCCAATCCCAGCCAGGGTCCCAGGGAGAAAGAATTAGGAGAAGGAACATGTGAAAGATTTGTCACAAAGTCATAAGGAGAGAGCAGACATGGGGACACACCAGAGTGAGTCAAGGCAAGACTAGATAGGCAGATAATGGGCAGTTGTCTTGTACTAACCGCCTTAGAAGGTTAGAATAGCTCAGAACCTGCCCAGCCTAGGCTTACAGCTTGTTAACAAACTTAATAGGTCTTTATGTCAATTATTTGGTTTTTGTGTAATTATTCAAGAGCTAGAGGGGAACATACAAGGATTTTGTGCTTAAATTACAATGATAGAATCCTTCTGTTTAAATCGTTTATAATTGAAAGAAACACAAGGATATTCCATAAAACTCATGCATGATATAACCTCCATGCAGGCTACTAATTTACACCTAAAATAGCAAACAAGTGCCAACTATTGTATTGTATTATGTGTACAAGTATGTATTGCATACATACTTAGAAAAGATGCATTATCTAGCTCTTCAGGAAATTGACAGAACACCTTGTCATTGGGAGCTACCACAGCCTAGGAATCCTTTTCATTGCTTCTACTTGAATTTGAGTGTTCTTGAATATGAGTTTCCTTCTTTGATTGGCTATTTATCTAAACATAATGGGATGGTGTCAGTGTGGTTCTAAAGGACCCATTTAATCAACTATAAATATTCTAGTCATGTCAGTAGAATTTCAAAGCCCCATAATAGAAAAAGCCTGATGTAAAAGTACCTCAAGAGAGGCCAGTCCGTGCAAGAAAAGTATGGAGGCTCATTGTAATGAATGTGCTAACATCTGATGAGCACTCAATTTGATAATGCTATGTAAGTCTTCGTAAGTTAGTTGAAGTTGGCACATAATTGAAACTGGTAAATTTGTAGGACTGGTCAGGTTTATAAGTTATCAATATTTATTTAAAAAAAATACACCACAGTCGTTATCTTGGTATGTAAGAAATAAAGTAGAGATAGTTAAGATCAAGTATATCCACTAAGAATGAGAAGGTCCGCTCTGACAGTAGACATAATGCCCAGGATATAGTGGGGGTGTTACTGAACTTCTTAGAAAAGCATCACTGGTTTTCCAATTTGACTTCATAGGTTCCTTGGCCATCTTAGCAAGAAGATATTCTTACAGTATCTAATCGTTTCACATATGTTGAAGTTCCTAAAACATTAAAAAGCCTTCTACCATATGACACAACCATTTGGTACCTTCAAATTTACCAAAAGAAAACTAAAGCACTAACCCATACAAGACTTACACCCAAATGTTAAAAAAAAAAAAAAAAAAAAAAAAAAAAAAAGCTTCAGTTGTTATGGCCAAACACTGAGAATAGTTCATGTAGCAATCAACAGATGAATGGATAAAGTATATCTATCCAATAAAGTATTCCTGTTTCAGTAGAAGCAAACTATTTGCAAATCCTGCAGTAACACATATGAATTGATAAGTATTTGTGCTGACTAGAAAAACTGCAAAAGTAGAGCACAGTATAGAACCCTTGCTGCTGCTGCTGCTGTTATTATTATTAATTATTATTATTATTATTATTTTGAAAGTGCAGACTGGATTGTAACAAGATATGACCAGGCGCTGTTTTAAGTCAGTGTGGGGGCCACTGGGAGGATGGATTAGAGACCTAGGTAGAACATTCTGAAGCCAATGCTAATTGCTAGGAGACCATAGAGAAGCTTCATGTGCGGATAGATATATGTCAGACTCACCAAGTTTTCTATTTACATATTTAATAACATGCCTCAGTGAAGCTGGCAGCCCTACAAATGATTTAATGGTAGTGTTCTTAATGAAAGTTATTCAAATAAAGCAGAAATCCCAGGGGACCAAAAAAGGAAAATATTTATGCTTTCCATTTCAGTATGTTTTTCCTAATCAGGCTCCTGGAATAAAGTGAAATCATCAGCTAGGTTAATGTTCAAATTAAAAAAAAAATTACCCCTAGATTCACACTTTCAGACTTCAGACTGTTAAAAGTTTAAAAACAATAAAACACATTGTTCTCCCCAGTTTCATGTTTCATTCACATGACACTCAGCCAGAAGTGTGCCTAACTCTTGGTCAGAGCTGTCAGCAGGTGTAGCCTCGTTGTCTATTTTAAGAATGAACGTGAGTCATTTGAGCTCTTCAAAAGCTAAATTGATTCAACACTAAGTCTAGAGTGTCTCTTGATTTTCAAAAGACCTGACAAATTAATAAAGCACCCAAGATCATCACACTTGTCTCATCCCTCATTTAAAAGGCAGCTACTCTGTACATGATTTAACTCCTACAACCCAGTCGTTGCTCTTGCCAAATGTAATCCATATCAGAACTTCTGAAGTTCTGATCTAGAGAAATGGGCAAGACGGCTGAGGATGGCTTTAGGCTCTTACTAGCATGGTATTCACACCAGCTGCACACTTAACCCGGAAGGCATCTGTCAATGAGGAGTTAAACTTATCATCCTCCTGCATTCAGCATGGCAGACCGATTTCTCTCCTCTCTCTCAGCCAGCATGTATTTGAGATACTGGTACAACCTTAAAAAGCAAAGCATTTACAATGGTGCCACACCAACAACTCGGTTCCTTTAACTGCTTTTGCTCGTTCCTACTTACAAAGATCAAACTGCCATGTACACTGCAATTCAATGACTGGTGTGAACAAACTAGACCTTAAAGTTTTTTGGAGCTCTGTACTGTACACAGGCATCTATCTTGAAGCTACAAAGCAGCAAACACTGATTAAGCGATAATGTCTTGCGTACCCAATTATCATCTTTTTTTCTGTCATTGAATCTGTGTTGTAAATAAGTGTTATCTAGTTTTGGATACACTGCTGCTCATACATGCATTTTTAAATATAGGCCAAGGTCAAGCCACAGTAGTCTGTATCTGAGGCTGATTCCTTCTGCCGTTACCTTGCTTGATATTAGCACACATTAGGAGAGCGTGCCAAGCCTCTCCTTGGCTGCCATCTGCTGTGGCCATCCAGGACACCAGCTTTCATGAGCCACAGTCTCAAGCATAATGCCAGAGAGGATTATTTCCTTTTAGGTTTGGCAAGAACAAGGGATGAGATTCTGTGCCTTAGTTGAAGGCCATGTTCAGCACCTTTATGTCACTTCTCACTTCTTGTCTGAGGTATTAAACCCCATTTCTATTTTTCTGGTCGACAAGGATGCTCTGAACTCAGGCCAAACTCTTATAATACTTTTAAGGATGAATGCACAAATCAGGAGGTGGTGGCACACGCCTTTAATGCCAGCACTGGGAAGGCAGAGGCAGGAGGATCTCTGTGACTTTAATGCCACTCTGGTCTACATAGTTCCAGGACAGTCAAGGCTATGTGGAAACCCTGTTTCAATAAGGAGGAGGAAGATGGGGGAAGAGAGTGGGAGGAGGAAGACAAGAAGAAGGCACAAAACAAAGCAATTAAAAGCCTACTGCACTTTTACAAATTAAAACTATGGCAAAACTTCCTCTGTGTATGGTAAATTCAAAGTCTGAAATCCATCTCTGGTCATCTAAAGCTTCTTCGTGTTCATAGTTATCCTCTTCAATTTTTCTCTTGGTAAATCAGACATATGTGGCTAAACTTTTTGTTTTGTTTTGTAGCACAGGGCCTTTAGCCCACGACCTTGACAAGCTGGACAAGCAGTTTTCCATGAAGCTATAACTTCAGCCTACAGAGCAAGTTCTCAGATACTACACTTCTCAGAACACTGGCCTTTTCCTTGCTCTGTGTCTATCCCCATTTTTATCCTTTCTCAGTAGAATGGTGCTCAAGAGTATGTGTAGTCTGGTCTAATATACTGACATGTGCCTATAGTGCTACTGGCTCCTAGGATGTGGAAGATCCAGTCCAGGAGCTGAGGCCAACTTAGGCAAAATAGCATGAGACTCCACCTCAAAATATGTCCCAGTCAGTAAAGTAGCTTCTGTGCAGGTAGATCTGAGCTGGGATTCCCCAGCACCTGCTTAAAGGCCAAAATGCTTTTCTTGCAACCCCAGTGCTGGAGAGGCAGGGACAGAAAGACTGATGGTTAGTGAGAAACTATCTAAAAAAATCAGGTTCTGTGTGATTGAAGGCCACACCCATGTATACTTGTACATATAAACATATATAGATGATGTAGTATATGTACATCTAATATATATACAAGTAAGGTAGGTTGGGATATGGAGATTATATATACTCTAAACCAACTTGCATGTTCTCAAATTTAAGTTACAATACTGCCCTAAGGCAGAACAAGTCAGCCAATAAGGAGACAGTATTTCCTCTGTATGGGACAATCAGGAAGAGAGAGGAAATATTATCTCCACTCCTAGTTATTTTTATAGACGTCACATCACTACATCTCAAACCCTTTTCTCTCATTTCCCTTCTGCTCTATTTGTCTCTAGCTCTAGTAACCTTGAAGCCTTTTCTTAAGCATTTACCCATACAATTATTTTTCTTTCTGTGCATGGCCCAGGATGATGTAACTAATCCCTTGAGCATTGGATTGTCTCAGCCTCCATACCCAGCTTCCCTACTTATTTTTTACGTTCAATTTCCTCCACGATGCTGAGCCTGAAGTTTTGGTAAGTGTAGCATAAGAATCAACAGCCATTACTGAGACAATCTCTGCTAGTCAAACCTCAGGGTGTAGCTTTCAGATGAGCTGTGTGGTTTTTTTTTTTTTTTTTTTTAAACCACACTCAAGTCTGAACCCTTTATTTTGAACCTAATGCTGATTGCTGTCCTCAAACATCTCTGGATGTGAACAAAATGAAACAAAACAAGACTAAAACAAAAACAGCCCTCAATTGCAGACCTCAACAATGTTATAAAAGGTACATAATCCTATTTTTCACTTAAATCTTTTTTTTTTTGGATTTTTGAGACAGGGTTTTCCTGTGTAGCCTGGGCTGTCCTGGAACTCACTCTGTAGACCAGGCTGGCCTTGAACTCAGAAATCCGCCCGCCTCTACCTCCCAAGTGCTGGGATTAAAGGTGTGCACCACCACCGCCTGGCTTCACTTAAATCTTAAAAGGACCAGATCTCTATGTTTTAGCTTGAAGAATCTAGAACACAGACGTGAATAAAGAAGTTCAATGAAATCGCTGTGTATGCTTCCTGAATCAGACTGTGCCTTTCTGGGCTGTTCAAGTCCAACAGCATATCACATACTTCTAAGCATTATTTTTCTATGCAGAGAACAAGTTGTGTATTTCCTCAGTACGTTACTCAACTTTTAAACACATGATGAAGGCTGTAACATGCAAAGCGTCTCTAAAACCTTTAAGATAGTTTTAAGAGCTTTACAACCATTACTGTGCAGTCTTTTTGCTTACAATGCCGAGACTTTGTTGTTCTGTGGCAACTGACAGCAGAAAGGTTCTCTCAGCTCAGAGGTACCAACAATATTACATGGTGACAATACAGTGCTTGATAACTGTGAAAATGCTGTGGGTCTACCATTATCTAAAAGATAGTTAAAAATGTTTCCACTAAACAGAATCCTTCTATGAAATTCAATCCATAAATCAAGTTTATTAGGTCTACCTTATTATGGAGATACAAACTTTCAGGTAGCCTAGAAAATCCACTTTGCTGTACTATGTACTAAAAATTAATAAATAAAAACTCCAAAGGTGAGTAATTCCTTCCCTTAATTAAAATGAACTTAAACAATAATCTACCAGGGCTTGTGGTACGGTCTGAAATCCCAGTCCCCCTGGCCGCGTCAAGAAGAGCTCCAGTTTGAGAGCAGATATAAACTGCATGGAAACCCTACCTCAAACTCCCAGGGGCTACAATGTAGTTTTAGTGTCAGTACAGCTGCCAAGCCAGTGCAAGGACCTAAGTTTAATTTCCAGTAACCAACTGAAACATGTTCACATCACTGAAATATCTGTGAGCTCAGACCTCCTATTTCAAAACAGTTTATGCAGTTTATTTGATACAAATTCCATGGAAGTTTTTAAATATCTTCAGGATAAAGTCTTTCTGTTTTGTTTTTGTGGAGAATATATATATACAAATTTTTCTTTCACAAAATAAAAACTAATTCAGCAATCCATTTGATGCTGGCTCCCGATACACATACAAAAGGATGCAACAGTCAGTCAGAATTCAATCCTTAAAACCGAAGTGTCTGCTTTAACTGTTCTCTTGTATTTTCTGAAGAAGGTACTCCATCTGTAAATTCAAGTTAGGCTGGCCCTTTTTAGTCTTTTTGCTCAGGATTTTGAAAGCTTCCATTTTTTTCTTTTTGTACAGCCTTTGAGCCTCTTCTCTCTCTTGCTTTCTCATTTCAAATTCCTGCGATCATAAACACACATGACGTGCATTAGTCATAAACAAGAAATACAGGTCAGAAATTGTGAAATTGCTGTCGCTCTGCAAACCTTGATAATCTGTTTTTTATGATGTGTAAGAGGAGAACTGACGTAGTTGTTCTCTTTGCTTTAATACCATAATGATATAATGAATAGCACAGAATAACAGAGTCAGGGCAGCACTTTATGCACTGGTATGTAAGTAAAAGAGAAGTTGAGTCTAACAATTTCACTGAGAAGTCAAATACCAAATTAACAATTTCACTGTTTAAATCCACCAATGAATTAGCCCTCTAATTCTTTACCAAAAAAAAAAAAAAAAAAAAAAAAGGATCCTTCCCAGAGGTTAACTGTTATATCCTGGTAACACTAAAAATTTCATTCCCAGAAAAATTATTTTGTTGTTGAATAATTCACAGATTTAACCTAGAAAATGCTGACTACCTACCTACTACATAAGTGCAAACCATTCCCCTAGACCTGAGTTTCACCATCTAAGGACCAGGATGCTCACTTCACTTGCTATGAGGAAACTCAAGTCTAAGTATAGAGGAACATAATTCAGAATGATAATAGTTGTGAAGATCTGTACTGTACTGTACTAAGTGTGTTCTTCATTTCTGGTCCACGAAGCCTCGGAATGATATACGAGACCAACACTAGACTTACACTTACTTCTGACTACAAGTAATTATAATTAGCAAGGAATCCTACGTGCAATTTGTGAAACTATAGCATATATTATCCTTGTAAAAACCTTACAGTTTATTTTGTTGGTCCTACATACAATGACTAAGGTCGGAGATAAGGATGTGCCTTGCTGGGGACCACTCTGTGGCAGAGCGCGGTTTTATAAACAGATCCTCAAGTGCTCATCATGCTCCATCACATTACTTAACATCAGTTAACCATGTATTTACTTTAAACATACATAAGGATAAGAAGCTGGACTTAGGAGAGCATGTGTTTAATCCCAGCACTGACGAGGCAGAGGCAGGTGGATCTCTGAGTTCCAGGCCAGCCAGACCTACAGAGAGAGACCGCCTCAAGAAAGATCTGAAAATTATTCATTAATTTTCTTAAATTAAGAAAATCTTCAATATTTTGAATACTTAGGTCTCAAGAACTCAAATTTAAGCACCTAAGAGTTTCAAGGAACTTGCTAAAGAACCCAGTTCCTAGGCCATAGTTTGAGAAACATTATCACAGATGCTCATTTTAACTTACTGGCAATGTTTCTTTTTTCTTGTTTGTTTGTTTTTTAAATCTTATCACTGACCTACTAGGATTGTCTGAGCCAATCAAGGACTTTGATATTATACAATTCTACAAGTCTAATGAATAAAACAAAAGTAAGTATTAAAGCAGACAATATTATATGTCAGTATTAAGAAGCATAGCTTGCACACGTTAAAGATAAAGAGAAACAAGGCTAAATAATCACACAGCAGGACTTACGAATTTCTTAGCAGCACGCTTCGCTTGTACTCGTTCATACTCTTCCTGTGCCTTTTGGTTTGAAGTTTTCTTTTTCTTTTTCTTTGGAAAAGTCACAGAACTTGCAAGATAGATTAAGATAGGTAAGTTATATCATTCAAAAATGATTCAGCCAAAATTACGCAACTGTGTCAAATCCAGTATTTATATACAAAAACTTCACTAATTCAAATGAAGGAAGCATGAAGAAAATACCAATACCAACTACAGCAACAGCAAAAGGAAAATGCCCAAATAAGACATTGAAGCTACAGAATAGTCATAATTACAGATTAAAGGATGGTAAATGGAGATTTGGGGGAGAAATATTTAACAAGCATAGATAAATGGATAATAACCTGTTAACAACAGATGGTAAGTACCAGATGCAAGAGAGGTATAAGCAAACCTCAGTGTGACTGCTTTTGCCACCGTGTGTCTGTCTGTCTCCTCTTACCACAAGTCATCCCTCCTAGACACAGTCTTCATTTGTCTGCTCTACACTCAAGTGTCCTAAGCTCTTGGAATGGAAAGTCACTAGTGTGTCACTTGTTACCTGACTTGGTAACAACCTTCCTTTCCTGTGAGTCTCACCTTCTTGTGTCGTAACTACAATTTCAGCAGCTCCCTAGTTAAAAAATAAATGCATATGTCTTCCATTACCAAAGTCTATCTGCTGGTCCGCTAATAATGTTTAACTTTTCATAGTAAATTTCTGCACAAAGAATAAAGTAGTCATGACTTCCAACTCACTCCCTGACTCTCTGACACATGATTTCCTTTTTTTTTTTTTTTTTTTTGGTTTTTCGAGACAGGGTTTCTCTGTGTAGTCCTGGCTGTCCTGGAACTCACTCTGTAGACCAGGCTGGCCTCGAACTCAGAAATCTGCCTGCCTCTGCCTCCAAGTGCTGGGATTAAAGGCGTGTGCCACCACTGCCTGGCTTGACACATGATTTCTGCTCCACCATTCCAACCTGTCCTTACCAAGACAGTACTGATTTTATAGCCCCAAATATTCAATAGGCTTCGTGCTTCCTTCTATTATCTACTTCTGAGAACTTCAGTTTGAGACAGTGTCATTCTTCACTTCAATTCTCACGCACGTGAGTGTTCCTGTAGTTTTGCACATAGTATATGACATGTACAGAGACTAAGGGACTGCTCATCACTGTATTTGAGGCAAGGTCTCTCAACAAACCAGGGGGCTAGCTAGTGAGCTCCAAGGATCTACCTGTCTCATTTACTATTTCATGACAGAAGAGTCTACTGAAAACAAAACACAACCAACCCTCATTTTCCTTTATCCCCACTATATATTTTGTTCTTATTTGCAGCACAAATAACGCTCAATTTTATTTTATTTTTTTAAATTGAGAATTATATATATTCATACAAAGTATTACTGATCAAATCTACCCACCATTTCTTCTTCTCCAATTCCTTCCCCATCCTTTACTTCTCTACACTTTTCCCTCCTAGCTGTGCATCTTTTATATTTTTATTAAACCGAGTCCACTTCCTGACGCCAGCATTGTGCACGTGCACGGGTGTGGAGCCATCTACTGGAGCATGGGGAGTCTCTTAGGCATGTCTGTGGAAGACAGACTCCGCCTCCTCGCCATCAATTGACAAAATCTCCTAAGCTACATGGAACTTTGTGAGTCCCTCCGCAGTCCATGATGGAATTTTGCCTGGCTTCATCTTGCGTATGTCCTGTGCATGCAATCATTGCCCCAGTTTTGAAAGACAACAATTTTGGTTAAAAAAGAAAAAAAAAGGTAAGATCTAAAGTGATGCCTTACTGTGCACATGATAATGTAGTTTTGCTTGAGTTGTGTCAAAGTTTTATAAACTAGCTCTTATAAAATCAAAGTGGTAAAGAGGGTTTTGTCTTAAGATAAAGTAGTGTCAGCTGGCCTGAAACTCACCATCCACACACGCTGCGCCTCTAACTAGTCAGTCCTCCTGTGTTAAACCTCCTCAGTACACAGATTATCAGGGAGAGCCAGCACTCATCCAGGAGAAAGTCCACGTGTTAAACACGTTGGTTGTTTCACGGATGGTATCTTACTATGTACCACAAGCTAGCTTTGAATTAACAGCAATCTTCCTGCTTCAGCCTTCTGAGAAGATTACAGGCATATAAAACCATGCTTTGCTTGGTTTTCATTAACTGCAAACTATATTCCTGTACACCTTTGCAGAAAATGCAAATTAAAACACAGAGAACAGCAGTTAGCAGTCATAAAATTACCAATATCAAGCATGATTTAGAATACTTGCTATAAATGAACATGACGAACTATAAAGCTTTAGGAACATCACTGACCTGGGAAGATGATCCAGGTTGAGGCTGTGCAAGATGCTGTACATAGTGGCTCTCAAAGACTTTTACACTATCCTTCCCATCATAGTGGACACTGGTATACCAACATGGAAAGTCTGGCTTGATAATCTAAAGTGCCAATGGCTACACACTTGCATTATTTTTCTAGTATCTGGTTATGTTGCCCATGCTGGCCTGGAACTGGTAATTGTCTGGTCTCAGCTTCCCAAATGTTGGGCTTACAGATCTACAACATCCCACCCTGCCCCACCCCACATTAAGACACACACATTCATAACTGGGCTTAATTACGGTCCAATTCTATTACTTGTTCTTGGAGGCTGCAATTCAAAACTAGGATCTATTAATTCTCATTTCATATTTTCGCCATCTCTGCTCAATAAGCCTATTTCAGTCATTTAACACTAAACAAGGAGACTCCGTGAAATATTACACGGCTTGAAAAACGTGTTAGAAAAATTCTAATTCTTACACAAGTTTCTCTGTATCTTCAATAAAACGTTATTTACATTTAAAGTAAAGACTTTCCAAAGAAGAAAGTGCATACTTTACTGTATTCAGCTCTTCTGGCTGAGGCTGGTTAACACGAGACTGCTCTTCAGACAAAGTCTGCTCAGTGTTGCCTTCCTCTTCAGGCAAAGGCTGGTCAGCTTGTGCTTCTGACAAAGCCAGGGCAACCTTTCTTTGCTGTTTTCTGAGTCTCTCTTCTTCGGCTAGATAGAGGTGTTTCAGATGCTCTGGGTAATGATCTGTGAACTGGGATTCCTGTGGGGTTGGTGCCTTCTTCACCTTCCACAGTAATTTCTTGTAATTTTGCTGGATTTTCAGTTTTCTCCGAAATGCAAAACCTTGTCCTAACATTGAAGGATTTCAGTCACAATTACTTTAACAGAAAGTGAAAAATAAATGAAGTTTTTTTTTCTTTTACATTATATTCAAATGATAGAATTACTTGGCTTTGCTTTAAAGATTAAGTTAGGCAACACATTTAATGATACACTGAAGAGCAAGTTGGCCCTTTACCTGAATATTAGGCTAACACTTGTCAGACACCACATAAAAACTTCTAAGTACAGTAAACTACACTTTACTGCTCAGCTTGAATTTATAATCGTATTCACAAATTACATTTTCTTTAATTCACACAAAATCTCACTTGGGTCTTTAGTAAATACTGAAAAATAAGGTAGGGTAATCTATTATTTTTCCCTTGGAGAAATTTACTAATCACTTATTTTCCAAAATAAAACACAAAACAATAAAACGTGTGTGTGTGGGTGTACTGTACAACTTTCTGAACACCTGTCAGTTATTATTAGATGGAACAAAACCACTTAACCATTTGACTGCAATGAGAGGCCTTACAAAGACAAGACATCGAATCTAAGGAAGACAGCAGTATGAGACTAGAGGGCTGCTGTCGTCGTTTTTACTTATTAGAGCTTTGGGGCAGTGTATTTTTAACCCGATCTTTCTCTCTTTCCTTTGCTGTAATATAGATGCAAGGATGTCTGTATGCTACTCAGACAAGTGCGCCTAGACGCTGCTAGACGCTGCGTGCTTCCGCTTAGACGAAAGAGCTGCGTTAAATGATTTAAGTTGACAGCACCGTCCGATTCTCCCATGCACAGGACTGAGAAGCTCTCGGGTTTGGCGGGCTTAGGAACCGCTTCCCCGATCTCAAGCCGGACCAAGTCCACGTCCTTTTCCCAAGCCGGGACCCATCGTGCACCCTCGGATCCCGCGGGCCCGAGGACGCCTCCACGGCTATCTCCTTACATACCCTCGCGCACGCTCCCCAGGAAGGCTTGCTGGTGGTTCGGCCGCCAGGTCCTGCGTTTCCCATTCTGGTTTCCGAATCTGACCTGAGGAGTCCCTTCCCCACGCGCCGCAAACCCTCCGGTCCGCCACCTCGAAGACGGTCGCCCGGACGCCATTTTGCACTACCGGGTTCGTAGAACTACAGTCGACGCCGACATAATACGTCACCAGGCAAAAGCAATCAATCGCCCCCCCCCAGCTAGCGCCTGCTCGGAGCTCGACTGCTTCAGCCTGGGCTACTTCCGGGGATGGGGAGAGAGGTGTCGCGCGGCCATGTTGGCGCCACCTGCAGTCCTGGAGGGCGAGCGTCATGGCGGCGGCCTGCCCTCTCCCCAGGACCCCGGACCTGCCCACCTGCACGCCAAGTTACAGGACTTGCTGAGCTTCCTAAGGGGCGCCCTGGCCATTTCCAGCGCGCACACGGTGGACTTCTACACCAAGTCGCTCTGGCAGGAGCTGGTCGACCTGCCCCCTGAGAGTGTGCTGGCGGCGCTGAGGAAGTCGGCGGCGGAGGCCGAGCCCCGTGAGGCGCTTCCCCTCGGGGAGGCTGAGGCGGGATCAGGTGAGTGGCGGGCGGGCGGGCGGGGCGGCTGTCAGCGCGCCCCCTGGTGGAACTCGGCGGAAGTGGCAGGGACTTGAAGGATGCTGTCCTTAGGAGATGAATTGGAGGGATCGGAATAGCGAGGGTGGGCGGGGTCCGGCGGGGTCCCCTCTGGTTCTAGTCTGGGTGTCGGTAGAGTTCCACAATTTAAAGTAGTCAATACATGGAAGAGGCGTTCCTTCACTTAATGATTCGACAGTTTAGCTTTGGAAACATCCGAAGACTGTGTGACAATCCATACAACGTTGAAGTGAGTTTGGGAGACCATTTAAGTACAAGGACGATTGCATCGAGGGTTAGGATGGTGACAGTGGAAGTTTTGGATGCTCCCTAGTTCATTCGAAAACTATGTGTTTTCAATATCAGTTATGCGCCCTGAGGCTCTGGAGTTTCATACCCTTAAAGAAACTTAGATTCTGCCAAGTTTCTGTTTTGGAAATAGACAAAGGAACAGTAGCAGCTAGCTACTGGAATTGCTTGTGCTGTGCTTCCAGGTGTTGTCAACGTTAGAGAATATACTTCATCACTGAAGTATCCTGTAAATGCACAGTGCCACCGGGGATGGAGGTGGGAAGGGGGCGCGTAGGGGGTGTTTTCATGATAGAACTTGAGAGAAATAATGGTTCTTTGCCATCGTTCTTCGTTGTTGGAAAGTTAGGCACCCTTTCAGTTTGCTCCCGTAGTATTCTGCGTTGATAATTTAGTTCATAAACTTGTAAAAAGCAGGAACTGCGTTTGCCTTAACAACAGATGGATTCCAACATGTGGGAAAATATTTGGCATACAATAAGTGCTCCATAAAATATTTGTTGAACAAATGACTCTTGTTGGCTTTCTAAAAAATAAAAAATAAGCCAAAGAAGATGCAAGAAAACAACTTTTTTCCCTCCCCCAACCCCCCCCCAAGAAAACAACTTTTAAGTTCAGAACAAGACTTTAACTTTGTCTCTACCTGATGGATAATAATAACTTAATTCATTGGTGCTTATTGTATGTTCTAAAGTTTGCTTTTGTTAGGTGCATGAGTATTTTTTTTCTTTTTTTCTCTGGCCGTGTGTGTGTGTGTGTGTGTGTGTGTGTGTGTGTGTGTGTATCTGCATCTGCCTGTCCTCATGTGGAAAGTCAGCTTCTAGTATTATTTCTCAGGAGCTCACACCTTGTCTTTTGAGACAGGGGCTGACATTTAGGATAGGCTGGCTGGCCAGTAAGCTTTAGTACCCAACCAATTCTGCCCCGTCCCCTCCTCCCTCGCCCAGTACTAGAATTACAAGTCCATACCACTACACCCAGCTTTTACTGTGGATACACAGGCCCCAATGCTTATAAGGCAAGCATTTTTACCATCTGGGCCCTATTTTCTCTTAATCTTTGTATTGCAAATCGGGATTCCTTAATTTCTGATTTGTGACTTCACAGCTTAAATTAATTTACCAGAGATTCAGGCTTCAGTGGAAGATTAGACTCTCAATTTTGCATCACCTGACTCCACGGGATGGCCTTTCAATGTCCATGTTTAAATCGTTGCTTTGTTAGCAAGCAATTACTAAGTCAGGACTTCAGGAGAATCATTACTTAGTAGTCCGAATGCCTTCCTTCTTAGCTTTTTCCTTGTCTTTTCCCATAAGCAGTAATGTTAAGAGTATTTTGTCCATTACCTTAGAACAATGCCTGGTCATTGTAGATGTTTAATAGATATTGCCAAAATGTAAAGTGTAAAGTAGGTCAGTGATACCACTTCTTTGCTTCCTTAGGCTAAGAATGAATTCTAATATTTGTGTCCATGCATATGTGCGTGCATGAAAGTCTAAGAACCAATTGTGTGTGTGTGTGTGTGTGTGTGTGTGTGTGTCTAATGACAACAGATACTAGACTGGATTATCGACCTTGGAAATGTCTCTGTACCTGATAACTCTTTGAGTATAAAACTCCTAATTTTATAAATGTGTAGCTGTTTTATGAGCTAATTTATTGGAAGCATTCCTTAGGCTTTCATCATCTAGCTCTGTGAAGAGACAGCATGTGCCATGTAGGCAGACATGGCTGGAGAAGGAACTGAGGCCTACATCTTGATCTCAGGTTGCATGAAGAGACTCTGCCACTAGGCCAACTTGAGCTGCTGAGACCTCAGAGTCCACTCCCTAGTGACACACTTCCTCCAACCAAGTCCCAACTACTTCAACAAGGTCAAATCTAAAATGCTACTCTCTGTGGGCAAGCATTCAAAATATGATCTATGGTGCCTTTCCTATTCAGTCCACTACAGGCTCTTACTAAACTTGTTGTGAGGAAATCCAGCAGAGGAACGAGTTAAGCAAAGTTTACATCCAAGTGGGGGAGATCACAGACCTCAGCAATTGTATAGAAAGATGCAAAATCAAGTATTCCTTTCAACTGGAATTTTATTCTCATTTCTCTCACAGCAGTTTAAGAGTTAAATTATTATAATGTTTACAGATGACTATAAGAAAGTCCTGTGTGTTGAGCATTGTCCAGAGGATACTTTGGTGTGTATGTGATGTGATGTATACGCACATGTATGTAATGTATATGTACGTCCATGTAATGTGATATATATGTACTATATGTAATGTGATACATATAGGAGACACAGCTTTTGTTTTCTCACATCTAGTTGTTTGTGTGTCTCAATTTGTCAACATTTTAAATCCTTTTTAGCAATATAAAGGAGTTTGAATTATTTTGAAAACTTTGTACATCTATATAATATGTCTTAATCATATTCACCCATCATTACCTTGCGTTGTTCCCTCTCTCTCTACTTAACTCCTTACTTTCTTCTTCCTAATTATCCTCCTTCCTACTTTAATGTCTTTGTGTGTGTGTGTGTGTGTGTGTGTGTGTGATTCATTCATGTTCAACGGCCCACTGAGTTTAGTTAGAGTTGCCTGTATGAATATCCGCGTAGTGCTATTTACTGGAGCACAAGCAACTTGCCATGCTGGACTCCTGAGGAAAATGTGTCCCAACATCAACTGCCACTAGCCACGTAGGATTTTACTCTTACAACATAAAAACATGTACATATCTCAGTTGTTACATTGCTCTCCAGCTAATCTCTCCAATTCTATACAATAAAATTCTTACTGTTTGCCCAGCAGTCAAGCTGTTCCTCACTGAAAACCTTTTTGCACATGTTGGTGTGCATGAGGGTATGTGTACATGTGTATATGTATGTTTTTGTGAGGGATGCACATGCATGCAGACGTGTGTGTTAAGACCTGGTATTGATGTCCAGTCTCTTCCTTGATCGCTCTACTGTAGAGGTTCCGTATGAGCTTGCCTTTTGCGTGGCTAGTCAGCTTTTCCAAGGAGTCCCTGCCTCTCTCTCCCACAAGCTGGAGTTATAGGAAGTGGGCTGTACTTTTGTCAGCTTGATAGGAACTGGAATTCTTTCAGAAGAGAAAACCTTAACTGAGCAGGTGCTCCCATCAGACTGGCCAAGTCTGTGGGAAGTTTTCTTTATTCAAGAATTGATATGGGAGCAACCAGCCTACTGTAGGCCCAGCTACCCCTGGGAAGGAGGTGGTCCGGGTTGTATAAAAAAGCAGGCTAATAGAGCCATGGAGAGAAAGCCAGGAAGCTTTATTCCTCCATGGCCTCGCTTCAATCCCTGCCTCCAGAGACCTAACTGCTGGAGTTCCTTGGTTTCCCTCAGTGTTGGACTGATTGGGACATGTAAGTCAAATTCACGCTTTCTTCCTCAACAACGGTTGGTTGTGGTCTTTTCTCACCACAGTAGGAAGTCACCTAGAACAGGGAGCTACTGAATTCATCTGTCTTTCACAGAGGGTAGAGCATCCTGACTGTAGTCTTCGTGATTTCGCAGCAAGCATTTCACCCTGACCTTTCTCTCACCCCTGTTCTTTATTTCTAGTGTGCTGCTGTGGGTTTGAGGTCTCATGATTTTAGTGTCTATGGCTACAACTTCACAGTATACGCACTGAATTACTTTGCTTTTTACTATTTTTTTTATTTAGCAAATGCTTCTAAATTTGTTGCATTTATAATGTATTTCTGAACAAATTAAGCTATGTAAAGAAATTTTTAATTCAACTATTATGGTTAATTCTAGTTTTATATTTAAATTTCATTTTCAAATGTAATGTAGTTCATTGTGAAGATGCTTTTAGAATGATTGACTGTATTTATGCATTCATTATGGTGTTAATATTGGTGTGTTAAGGATCTGCATGTCAGACCCTTTTTTTTTTTTTTTTTTTTTTTTTTGGTTTTTCGAGACAGGGTTTCTCTGTGTAGCCCTGGCTATCCTGAAACTCACTCTATAGACCAGGCTGGCCTCGAACTCAGAAATCCGCCTGCCTCTGCCTCCCAAGTGCTGGGATTAAAGGCGTGAGCCACCACCGCCCGGCTGTGTCAGACCTTCTTAATATGTACTGTTTCATCCAAAAGTATGGTTTGAATGTTGAAATAATATATTTTTTATTTTATATACAACTATAAATTAAGCTAGAGTTGTTTAGACAAAAAAAGAAAAAGAATAAATCCTAGCATATAATTGGATCATGTAATTGATTCTTATTAAAAGCAACAATATGTATTTTATTTGTTCTCTTTGTGGTTACAGTATGATAGATATTTGCAAAGTTTATAGGATTTAGCAGTTAGACAGATTTAACTTTTGGCTATTAGATAATTAACAATTAAACCCTGCAGTCAACTATTGAAGAAGCCAAAGCCTTAAAAACTTGTATTAAATTTCCATGGGATAAAAATTTCTTTTTAGAAAAAAACACGCTCAATTCCTCCACCACTTGGGGAACATTGTGCTTTTGATCCAAAGGGAAGTGCCATGAGGCTTTTGTGGCAGTGCTGGAGCTAATGGGGTTTGCCCCATAGCAGTGGTGGCAGGGGTTTTCAGATGAGAGACATTTTACATCAGCTGGATGGCTAGCTGGATGTGAATTGAAGGCACACAGAATGGAAACATAAAAAGATTTTTCTTAACTTTAACAGTAAGTGAAATGCTATTGATCAACACAGGAAGATGGAAAAGAGAAAGATATGTCAGGAATAAGAATATTTGTAGAAATAAATACAAAATAGTTTTATCTCATTGTGACGATAACTATCAAGAAGATACTCTTGTCAGTATCTTCCTGAAATTCCAGTCCATTGGCTTGTGATTACTGACTTCCCCACCCCTGTAACGCAGTTATGTCTGCAGCTAGTACATATTTGTATCTTATACTGTGTTCTGTATGTTCTAAGTCCTCTTGTCTCCCACTAACATTGTCAGCATTCAGGCTGACACGAGGTTTTATGCTTCCCTAACAGGCTCAGTGGTGCTATTGAAGTCCTCGTAGTGGCCTCAGTGAGTACAACCACTACGGAGTCTTAGGAGAATTCCGTAGTTGATGATGCTACAATAGTAAGTGAATTGAAATACGCTGTCGTTCATGCATGCATCCATCCATCCATCATCCATTCATTCATGCTGTGTGCAAAATACTTTTGCTTTACAACTGAACATGGAACATAGTAATTCTTTGTTTCTAGTAGATGGCACAGAAAAACTTACACAAGTATTTTACTGTCTTTTCATAGGCATTAATTATCTTATATGTCCAAATTACATTTTAATTTCTGAAACCAAGATCATTCTAGTGGAGAGGGAAATATTAAGAAGAGTAAAGAAAGTGGCTACAAAAATAAGCAAGTGTGTAATATCTTAACATACTGCTTTAGACTGATATCAGCCAGAGAAGTTACCAGACCTGATTCTGATAGTCACGTCCATCATAATGCCTGCTGTTATTTTGCCTGGTGTGGCATGCTACGTGGGGATGAAGAGCAGAGTGTAAAGTCAGACTGCTGTGGATTTTTTGCCCTGCATTTGTGCACATTTGAATCAGTTACCATCTTGTCAAGTCTTAGATTTTTCCACTGCAAATGACAAAAGAGCAACAATTAACTTGCTCAAATGACAGGTAAAATAGTTAACCGTGGCTGGCATGTGATATTAAACATTAGTATATCTTAGCAATGAGACAGTGTGGTGTGAGACCTGATGGAGCTCGTCTTCCCTAGCTTCTTACAGGACACTCACGTATGGTAACTGGTAAGTAGCTTTGAAATCTTACTTAATCACCAGTATACATTCATTGGTTTTATTTCTACTTTTAAAGCTTTGTGCATTTTTCCTCGAAGGTTCTTACGGTCTGTGTTTGACTCCTGTTTTCCTGTATACATTGGCATCTGGTAGAAATACTAAAAGCAGGTTAGAGGTATCTTGGTATCATGTTTTGAAAGTAACCTCTCCTGCCTCTTTTCTATCTTATTTCCTAAGTTGTTTTTGAATCTTACTTCTATTTATTGTTGTATGTGTAGTGGCAGTGTATGCATGATTTGTTGTGTGGATGTCTACATAGCATACATTCCTGAGTCTGTGCAGGCCAGAGAACAAGGTGCAGGAGTCAGTTCTGGCCTTCCACCACATGGGGCCTGAGGCTAGCCTCCAGTGCCTTTACCCACTGAGCCGGCTCACTCACCGACTCTCAATTAATCTGTTTTACTTACTGCCTTGTAGCCTCTCTTACCAGAGACTTGTCATGGGATAGTGATAACGAAAACAACTGAAGCCGACACCGGAGTAAGATCAGGAACCTCCAGTAGAGGGCGCCGTAAGCAAAACAGTCAATCCTTGGAGTGTGCCGGTGAAGCAGTCAGGCCTCAGATTTTAACAATGCGTCTTCCCTGTGAGGAGGAATGTCTGCACCCAACCGAGAAGTAGCTGAAGTCCCCGCTGCTCTGCAGCTTCTCTGCTCCTTTCTCCTTCTCCATGAATCTCTAAAAGCAACAAAACGAGAGACAGAGAGAGAGAGAGAGAGAGAGAGAGAGGAGAGAGAGAGAGAGAGAGAGAGAGAGAGGAGCACAGAGAGAGAGAGAGAGGAGAGAGAGAGAGACAGAGAGAGAGACAGAGAGAGACAGAGAGAGAGACAGAGGGAGAAGAGAGAGAGGGGTTTACCTCAGCTGTACTTGTATGATCAAAATAATTTTTAACTGTCAAACTTTGGACTGAGTAAACTGGTTTTAACTCTAAGGATATAAATAAACTAAGATTGAATCAGAATATATACCCCTTTAAAAATTAACTATTGAAAACACTTCAACTTAAACATTCAATAGCCCAAACTGGCGGGGGGGTTGGGGGAAGGGGGGCTGTAATTAAAAGCAAAACATGAGTTCAGGTCAAATTGGAATCTTTTCAAGAATTTTCAGTAGGATAGCTAAGTTGATTCAAACATTCACTTTTCCAACAGAAACATCACATTTCTTTCTGTTGGCAACATTGCCCAATACTGACGATTATAATGGCCCCTCTGCTCAAGGCCACTTAATAGTCTTATTCTATCACATGTTAAGAAACTGCTCCCCTGGACCCTGCAGATGCTGAGACTGCCCTTAAACCTGAAAGTCTCACTTAGTAGTTGACTGAGTTTCCCCCCCTGCATCATATCTAAATATTTTGATGTAGATTTTATTGCTTTGGGCTGCATCAGTAAATTCAGCTTGTAAAATGTCCCAAAATCTATATTAAATAAATTAGCCATAGTACTTTCATGGTTTTATTTTCTATTTAGTTGATTCAAAGTTGAAGTCACACATCTCTGCTATTTTTTTTTAACAATAAGTATAGCACACGTTATAACACCAAATTAGAGATACTAGTTTTACAAAGAAAGCATGTAGATGCAGGAGCATGTGGTTTTTATTTAGAATTTGAAGATAACATGTATATTGTTTTCAAGTTCTGTCAGAGAGCAACAGTTTTCTTTGTGTTTCAGTGGACTTTTGGTAGACAAGATTCATGGCATATATATTATGGTGTTCATTTGGTTTTGGTAGAATCAAAGTTGTTCTCTAGAGTGTATGCTTCCCCAGAGTGAATGCCTTGCACACTTGTTCAACACTGGATTTGTTGGTTTTGTAACCTGCTTATAGTTTGTTACACTTTGATTTAGTTTTTAAAAAATATTTTTAAATGAATTGGATTGTTTTATTCACTAAGGATTTATGAACTGCTATGTATAAATTAGAATGGAAAGGAAAAAAAAAACTTTAGAAAGAAATTGATGTCCCTCGACAACGGCGTAAAAGAATACAACTGTGCAATGCTGTTCAACAGGAATAAGGGACAACACCTTAACATGCACGGTTGTGGGAACGAAAGACAGTTCATAAATTAGATAGTTACTCTTCAGACTTAAGACTTCTGCTGCTGTTGCTCCTGGAAAACACAAAGACCAAATTTTAATTTGATCTTTAAAGACATGAGTGGAGAAAATGCTAAATCCAGGTTTTATGGAGGCTGACAATTTAAATAACAAATGCAAAGAAACTGTTGGAAAGGTTGCAGAGATTGAAAGTTAAAACATTGCTATAAAATCCCAATTGATCATTTGCTATTTTAAAAATCTCAAACGTAACTGTTGCTAATCTTTTATGTCTGACTTTTTAGGTTTCACTGATCTCCCCAAAATATTTTGTGAAACTTCTCAGAAGCTGTTGAGTGTGGAAGCCTTTGCTCTAACTGCAAAACACTATTCTGTGCAAAACTTGGGACTCTGTACTCCTTTTGAGCAGTTGCTTACAGCCCTCCGAGTAAACAAAAAACAGAGAACTGGTATGTGTAACTGTGATGTATACTTATGCATTGCAGGTACTTAGACGCAGTATGTGGCTCATTGATGTATGTCTGTCCATTATAGTCGTAGATTATTTATTGTTGGATATTATCAGCCATGGTAAGTTAGCCCATACTGAAAACAACAGATTCCCTTGTCCCGTATTAAGAGCACTTAGAGATCTCTATGCTCTTCCCTATACTAGCCTCTGAGTGTCTTTACCACAGTTAGTTTCAGACTCTCAAACGCATATTATATTGTGCTATTACAGGTGTTAAAATACTTGAATTAGTTTTGATGTCAGTGGGATAATGGTTTCTCTATGGTTGGTGCTTAGGGAGGAATATGAAGACCGTGGAGGGAGGTTGCTGGGGAAGTGTGTCAGAAAGTGGGGATTGTCCAGATTAAAGCTCAGGTGGCTGGATAGATTAAAACCCATGTCCATAGTTACATAAAATGTCAGAAGATAGCCCAGTTAAAAGGCAGTGGTCAGGAGGCTGTGGTTTTAAAAGCAGGCTGTGTTCCATGTTGAGGAACCAGCTTAAGCAGTAGGGACAATGGATTAAATTCTGATGACATCAGTGATAAAACTATGTGACCTTTGCTGTTTCCTAAGGTCTCTTTTGTCTGATATCTCATTTGACTCTCATTAGTTCACCAACTTTTTTTGAAAGCTATAAACTTAGAGAAACATTGCTTGAATCTTGCCGTGAATCCTGATACTTTTAACCCAGATTTGCCATGCCAAAGCCCTCCCCGTTTGCTGTCAGGACGCCCACACACATAGTTCTTTAAAATCTGAGACCCTTGACCATCAGTTACAGATACCGTATTACCTGAAAGTATTTTAGCACATGTTCCTAAGAACCCAATACATTCCTACTTAACCTATAGCAAGTTGGTTTATTCGGGACTTTAACTGTGCGTTAGTAATACTGTCTAATAAGCAGACTGTATTTAAATTTATCTTAGTGTTGCAGAAATTGTGTATAGCTTCTTTTTTAAAAAATATTTTTTCTTGCTTTTTTTTTTTTAATTTTATGTTGCAGAATGTTTTGCTTACATGCGTGTCTGTGTACAAGTGTTTGCCTGGTGCAACCAGAGGTCAGAAAATGACATCTGAACTAGTTTTGAGCAGTTGTGAGTTGCCATGTCAGACAATCACCCATGTCCTCTGCAAAGCTAACAACTCCTCATACCCTCCCAGTCATCTCTCCAGCCTGCTTTTCTCTTAGTGTAGGAATCAGTCTGGGCTCATGCATGACAGTTAGATGTAGTGTTTAAATCCCTTCCGTATAGAATTTTACCTCAGTGGTTTTTTCTTCTTGTTTATCCTGACTCTGGTAACTTGACACATGCAGGAAGGTGTGTTTGGTTATTTCGCCATGATTAATCAGCTTTACAGATTTAACTGGAATGCTAATTAACCTGCTTTTTCATTCACTTCGCTAAGAGGCATATGTAATTTTGTCCCATTACCAGTGATTAGTGTTTGCTGGCAAAAGCAGATCCACGGAAGCCCTTCATTGTAAAGGGAGCTTATCTTCCCCTTGTAATACAATTTTTGCATTATTATTGCTGTTCTTCCTTTATCTTTAAGTATTTCAATCAAAATTATTTTCACATATCCATGTTTCCCTGGAGCAAATTACAAAGCACTTTGGGAAGTCATGGCTCGGGCTAAGGGTGTTGTGGCTATAATTCAGTTCATCAGCAACGTTTGTGTTGTCATTGTATCCAAAGCATACGTACTTTATCCCAGAGGCTTCTAACTGGCCACAACTGAGTGACCTCTTATGAAGGATGCTCTGCCTAGCCTTCCCCCTGCCTTCTGACATTTAAGTACTATGTGTTGGGTATCCAAGTGAGAGAGAATAACAAATGTGATCACCAAGATCTACATGGATGTTGTCTTATACCAGTGAAAGAAAGCTGACATCACAGTATAGAGACAAGCTGGTGATGGCTAGCTGCATATGGGGGGAATATACCCCCATCCTGGAGTATGTCAGTTTGTGTTCTAGGCTGGTATCTGTCAGCGGAATGCCAGTTGTATAAAACCGTTTACTCCTGGAAACATCTTGTTAGCAAGGTTAACATTTTCCTATTGAAGAAATAAGAGGTCAGCCAATAAGCAGGCATGTTGCATGTGAACACTACCACACCATAACAGATTTATTTCTAGCCCAAATCTAAATTTGTACTTGCCACCACCCAATTCCCACAGGTCTGATGATGCTGACTGCCTTGTTATATGTGCTTTATGTTCTAGAACATACAGTATGTGCTCTGATGTGCTGTGTTGTTGAATGTTCAGCCATACTATATACTATACTTGTATATATATTAGTGTATATAATTGTGATGCACTCTATAGTAGAAAATAGCCATATGTGGTTACTAAGCACTTCAGATATGGCTAGTATAGCTTAGAAGTTTAGTTTGCATTTTGCCTTTGGTAATTTTATGTGTGAGTGTAAATAATCACATGCTTGGTAGCCACTGTGTTAGACAGTACAGATAGAAAAATGGCTGCTCTTTTGCCTGCTCTTGTATTGGACAGTATTTTTCTTATTGGTGTATGGGGGTTGGCTTTATTTTTTATATGTATATTAGAATGTCTTTTCCAATTTGTTGCTTGCTTATCTTTTTACTCTGTTAAAGCTATTCTTTGATGACAAGGGTTTTTTTGTTTTGGATTGGTTTGGTTTTTGGGTAGTTTTTTCACTTATATTTAGTTAACTATTTGTTATATCAAGGAATGATTTTAATAAGTCTGTGGAATTTTATTAGTCCAATTTGAATCATAACTGTTAAAATAATACATTTACACAGATACCACAATAGAATTTATGCCATTTTAATATTTAATTTAAAAAGCTGTGAATTTTATGTGACAACTAAAATTCTCTTTTATAGCAGTATTCTAATTTTCTTTATGTTTGTTCAGATGAAAATGTGAAGGCAATTGAGTTTATGAATACAAAAAAATCTCATGAGGTTCAGGCAATGTCAGAGCTAATCTGCAGTATTGCTGATTACTGTGGCTTAAAGCAGGTAAGAATGTTTCTTTACAAGTCTTACCCATCTCTGGGTCACTCAGACTCCTTCCTACTTTTACCTTCTATTGGACTGTTGTTCCCTACTCTATCCTCCTCTTCTCAACTTTCCTTTCCTTGTTTATTTCACTTACCAAAAGATTACACACAGTACTTCAGTCTTCACTGAAAGAACTGTCACGGAGCCACACCAAGTTAGAGTAAGGCAAAGGCTATTTGCTGTATGGTTGTTTTTCACAACATTATGCATCGGTATTTATTCTGTATTTATATGTACTACTGTGTAAACCAGTACTGTGGTTTGAATGTGGAACACTCCCCATAGGCTCATGTATCTGAACACTTGGTCCTGAGCTGGTGGTACTATTGTAAAAGTTATGGAATCTTTAGGAAGTAGACCTTGCTGGAGGAAATCCGTCACTGAGTTTGTGGCCCCACTTCCTTTTCTCTCTTTTACTCTGCTTCCTATGTATGAATGAAATGTGAGCACTCTGCTTCTTGGTTACCAGGAAGCATGTCCTCATGCCCCTCTACCATACCTTCCTGCCATGGTGGTGGTTAGACCCTCTGCACCTGCAAGCCAAAATGTAGTCACTGTCCCAAAGTTGCTTTTTGTCAGAGTATTTTATCATAGCAACAGAAAAATAACATACATGGAGTTGGGGTTGATTTATTACGATGACTGAGAATCCAGTAGTAGTTCAGTCCACAAGGCTGGATTTCAGCTGGTCTTCAGTATATACTGGAATTCTTGAGAGATAGGCTGCAATTCCAGTGAAGGAATGGACTTGCTGGTGAGCGAGAGAGGAAGCAGGCAAAGAGAGAAAGCTTCCTTCTTCCATGTCCTTAGAGAGACTTCAAGCAGAAGGTATGGACCAGATTAGAGGTGGATCTTCCATGTGAAAAGATCCGAATAGAAATGTGCCTTCACATCTCAAAGTCTATTAGAAGTGGATCTTCTCACTTCTAAAAACCAAAAGTCCTCACAGGTGTGCCCTTCTATCTTTGATTTCTAATCCAAGATATTGACAAGTTGACAGCCAAGAATAGCCATCACAGGTTCCTAGAGAACAAGACTCCATAGATTTCAGGGTCAAACTTGTGAAAAGAAAGAGTCAAAGAGGACTTCTTTTCCTGGAAGGCAGTACCTAGGAAAGCCCCATCTTCAGCATACAGAAGCTATAGAACCTGGGGTCCAATGGGGCAGGCTCCATCTTCAGCTGCCACTTGGACTTGACAGTGTTGCCACATGATGCTCGTTTTGGAGGCATAAAAGATGTAAGATTGAGGTAGTCATGTTTTCTTCCTCCATGACTTTAGAGTCATTGAGACCTGGCAATATGTGGCAGAGGCAAAGTCCCAGGGAGGAAATCCAGAGAGGCCATTGTAAAGGTGAAACCCGAGTTACTGTGCACAACCTGAGATATTGGAACGTCAAAACTGTGGGAAGACTGCCAAGGAAGGGCTGTATACAAGGAGGAATCAGTCTAAGAGAGAGATGGGTGTTTGAGGCAGCAAAATCGGAAGTGTGGAGCTACATAAGCCCTGTGAAACCAAAACCAGATACCGAGCATGGAGCTACAGAGTTTGGTGGTTTTCCCTGGTGTGTTTCGGTATCGCTTTAGTCCTTCACTCTCCCTTTTTAGTGATAATGTTTGCTCTGTGAATTGGAAGTATGTATTTCTGTATGTATGTATGTGTGTGTATGTAATGTATGTATTATGTATGTAATCTCCTCTGTTCCTCCTCCCAACATTGGATCCTCTTTTTCATTATAGCCCAAGTCCAGCCAGCGCTGCCTGTATTACTCAGGGATGTGGAGTTATTCATTGGAGCATGGTTTACCTGCTTGGGTCCCACCCTTGAAAAGACCTTAAAAAACTGACTTTCCTTCCCTATCCACCATCAACTGTCAGTAGCTCCTCAGCCAGGGGGAGGCTAGTTAGCCCCTCCCTACTACGTTTACCTATATATTTTAAATGGATAGAGGCTGGCAAGATGATGCAGCAGAGAAAGCCACATACCTCCAAGTGTGACATCCTGAGTTCAGTCCCTAGGTGGAAGGAGATAGAAGGAAACCACACACACACACACACACACACACACACACACACACACACACACACATGAAAACAAACATGTAAAAATACATCTTTTTTCTAAATTTAAACTGTATTTTTTGAATAGCAAAAAGTTTAATTTTAGTGAAATCTATCTGAATTGTCTTGTCGTTCATGCTTTTGTGTCCTATTATACAAAATCTTTGCGTATCTCTAGATCACAAGGGTTTTTTTTTTTTTTTTTTTTATGTTCTCTTGCAAAGTATATTATTTCTAGTCTTACAGGTTGACCTGTAATCTGCTTTTAATATTTGTTTCCTATGTGAGAGGCAGAGTTTATTTCCTCCCATTTAGCTACTTCTTTACCACAATATTATTTACTGAAAAGATTATTTTGTCCTTGGGCAGTCTGCCTAATATTTCTAAATTCAGGTCTATTTCCAGAATCTTTCCCTGATGATTTATATCTGTTTTTAGATCACTATTAGTCTGTTTGGGTCACTGTTCTATGTTAATTTTTTGCATGTGTATTCATGTGTTGTGTGCCTCCACGTCTGTATATGTCTTCAGCATGGTGCATGATATATGTATGGGTGTGCTGTGACACCCAAAGCTGACATCTCGTAGACCTTCCTTGGTCACTCTCAACTTTATTTATTGAAGCATCATCTCTTGTTGAACTCAGACCTTGCCCATTCAGATTGGCAAGCAGGTTGCTGGAGGGATCCTGTCCTGCTTCTTGGTGCTTTGCTTACAGGTAGTTCTCATGCCTGCCCCACTTTATGTGTCTTCTGGGAATCTAAATTTAGATCATCATGCTTGCAAGGCAATCTCTTTATCCACTGAGCCTTCTTCTGAGCCTATTATGTTCATTGTTGAACTAATAATATCTTTTAACTTTATTCTCTCTGAAAAACTTTTTGTTACTTACAGATGATTTGCATTCCCATATAAATTGTAGTATATGATTTGAGTGTGTTTAGACTGAATTAGGATTGTGTTGATCTCTGCGAGTTGAAAGAGAAGAATCGCCTTCTTAGTATTGAGATTGTTGGTTCATGACATGAGCTATCTCAGCTATTTCTCTGTTTGAACTTTCAGGGTTCTATGTGACATTTATAGATTTCAGTGTATGCATCTCCTGTCCTTGTTCAACTTATTACTAGATATTGTTATATTGTCTTGTTTTAAAACATTTGCATTCAAAATGTTTGTTACTGTTGTGTTATATATGGTCTGTTGGATCATTATTAATCTCTATTTACTTGGTACCTTGTATTGTGGGACTTTCAGGGGTCCTGCTGGCCGTCTCAGCTAGCCCATCTAACTTAAGCAGATCTCTCCTCCACTGCATCTCTCCACTTGGTTCTCACCGCTGTATCCCTGCTCACTTCCTGCTTTTGTCCAGCTACCTCTCTCTCCTCTGCTTCTTTTCTGCCCAGGCTTCAGCCTACAGCACTTGGTTGGTCAATCTCGACACTTCTTTCTCAAAAAACAAAACAAAACAAACAATATTAGCATAGTGGGAGAGATTCACTCCCCACAGCAGTGACAAACTTTTACATGTCCTGCTAGCCCTGTACTGAGGCACAACAGTTAACAACTGAGAACACCGAGACACAACTTCATAGCCAGTTGATAAAATGTATATGGTTATCCCAACACCTTGGCACATTCTGTTGATGTCTAAAGATATTCTTTGGAATTTTCTGTGGCGGTAATAGTGCCATATATGATAAAAACGTACTTTCTTCCTTTCTTCCAATATTATTTCTGTTCCTCAGGTGTCCCTTTGATTTACTCTCCTATCTGGAACTGGAAAATGTTGGATAAAAATGATCAGTGATTTATTTTTAATAGACACTAAAACATTAAATTAGCAAATATAGCACATGAAGGATACGTTGCATTTGTTACTCATCTTAGTAACATATGAGGACTGTCTGTTCCTTTTTGTTTCCGTCAGGTAATTGACGTGGGTTCTGGTAAAGGCTATCTAAGCTCCTTTTTATCCTTAAAATATGGTTTGAACGTTTACGGCATCGATTGCTCAAACACGAATACTCATGGAGCTAAGGAGAGAAACAGGAAGTTGAAGAAACATTGGAACCTGTATCATCCTCAGTCAAGAGCGACGCAACGGATTGCCGTTAAAAATGCCAAAAGAGTTGAAAGTGCAGAAGGAAGCCAAGTGTAAGCAGGATTCTGAGAGTGTGCAGCGGAGCAGGCTTGGGAATCAGGACATGGCTGCTGATGTTTTGCCAGATTTTTCAGGGTCTGCAATTTCAGTCATCAGAAAACAGCAAAGAAATCTACTTGCTCAGCCAGTTGAGGAAGAAAACTTGTGTTTCGAAGATGCCTTTTCTCTCATAGACTTTTTGCCTGTAGACGCCATCAAGCCTACTTCATCACAGGTGCCCAACACGGAAATGTCTGGTCTGAGGAAAGAAGAAGGAGTGCGGCATCCAAGGCAAGGGACTCAAGCGTATATTCACCCCTGACCTCTTTCATCACTGCCGATTCACAGCTGCGTGACATTATTGAAGATCTGGAGGTGATTCCACTTCACATTCTTTAGTTTACAGAAGTGCTGTTGACAGAGAATACAACTTGAGTAGCTTGTTATTCTACTAATGTGATCGTATCTGACACAGTAATCCTAAAGAGCAGGGTGAATCCTAAACGGCTTTCACGGTACCCACAGCTGTCAACATTGAATAAGGGTATACTATAGAATACAAAACCCTCTACTCATTTCACTGGTAGACAGAAGAGCTGGCAAAAATGCCAGTCAGGAAGCCAGGTTATCCACAGCTTAGCGGTTCTTTAAACTCTAAGTCAAGAAATGTCTGTTTTCATAATTTTATTGTTTTGAATTGACACTTATAGTAGTTATAGGTGTTCATGGAGTGCAGCATGATGTTTTCATGCACACACACACTTGATGATCAGATCAGAGAGTGAGAACAGATAGAGAGGTAGTGAGCATAAAAGTTATTAACCAACATGCAGTTTCCTAGAGCAAGAATAGCCTGTGACTATTCTTTAAGGTTTTAATGTTTTCTAAGTTGTCAAGTTATGTAATTGGAAGACAGTGTATCTTAAATGTACTGTTGGATGTTAAAATAGTATTATTCAGAAGTTTCTAGAGATTATTTAGCCTAATTCCTTTAGAAAACAAAGTATCTTTTGAAGTTAATATTATTCTTTGTTAATTTTTTAAAATATTTCCAAAAGAAATGGCAAACAAAGATACCAGAATTCTTTAGATATTTAAATTTCTGTTTTATACAATTTTTAGAGGATTTCCCGTCACTGATTTTCTTTTTAAGATGTTATTCTTATTTTTAAGTTATGTGTATATGCATGTGTCTCTATACAGTTTATGAGTGTGAGTGCAGAAACCACATAGGCCAGAAGAGAGGGTAGATGCCCTGGATCTATATTATAGGCAGTTAAGGCGCCCAGGCTGCATGCTGAGAATCAAACGTGCCTTCTGCAAGAGTAGTACATGCTCCTAACCACTCAGCCATTGCTCCAATGCACCCGAGCCCCAGCCATGTACTTCTAAAAGGCACCAGTTACGTGAAACCTTAGTCTGCATGCATTTAAAAACAATAAGTAAGTTATCTTTAACAAGTTTTAAGGGTTAAAATACAAAATACTAGTATTTTTGTCACTTAAATTTTTCAAAATGTTTTTGGAATTATATCACTAGAACTGTGCAACCTGATTGTGGTGGTATATGCTAGAGATAACATAACAACTGAAGCGAGAGGACCCTGAACTCAAGGACAGCCTGGGAGACATGATCATAGGGAATCTATAACAACTGAAAAGTTAAAGTTGAAAAATCACATTTTTAATGAAGCAGACTCTAAATTCAGCCATTTCTCAAGTTTATGTTCTTAGTGGTACTGACATATTTTGTTTGTATAATTAGACTCATTGACGCCTAACCAGTTCTTTGATATCTCTTAAACTTGGTGTCATCTATATTTATTTTTATTGCTGTCATTTGTTTTCTTTTGAGACACAGTCTTGCTCTATAAGCCTGCTAGCTGTATAGTAGCCTGTAATTCATTAGGTAGCCCAAACCAGAGTCATTCTCATGGCAGTCCTCTTGCCTCAGCCTCCTGACAGCTGGGACTTCTTACTGCCATGTCCCGACTTTATCTATACCTTTAAATTTAATTTTAATTGGTATTTAAAAATTGAGCTGCTAGATGAATAATTCTTTATAGAGCGTTTGGGGCTTGTGTTTTTTTGTTTTTGTTTTTGTCTTTATGTTGTGAAAAGAACACCCTGAGAAGTTGCAATGACTATATTCATATCATAAATCTAATACTAATGTGATCTGTGGACTATCTGTGTTTAAGGGTATCTCCTTAAATACTCAAAGGATCGTGTAACTTTCCCGACAGTCTTTGGATCCAAATACCAAAAGTACATGGACACAGATTTTCTACAGAGAGGTCCTACTGGCTTTTGTTAATTTAATTTTATGATTCATTTCAAACAAATCAAGAATAAATTACTTTGAGATGATTGCCAGATTGACAAAATTATATGCATGTATACATTTGTACTCAATTACATGTGAGTACATTTAAATTAGGATTTGAGTAATTGGAAAAAAAATTTCATAAGACAAGTTTTACATAAAAGTCATGCTAGAAAATTGAGAGCAAAGATACATATCTTAATTTTTATTTTGTTAAATTTGATCAGTGAATAAAATAAGTAAATATGTTGGCATTTGACTAGAAATGACAACTTTGTACCATTTCTGTTTCTTATAACCATGTTTTACAAGGTAGGCAGCCTAAACAAGTTCAACCAATAAAAGAAATTTGGCTAGTATCATACAAACATCTCAAATCTCAGGTTATCAGAGTAGCTGCATTTTTTACCCAACTTTAACCTTTAATTTGCAATATCTATTTGTTGAACAAGTATTAGTTGTAAAAGAAATGAGACAAAATACAAATGAAGAAGTTTAAAATTAAAAAAAAAAAAGGAGAAACAAACAAAAATCCTCACAAAAGCAAAAGGAACAATTATTCATTTTGAGTATAAAATGATATGTAATACTTTTTAGGTAGAATTAATCATTTAAAAGGTCCATATGTTTGAAAAGACACTAAAATCTTTACCTGTGTAGTTTTTAACTCTCCTGTTAATTGCTATTTTTCTGCTTATCTCTGCAGGACTGTTTAATGGTGGGGTTGCATACTTGTGGCGACCTTGCACCCAATACTCTGCGGATATTTGCATCCAAGGCTGAAGTCAAGGGAGTTTGCAGTGTGGGTTGTTGCTACCATCTCTTATCTGAGGAATTTGAAAACCAGCATAAAGGTAGTAAGCACTCTACGTGTCATGATTTCCATTGATTTCAGTTATCAGGACTATTTTCTGTTTCTGTTTTGGGCATTACTGTGACATGATTGCTTGTTTTCTTTTGTTCTTGAGAATGGATCTCACTGTAATGATCTTGATGTCCTGGAGCTCACTATAAAGACAGTCAGGCTAGGAACTCAAGGCTCCATCAGCCTCTCCCTCCTGAGTGCTGGGATTTCAGCAGCAGTTCTCACCCTTCCAGCACTGCGCCCTTTCAAACAGTCCCTCGTGCTGACTCCAACCATACAGTGGTTTTCATTGCTCTTTCCTTACTGTAATTTTGCTACTGATCTGAATCATAGTGTAAATATCTGATATACAGGATATCAGCTATGTAATCCTGTGGAAGTCTCAGGTCACGTTCTACAGGTTGACAACTGCTAGACTTGAGGTTATGCTACCATACCCGTCATGATTGTCTCTTGAATTAGCATTAGAGACCGCAACTAACTTTGCTGCAATTTAACATTGATAATGTTAATGAAAGTTAGATACAATACCACCTTTATATTTTATGATCATTTCTTTGGCATAAAAAGGACTTAATGAAGACTGAAAACTTTGTAAATATTTCCAAAATTCTATAATATACAATATCTATTTTATAAGATTTTTATTTATAAATACTTCTAAGTTTTGCTTTCATTGTGATAGTAAAGTTATTTTCATAAATACAAAAATCTAATCTCATTCCCAGTTTTCTTCATTTCTGAAGAATTGATATCTTTTTAAAAAGAGTAATCAGTATACTTAGATTTCTATGAGCTTGAAAAACTTTAGTACTTTTATTTTATTAAAATAGTAATATTCAGTTTGTTTCTTTGACTCTGCCTGCAAAGTAAAATGAAAGATGTGTTTGCAGCTTGTAATACAGCATGTGCTTGATGGGTTTTGAATGATAAATCTCTCCACAAGATATAGTTTCAGAACTACTATTTCACATTTGTTTCATATAATTTTTAGGCTATTAATAATGACTATTCTCTTATGTATTAAGTGTATTTTAATTAAGTTTGAATAGGACATTGTTGTGGTTTGAATAAGAATGGCTCCATAGCCCATCGATTTGAATGCTTGGTCATTAGGAGAGACACCACATGACTACCCTTCCAGCTTTGCTGACTCTAACACGCTTCTCTCTCTGGCTGGCTCACTCCCTGTGTGCAGTTTCCCTAGTAGACATCCCATGGCTCTGGCACTTCCACCATTTTTAGGTCCCCAATACAATCCAGGCTTCACTTTTACAGCTTCGTGTAATGGTTTCTTCAGGCCTCCATGCGGGAACTCCCCTGCCACACTTGTAGTGGATTTCTTAACCAGAGAAGATTCTACAACCCCTTTTCTCCTGTATCCTCCATGACACTAAAGCCAGAACCATATCACTGATGTCTTATTAGATGCTCTCAGCACCATTTCTTCCAAGCTCCTATTAGGATGGCCCAGTGAGCCCAGGATATAGCAGACAACCACTTTTTAGATCTTGAGTCCCATAGTCTTCCCAAAAAGAGCATGGCGAGGCCTGCCATAGCAATATCCCACTTCTGGAATCTTCTTAGTTAACTTTTTATTGCTTCCAGCTTGAGAGGGTAATTCCATGACCACCATGGGGGGAACATGGGAGTAAAGAGACAGACACTGCAGCACCATGTGAGAGCTCACAACGTGAGATTACACCATGAGTAGAGAGAGCTAACTGGGACTAGCATGGGCTTCTGAAACCTCAAAGCCCACCCCCAGCAATATCACCTCCTCCAATAATATCACAACTTCCCAAAGAGTCCCACTGGCTGGGGGCCAGCCATTCAAACATTTGAGCACACTGGGACCATTTCCACGCAATCCACCACACTTCCCAAAGAAAACTTTTGCAATGAGCCATTGGGCTTCTTGTTTGCAGAATTAAGAATATCAAGTTAAGCTTGTTTATATGGATGGATAATTAGATTATATTATAGATTGTTTCAAAGAAATCATCAAGTATTGGGACAAAGTACTGTTTCCTGTCATAGCAGCTGCATTTTATATAAGTAAGGAGGATGGTGTCAGAGCCAGTGTTCTGTAAAGAGAAACCGTGACCATAACCTTATAAAAGAAGGCATTGAACTGAGGCTTGCTTACACTTTCAGAGATTTAGTCCATTGTAAGTGTGACAGGGAGTATGTGGCACACAGGCCACATGGTAGTTGAGAGTTCTGCATCTAGATCTGAAGGAAGCAGAAGGAAAACACCACTGGCCTGGCTTGGGCTTTTTATACCTCATAGCCCACCCTCAGTTACAAACTTTCTCCAAGAAGGCCAAACTTACTTGAAGACCACACCCCCAATCCTTTCAAATAATGCCACTTCCTGGTGACCTAAGCCTTCAAATACTTTAGCCTATGGGGGCCATTGTTCAACCGCATCTTTTGTCAGTTACTGCACTTGACACTAGAAGAGTTACAAAGGAGGAGCTTGGGGAGTGGCTCATACAAGTCAATATTTCAAGAGCTAGGACAATCAAATAGACAACAAACAGTTCAGCTTAGCAACACTCACTGAATGTCAACTGTTTCCACTCTTTTTTGTGGGAATAATACAAAATAATGGAAGGTGCAATCTTTACTTTGCTTTTATTTTTAAATAAACACCTTAATTTTAGGAACCTTCTAAATAAGTTGTAAAAAATAATTTAGACTAGAAAATGCAAGAACAGAGAATATTTAAATGCATAATTAGTTTTTCTTTGTCTTTCTGGAATAAAAATATACATAGATATAGTATACCTACATACACTTTTTGTATTATTTTAGCACAAACAAACCATTCTATTACCTTATATTTCTTAATATACTTTGATGGTCTTTCTTTATTAGTACAGAGTGTATTTTCTTACATCTTTTTTTTTTCAATTATTCCAAAATATTCATTTACCATGCTTACATGGCCCTAAGTAGGGAATGTTTGTTTAACATTGTCATAGTTTAATGAACAAGAAATTAATAAATAGATTGGTAGTTCATTTTACAGTAAGGAAAACACAAAGTATGCCACCTGTGTTTAGCTCTAGTTTCTTCTAACTTTAGCTGCAGTGGAGTGTAGTAAGTGTTCTTTGCAGTTACTATACATATTAGTATATGTCATACTACTATACTTATAAAACTATTATGTGTGTTGCAGAGTAGCGCATCTTATGTCATTCCAAGGGTTGAAGGTGTATTCCAGTGCAGTCATTCCTGGTACATCTCGAAGAGTTGGGAGGTTGCTGCAGTAGTTCAGTGGCCAAGGTGATGAGCATCCAAGGTCAAGTCTGTGTTTCACTCTCATGCTCACTGCTTCTCCTCATAGCTGTCTCTGTCCTGTCGTCTTCTTACCCATTCTGACCTGGGAAACAGTGTCTTAATGTTCAGTTCATTGAGATATCATTTGTAGAGCAGATAAGTCCTTTATATTTCAGTTTACTTTAGAGCCTATTTTCTAAAGAATTTCGTGGTTCACTTTATTTAGTTAGTATGTTGTTATTCATAGACTAATCTTTGAATGTTTTAGTAGGCTAACTGGTTGTTTATACCCTAGAAATGGAAACCAGTGTTAACAGGTTCTTGAGCAGCGGTCTTAGGCCTGCCTAGATAAAGGTGGCTGTCTTGTGGCTATGTTATCACTGATAGAACATTACCATTGCTCAGTGAGTTCATTGGACATTTGAGGTCCCAAAATAGACAGAGATAAGAATTGTAAAAGTCAGTCATCAGAGAGCAACAACCACATTCTCAGTTTCTCTCCCTGTGTACTATTTAATGAGGAATACATGATACCAATAGTAATACCAACCTTTTATTTATTGTAAAATAGAAGTCAATGTCCTCATAGTTTTCTTCTTATGTTTTGTCTTTTGTCCTTTGTGCAAAGCAGTAAGAATTATAACAACCAAAATTCTCTTGTTCAAGTATGTAGTGAAAGGGTTGGAGAATCCTATCTTTCCAGATTCTTCTCTGGGGGCAGCAGCTGGAAAGGGTGAGCTTTAAGATCAGTATGTGCTCTATAGAATCCCACACTGAGCCAATGCATCCATTCCATATGTACTTGGTCCTACAACCTCTCGGTAGCTCATATTCTCAGCTTGTGTTCACCTCTCTAGACCTCCTCAGCCTTCCTCAAAACTCAGATCCTCCATTCTAAGCACTACAAGTACTATTTGTGTTGAATGTCTACTGACTTGTAGTGGTCTTCTTATAGAAGTTCAATTTCCAGCTCCCGTTCATTCTACAAACTGTCCCTGAAGTTTCTATCTTGGTGGTTTTTCTGAAAAAGCTCTTGCCATTAATTAAAGCATGAATTAAAGAATTGGAAGACCTTCCTGATAAGAGTCTCTTATCTACAGAGAATCCTTGGTATTATCAAATAGGTAATGATAAACTTTGACAGGTAAAAACAAATAGTTGTATCCTGGTGTTGCCTCTTTTTGTCATATATACCTGAAAGCTGGGAGTTCTGCTGCTCAGTAAAGCAGAGAATAAACAGGATGGTAGGGTAACTGATGTTTGAAATGGATAAAGGTATATGCAACATGAGGAACTACAAGACCTGGACATCAGGAAAAGAGTTGCACAGCCAAGCAAAAGGAGAAAATATACAAAAGCAAGTAGCAAGTGGTTTATATTTCAGTTGTTCTGGACAGACTTTATCTGTACAAAGCCAGATAAATTTGGGATCCAGGTCAATCTCTTGGCCTTTGCCATATTACACTTCCATTTTCTCATTGTATCCTCAGCTGTAGTAAAATAGGGATGGGGTAAGCCACTCCAGCAGTTTATAGCAATGCTTAACTCTGATTCAAATTTGTTATCCATGGATGCTAGAGAACTGCCCGTGACCATCTGAATCATAGCCTAAGTACAGATCATGAATATCAGAATGTGTCAGAAGCTCCATATGGAATTCTGATGAACACCACGGTGAAAACAGTGAATTTATAATAACTCTTTTAAGACATAGAATTAGAGAAGATGATTTGTAGAATATGTTTAAGAAAATACATACAATATTTAACATTTTCTCTGCAGACTTAGGTGGCACACATATTCAGATGCTAGTTTGCAGACCAGAACCAAAGGTTGAGCTGCAAGACATATCAAAGTCACCGTGCAGAAACCAGCCTCAGTGTTCTCACAGTGCCCTAAGAACAGGCCTCTAGCTTTCTAACAAACACAGATTTAAGAACAGAGGGAATTGTGTTGTAAATCTGGAATGAAGAGTTTAAAACTAGACACATTCATGGAGGAAAAGCCTGAAATCCGCAGAGTATCTCTGAGAGTTAATCTTGATTGTCGAATTGGTGAGATTTAGACTCACCATGGAGACCAATCTCCTGTGGGCAGCTGTGACACTGCCTAGATTAGATGAATAGGTTAGTTAAAATGGGAAGATTCCCCTACATATGGATGGGACCATCTCTTGAGCTGGGACTCTTGACTGGATAAATGGAAAAAGCAGCACAAGCACAGGCGGTCGTTGCTTTCTGCTCACTGGCTGTGGATGCGCTGTGACAGGTGCCTCAAGGGCCTGCTGCCAAGATTGCCGTGCCTGATGGACTGCGCCCTGACCTACAGCCAAAAGTAAGCAGTTCTGTGACAGGAAAGAGGCAAGCGACTAATAGAGTATCCAAGAGAATTCTGATAGCTTACAGTTCTTCATTAGTGAGCATATAGTGTGTTCGTCTGTGTGTGTATGTATGTGTGTGTCTGTGTAGCAGCCAATGGAATACAAATGCAGCCAGCCTTCCTTTGTATATGTAATATAGATCCTAGGATTCTTTTTAAATTATTTTAGTTTTGTTTGTTTAGTTTTTAGCTATATAAGTGTTTTACCCGCATGTATGTTTGTGATCGTGTGCCTGCAGAAGTCAGAAGAGGCCCCCAGATCCTTTGAGACTGGATTTACAGATGCTTCTGAGACACCATGTGGGTGCTAGGAACCAAACCTGGGTTCTCTGCCCAAGTAATAATATTTAAACTACTGAGCCACTTTTCAGCTCTGACACTAGTGTTCTTTACAAAAATAGGAATATGTCACTATATAGTTTAGTCGTTATATTAGAACAGCTATCTTCACAGGGAAAGTGGTTTATATGCACAAGGCTAGCATAATTCCTGTCATTATCAATCTCTAGGCTCCATTGAGTTCTGACAGAATGGACAAACATGTTACCACCTCTCACCTCATATCTTACTTACCTTACCCTTTATCCTCATTTTATTTGAGCAGTTGTTTTGAATTTTGAGTTGTGGTGTAAATTGAGTTGTAATAATCTTACCCAATTTAGTAAAAGATTCTGTTATGTACAAACTTTTTTATGATCGTATTGACTTGTAAACAGAATGTGTCTTATATGAACATATTTACCACGTAACACTGTGGTAGACCATAGAGGTGGTCTGTCATAAATGTGAGTTTTCAGGAAAAAAAAAAAAAAACAAAAACCAATGTTCTGTAAATGATTAGAATATAAATTTATACCATATGTTTTACAAAGTGCTTTTAGATACTTTACATTATAAGCCAGTAGCCCCCAAGTGAACATTAAGTAACAGAAACAGTTTTTATTGCAGTGTATTATAGAATATTTTCCAAAGCTTAACTAATGTTTTAATATTTTGACTTGATATTGATTATTACCATAATTAAGTTGAAATAGTCATATTATTTCTTCTCCTAGGAGGAGTAAGTAGTTTTGTCCTTTATTTTTTTAATTTATGTGTGTGTGTGTATGTGTGTTGTATGTTATGTATGTATGATTATGTATGTATGTTCACTTTACATCCCACTCACTGTCCCTACTGAGTCCTTTTTGGTCCTTTTTTATTTTTCACATCTTGATCGAGCCTAACTTTTATATACAAATGGAAATGGAATATGATGAAACATATCTGAAATGACCCAGACCCATGCAACTCTTCCTGATAAAGGAACCTTAGTCACCTAATTCAGGTATCAGTATCAGTTATCAGGGAAGTTAAGCCCTTCTGTAACCTTAGAGCAGGGAGGGAGTCTCACATACTCTAAATTATGGTGATGCAGTTGAGTTAGGAGTAGGTATGAGACTCGGTTGCAAGTGCAGCTTGAGAGCACAGCTCCTAGGCAGTGTTTCTGTCTGATGTGGTTTGAGTTTGGTTTTGTCACTCTTAATTTTTTTTTTTTTTTTTTTTAGTTAGTGTTGGGGGTGTGGAGAAGGCGCCAGGGCTTGTGTGCGAACATCAGAGAATGCTTTTGTGGCTTCTGTCCTGATTGCCCACCTTTCCATGGGTTCCGAGGCTTGAACTCAGGTTGCCCGAGTTTAGCAGCAATCATGCATCCCGCACAGCTCTCTCACTGGCCTGCTAGGTGTCCTTCAAGCCATTCAAAGCACCGGGAGAAGCACCGAAGCCATGTTTCGGTTTGATTTGCATATTTGTTTAGCCTAACAGAATGGTCTGCGTCTGCTCTCCTCTGGCTTTAAAGTGATCCTTCGAAATGATCAGTGCTCTGAATGAGCTTCTCCGATGAGTCTGAGGAGTTTATGCAACTGTTTCACTGATTTGGAAGAACTGGGGGAATAGAAAAGGGGCAGGTAGCTAGAGAGTCGCTGGTTTCGTTGCCCTTCTTCCTTGCTTTCCTAGAAACAGCTCTGGCCAGGGAAGTAATCCTGCATCCTTTCCCACCTGCACCTACCACTCAAAAGTCTGCAGTCATGGTCGGGCAGAAGCCTGACTGGAGCTTGCACGCAGTCTTTAATGTGTTACAGGGTTCCTTACAACCCCGCTCTTCATTTGGCTTAGTAGTCTCTCTGGTTGTTTATGAGGCAGCAAATGGGTGCACACACCTTTTGGAAGCATCCTCATTCTGATACTTATATTTCTTACCAAACAAAAGTTGCCAAGGGTGAATGGAAGCTCGATACTTTGTCTGAACTGTTGGAGTCTTGAGAATGAGTTTCGTTGCTTTATTAGAACCGTGTCGTCTAAACAGATCTAGAGCTTGAACAAAAGCAGTTGAGTCTGGAATGTACCCTTTGAACATCTAACATACATGATGAAAAGCCAGCTGCTGCTATGTCTCTGTTCTTCCTGATACTTAATGTGCAGCATGAAGAACTCTGAAGATGACTATAGGTCAGGGAGATAGGACTGTTCTCTTAGTAAACATAATAGCAATGAATTAATCCCGTCATTGCTTCAGTGTTGTAATTAATATCTTATCAATATAGACCTGACAGTATCTTTTGTCATATGTCACTGTGCACTTTACTAAGTGAACATATTTGATTGCACATAACTTTCTAGCTGGAAAATTTAAGTTGAAATGTATTGTCTTCCAAATCTTTGTGTGTGTCTGTGTGTGTGTCTGTGTCTGTGTGTGTGTGTCTGTGTGTGTAATTGTGTCTGGTATGAGATTAAATTTTACCAAATTAACATGATTTTAATTGATATATTCAGAGATTTTGTTGGGTTTTTGTTGTTGTTTATTTGTTTGCCCTACTTGGTATGGAACTCAAAGGCTGGCTCCAAACACAAAAGTCTACCTGCCTCTGTCTCTCAAGTGCTAAGATTAAAGGCATGTACACACCCAACTGATATAAGCACTTTTAATTTCTCCTTTTTTTCTTTTTTCTCTTTCTCCCCTTCCTCCCCCCACCTCCCCTTCTCTCTCTGTAGTTAGAATTGATTTTGTTTTTCTGTTCTGTTACCATTTGTTTGGGTCACATGAGCTCTAAGAGAAGAGGTTGAAAAGCTCGAGATAACCCAAGACTGTAAACAGGCATTTGGTTCCTGAAGAGCCACATCTTCAAAGAGAAAACCGTATCTCTTAACATTTAACACTATCCCATGTGCTATACAGCAAGCACTGAGAATCGCAACATGCTTCCAGCGATAACAAGAATGGATCGGTCCTCTGGAACTGTAACCAAGCCCCAGTTAAGTACCTTCTTTCCCAAGAGTTGCATTGGTCATATTTTTTTTTTCACAGCAGTAGAACAGTAACTAAGAGAAACAACATAGGACATAAAATTACGAATTTTTAATAACTGATTCAATATGAAACTAAAGATATTTGGTAAGAGAAATAACCATGTTGACCACATTAACCTCATACTTAACCAGAATCACTAGTTCTGATTCTTTTCTGCTCATATACTATAGTTTCTTTTTTCCAGTATTTCTTGAGAAGCAAGAAACGGTCCAAATGTTTTGTAAACCCCAAAGCTCCTATTCCTTTCCCAACCTGTGATCATTTACCAGCAAAGCATACAATATAAAACATATATATGTGGGTGAAAACTATAGATTTTTCTTTAATAAGAGTGGTATAGTCACACATTTTGATATGATCACCTAAAGAAATACGTTTTAGGATTTGATACATGTAATCCATGAAAAGGCATATATATGTCAGCATGAATACGGCCCTGGGTTCCACTCTCCAACACACACACACACACACACACACACACACACAAGAGAGAGAGAGAGAGAGAGAGAGAGAGAGAGGGGAAGATCACACAGTGTTATGATCTGTATATTTAAAAATTATAAAAACATAAGAGAAATGCTTCAATTTAAAAAGGTACTTTTCAATTTATAAAAAGGTACTTTTTTCTCCTTCTGGGTAATATTTATAATGTTTATATTTTAATAGGTCCTTAATGTAACACCATGGTGCAGGTTGCCATTTTTCTTCTACTGTGCTCTTGTAAATTTTGTAAAATGCTGATGACAGTTCACAAAATTGATAACTCATCAATGGCTTGTGACTAGATGTATGTTGGTAAATGGTTGCCCTTACTAAAAGCTGGTGTGTGTGTGTGTGTGTGTGTGTATGTGTGTGTGTATATATATATATATTATATATATATATATGGTACATTTTTATTATGTTTTATGTTATTTTATATATGTATAAGATAATAAATTTGTGTTTATATAAATATATATTTATATATCATATTTAAATTTACAGATAGTATATTTATGTGTATTGTATATAAAATATATAAACACATATTTATACATTACATATATAATAACTAAACTTAGCTAAATAAGCATACAACTAACAGCAGTGACCAATATGCCAGGTGCTCTAACATCTCAGTTGTTACTGACGTGTAAGGGTATTAAACATGTGTGCCTTAAAACCCATCTTCATTCATTTTTTTTCCCTATTGCTGTAATAGAATACCCTGATAATAGCAAATTAAGGGAGAAAGGACTTACTTCCCTTTTGGTTGCAAAGGGATACAGTCCATCATGCAGCAGGCAGGGGAGTCTTGGCAGCAGGAGCAGGAAGCTGGCAAACTGGTCACAGTTCATTCACTGTGGGAATCAGGGAGGAAACAGCAGGTTTCAAAGCCTCAAGTCCCACTTAAGTAGCCCACTTCTAGTAAGGCTTCACTTCCAAAAGTTTCACAGTATGAGCTGGGAACAAATGTTCAACGTTGGCCATTGCCCATTCCAACCCCTGCGTCTTCTCACAGTGGAGCTGGGTAAAAAAATGTATTAGAAGCGTAGAGATGGTAGCTCCTGAGAGTCCGCAGTGGTGCAGACGCACTGTTCAGCAGGGTTAGGTGTCTAACTAGACTTCTCCTGTATATTTTTAGTGTTATGTCCATGAGTAAATCAGTTTGCCTTTGGAGCTCTTCTGTAAATTAGTGAAAGAAGAGAAGTTAACTTTCATGATCTTTGCCTCGTAGCTGAGATGACTTTGGTATTTGAAATGATTGATTTGAATACAGCTGTCTAAAGCAGATTTGTTAATTAAACTTACCTTATTTTTATCTAACATTCTGACTTAGTTTTGTCTCATTTTCTTAATTATGTTGACTTTACATAACCAAATATTTGGTTTCCTTCCCTGAATCATTTGGTTGATTCTGAGAAATTTAAAAATCTGCAACAGTGTTTAAGTGTACATAAATTCTCTGTTTCTCAAAGCTTTTATGTTTGGTTTCTAAGAAGACAATCTAGCAATAATTTATAGCAAATACATATATGAGCTTTTAGTTTTTTAGTCAGCAATATTAAGTTTAACAGTTCGTTGACAATTAGAAAGCGTCAGGGCCTGTCACAGTCTCACCTTGAAAAAAGGTTCAGGCCTGGCTATTCCTGGTGTTGTTCTCTGACAGTTATAAAGCAGGTAGATAAATTGTCCTGCCAAACTTGAGAGTTGCCTATCTATATAGATTTTCTTATTGCTTTTTTTTTTTTTTAAAGCTGGACCTATGTCACAGAAAACTTTTTGGCAGTTTGCATGAGGTGAATGCAGATATTTTTAATGTATTTGGCATTCACTGTGCAGTTTCTTCACACTAACAGCTGTATCTGATCCCAGTCAGCTCTGTGTTTTCTACAGTGTTGGCAATGATTTATTTTTTGCTCTAGGGCATCTTTTAGCTGTCTAACACTTTCTAGAAATGGATTTTTAATATACTTTCCTACTTTCTTACTTTAGTTTGCACCTCATTATTTTCTCCAACTAATATAAAATGTTTTTGAAGCTTATGTAGGGTGTGGTTAGTCAGCACAAAAGTCCATCTTATGTTCACTCATAGTAAGTAAAAGAAGCCAAAAATATGAATGAATAAACCTAAAACTAAGTGTATTATATCTACTCATAATTAAGAAAGAAAATAAACAAAAAACAAACAAAGGCAAGCCTGGGAAGACAGCTTGGGTGGGAAAGGGCTTGCCATAGAATCGTGAGGACATGCGTTTGATTCCAGTGTGCACAAAGCTGAGTGGTGAGACTCACTTGTAATCTAGGATGGAAGCCAGAGACAGCAGGATTCCTCAGCCAGAACCCAGCCCAGTCAGCGAGCCCCAGGTCTCAGGGAGGGATCTATCTCAAAAGGAACACAAAGTGGCAGGCTCCTGAGGGACAACAAACTTGATCACTGGCCTCCATGCATGTGTACCTGAACACAAATTGCACTTACATACAAAACACACAAAAGCAATAGTAAAGAGAAATAATTTCAACTGTGAAGATAAACAAATATTAAAGTTAATAGAGTTGGCTGATAGACTTAAAACTAGTTTACAGTACATTGTACTTATATGCACATCTGGATTTGGATACCTTAGAGAAAATGCTCTTAAATATATATTGGCTAAAAATATATTGCATTTGATGGGTTGGTTTTTTTTTTTTTTTTTCTGAGAAAAATCAAACACTAATTGTCTAAATTTCCTCCTTCATCTAAAACAACAGAACTAAAAGCACAGTCTGATCTACAGTATTTGTATGAGTTATTTCAAAAGTTCCATGTATTTTAAAATAGTTTGGGTTTTAATAAAACACAGCTTCTTAGGGCAAAGGGAACCCCTGTTCTCCACAGTGATCCACCTCACTGGGGGGCTGTTGTTACAGTGTTTACCAGAGCAGCACAGTCGGCTGTGCTGGTCTGTAGTCATGAGTGGAAACGGAACAGTCGTATCTGGGCTGCAGTCCATCACAAACGTTTTCAATCTAGATACAACGCTAAATATGCATACTTTTTCACTGTGTGCGTATGTTTATATGTATATACATATATATACTTATAATTAACATATGTGTACACTGACATTATATATCCGCCTTGTATTCAAAAGAATAAGTGAAATCATAAAGTATACATTATATAATACAGTGGTTCTCCGCCTGTGAATCATAACCTCTTTTGGGGTGGTGGCATACCAGATATCCTGCCTTTCAGAAATTCACATTACAATTCATAACAGTAGAAAGATTAAAGTTCTGAAATAGCACAAAGAAATTTTACAGTTGGGGGTTACCACAAACGAGGAAGTGTATTAAAGGATGGCAGCATTCAGAAGGTTGAGAACCACTGACTCAGTGGAACTAGATGCAGGATTAACAAGTAGGAAAATGATTTCATGGATAGTGTTCTATGCACTGGTGCAGTAGTCAGATTCTCATGTATTACATAGACACCCACAGAAGTTTCATACACACATATTGTATGCACACTTAAATAATGTGATTTAAGGAATTGGTTCACATTGGTTATGGAGACTGAGAAGTTCCACATTAGAAAGAATGAGGATACTAAAAAGCCAATTGTATACATCCACCTGAGTCTGAAGATCTGAGAACTTAGAGTACTGATGCAGATACCTGAGTTCAAAGAGTACTGGTGTCTCTGCTCCAACAGTCAAGGAGAAAAACACAGTCTAACAATTACCCACTCTCTGTTGTATGACCCCCAGGGTATCGGATGATTCCTCCTCACACCGGGAAGTCGTATAGTTTCACTCTACTTTATTTTCCAGTTTAAGATTTAAGTCTCACCAAAAACTCATAATAGACATTATCCAAAGTAATGTTTAAGCACACACATGACATTTGTAGCAATGAAGTTAGCATTAAACTCACGTTTCCAGAGAAAAAGAAATAAAACATTTCATTATTCTTTGCTATATCCTGACGTGATTGAGCATTTTGCATTGTGCTTATCCCCTTTAAAAGTACTCCTTGAAGCAAAAGCATGTTTGTAGAGATTCATGTCAGAGGACCATAGGCCTTAACATATCCACTAGAATGAAACCATAACATTGAGCATGTGACCTTTATGCTGTCTTGAGTTCTAAGACCTTTATCTACTAACCCCTTCCCAACTAGCATATTTTAGAATCCTTTGCATTGAAGTATCTTCTAAGATTACCAAATTTTAAACTCATTTTTCACAAGATTATGTAATCCTTTTAAACGTGTTTTATTTATGCGGTTTCTCATCTACAGATACAAAATCTTTTCTTACATTTTAATTATATTCTTTATTATGCTACATTACATATATACACATATAAATTGTGATTTAATCATGATTATCTGTTTAGTTTTAATTATTTGAGAAAGCAGTGACACATTATTACTTCAGAAATTTAGCAGTCTCATATTAAATTTATTTTTAGGTAATGCTTCCAGTGCCATTTGAAACAGCTTAATTTATAAACTGAGATCGCTAATATAGGTGAACAAATTAGCAGCGTGCAGAAAGGTATTAGGACTAGGCTTAGGAACATTTGGCCAAGATAGAAAATAATACCACAATGTGATATGAAGAGAATTAAACTACAAGTAAGGGACAGTGTATCATAGAACCCAAGACAAGATTGCTTAAGAGAGAGTATCAAAAACTCCTAAAATTCATAGTAAGAAATCAATCATTGAGTTTAGGACACATCCACAGTATAATTTCCTTTAGCTAACTAATTTGAAAGACCCAGTTTGGGGACTAAGACTCTACAGTTGTTAAGAGGACTTGCTTGTCTTATAGATTAGGTTAGGTTCTCCATGCAACTCACAGTTGCCTATAATACCAGTTCCAGGGGCTCTGGCTCTCTCTTTGGCTTCCTTGGACACCTGTGGACATCTGTATGCTTTGGCATACACACAAGCACACACACACACATACACAGACACAAATAAAATGTAATGATTCTTGGAGAAAAAAAAGACTCAATTTCCATTGAGTTTATCTCATATAGGCCTAGTGATGAGGAAACCAGAAGGTGTTGAAGTGGCCTAGCTAGCTAGGTGTCTGTCCCCTTTGGTGGAGGATAAACCAGAGTAGAAGAAAGTAAACAGTAGTTTCACTGTAAGAAGTAAGTAGGTGTTGCATGTCAGTCCAGAGCTAATGAAGATGAGTGGGAAAGTAAAAATCTATGTGAATTTGGAAATTACAGAAGGAAGTAATAGGAAATCACTCTAAAATTCTAGCTTGTTTAATTAGTGGGCAGGGATACCGTTAACCCCGTGAAAAAAGACAAGTAGAATCCCAGAAGAAATTCCTAAATGTCAAAAGCTTACACATGATAGTAGTAAGGCCTAATTATATTGTGAAAGAAAACTGGAGGACTTTGTCTCCTCAGAATTATTATTTAAAGATAGCATGGAAGAGACAAAGATAACAAGGGCTACAGGCTCCCAACTTGACTCAAGTAAAATGTTATAAGAACATGTCTAACAGAAGCAGTGAACTCTGGCTTTCATTCAAGATGTAAAAGGCCTCATTCTTCACAGGAGTCTGGGTGAATCTGATAAATGACTTCCCTCCTTGAGTTTGTTCTTCCTCCCATCTCTTCCCATCCCCCCCCTCTCTTTCAGTGTGTGTGTGTGTGTGTGTGTGTGTGTGTGTGGTTAATTTCAACTGTTCTCACATCATATGAGCACAACATTTCAATTTAGGGATACCTTATCAAATTGACCTATGGGCATGTCTTGGTGGGAGAAGTTTGTCTTACTTATTAATAGACACCTAGCCTATTGTGGGTGTTGTTGTTCCCTGGTTCATGATCCCTGTATTGTATGAGAGGAGGAGCTGGGTAGTTGAGTACTGAGCTCACAGACAACATGGGTACATTTGATTCTCTTTGCTCTTGGCTGTGGCTGTAGGGTAAATGGCTGTTTGAGTTGCTACATCGGCTTCCATCAATGATAGACTGTAACTGGGAAGTGGAAGCCATATAAACCCTCTCCTCCTGGAAGTTGCTTGGCATCATGATGTTTTATCACAGCAACAGAAATGAAAGCCCTAATGGTTTAAGAGGAAACTGTCTTACATGTGGGTTGAGTTACCTCTGCTTGGCCCTCCTTGTGATATACTCACTTTATGTGTTCTAAGGAGTATGCCTTTCTTCCGTCCTCATTGCAACCATGAGCACAAGTTAGGAAGCATGTGAACTTCTTTCATGGCCGCTGCTTTCCCAGTGATAGCTTCTTAGGCTGCATGCATGACTGCTATTTAACTAGTTGTTGTGCTGAATCATCTAGAAACACGGACAGTTATGAGTAACGCCTCTCAAGCCTTTCCTTTAGTACCAGAAGTTGCTTGGGAAGTCAGAGAATTCTCTGTCGCCTCAAGAGAAATCCCTTCCCTATACCACAAGACTGTTTTCCTACTGTCTCAGAAATAATTCCTTCATACCTTACATCTCATCCCAGACCTTAATAATGCATCTTTAGCAAGTGTAGTGGCTCACACCATTAATCCCAGCATTTAGGAGGCTGAGGCAGGTGTATCTCTGAAAGGTCAGTGCAATCCTGGACTAGCTCGATAGTAAATTCCAGAACAGCCAGAGCCATCTAGTAACACCCTGACTCAAAACCAACAACCCCCCCAAACAAACAAAAACCACATACACACTCTCTCCAAAGAAAGGAAGGAAGGAAGGGAGGGAGGGAGGGAGGGAGGGAAGGAGGGTGAAAGAAGAAGGAAGGAAGGAAGGAAGGAAGGAAGGAAGGAAGGAAGGAAGGAAGGAAGGAAGGAAGGAAGATCCAATAGTACTAGTTGACTTTCTTTTAGGACTCTATTGAATAATTAAATGTACTTTGATTTCACCTTGTATTCTTCCACTTCTCATTACAAAGTCCTACTACTACAGACTTACAGTCTCTCAAATTTAGAAGTACTAGAACTGTCACCGTATGGAACATTTACTCAACGCCCATTTATTTTTTATATAATAAAACCTGTTCTTTCCCCTGAAGAAATACACTTTCCCTAGCAAGACCCACTCTCAAGTCATACCTCTTGTTTGAGATAATTGTAAGCCACTCAAGGCATGCGAGTGGCCAGGCCTGTCCCCTGAGGACCTCCAACCATGAGGTTCCACCCAGAGAGCATTCCAACTTCCCTAACTACTGAGCCCCGGCCCAACTTACAGAGTAAAAAACCCAAGCTCTACACTTGAAAACCCACTAACCCTGCTCCACTCCCCAAGAAACGCTATATAAACCCTGCCTTCCACCCAGTTCTCTGCTGCTGCTTGTCCAATAGAGGCAGCCACCTTCCTAGATCCTTCCCCCCTAATAAATCTCCTCTGTGAGATCTGTTGTACAGTGTAACTTTGTGTATCCCATGGCTCCCAACTGCCGGGATACCTTTCCCTTTAGAGCTGTAACATTTTGAGGAAGTCTTTCCCCTCAGAGCTGTACTACTTAGAGTAATTACCTCTTACAGTTCATTACTAACTCCAAGATTCTATCTGTGCCCTAAAGCTGTGTAAGAAATCAACCCTGAGACTCCTTGTTTACAGCCACAATAATTGATCATTTCTCACAGTTCCTGTAGTTAAGAGATTAGGGAATAACTTGGCCATGAGTTCCTTACTAGTAACTTTTTTTCCTGATAATGATATACTCTTCCCACAGTTTTGTTTGTTTGTTTTGTTTGTTTCAGAAATTCTGTATTCTTTTCAATCTAGTTAAGTAATTTCTTACAGTCTAAATTTTATCACTCTAGGAAAGTCTGTTTACCTATTCCCTGGCAAGTCAATATACTTTTGTTCTTGAATGCATTACAGAGCAGTCAGGCAGGCCTTTCACTATTAAAACCATTGTTTGAGGGTTGGAGTATTTTTTCAAATATATTTGTACTTTTTTATTTTATTTCATATATTCTGATTATAGGTTTCCTTCCCTCCCAGTTCCTCTCCACCTCCCCTCCCATCTGGGTCCACCACCTCCTTTCTGTCTCTAATTAGAAAAAAATAAAACAGGTGTCAAAGGGATAATAGGAAAATCAGTATCATAAGATACTATCGTTTGCACCCTCAGAAATCCCATAAAAACAGTATGAAATCCATATTATATACACAAAGGGCTTTATGGTAAAGGTGTGTGTGTGTGTGTGTGTGTGTGTCAGAGAGAGAAAGAGGAGAGAAAATTAAAAAAAAAAAAAAAAAAAAAAAGGAAAAGACCTGACATGACATTATGAGACAGAGAACTTGCAAAGATACTGTTGAGTTTGTTTTCTGTTCTCCATCTAGTGATGGACATGTCGCCTGCCAGCCTACCCTTAAAGGGACTTCTGTTTTCCCTGTGAGACACCCTTCCAGAAAACTCAATTTCTTTTGCAAGTAGTTATCAACCAGAGATTTCTTCTGAGTGAGCGCCCACTTCCTTTCAGCTCTTGAACCCCATCTAGTGCAGAACCCTGTAAGCCTGGTGCATGCTGCCTCAGTTTCCATGAGTCCGTATATGCAGAGTTTTCTGATTTAAATGGCTTGTCTTCTTGGTGTCCTCCATTTCGTCTGGCTCTTTGACGCTTTCTGCTTCTGCTTCCTCCATTTGCAGTTCCCCGGCCCTCGAGAGGAGGGATTTGATGGAGACATCCCATTAAGAGCCAAGTGTTCCAAGGCTCACTTTCTGTATAATGTGTGTCTATGAGTGTTATTTGTTCCCATCTGCTGCAGGAGGAAGCCTCTCTGATGATGACTGAACAAGGCACTGATCTTTGAGTATAGCAGAATGGCATTAGGAGTTGTTTTATTGCTTCTTTTTTAATAACAGTAGTATTTTTTTTACGCTAGATCCCCGGGCTATCTGGTCTCAGGTTCTTGGTAACCCAAGCAGTGTGGTATATGATGGGTTCCATCTCCTGGAGTAGACCTTAAGTCAAATCAGACTGGTTGGTTACTCATGACAGGTTTGTGCCACCATTGCCCTAGCATGTCTTCTAAGCGGGACATCAGTGTAGATGAGAGTTTGTGGCTAAGTTGGTGTTTCTATTTCTCCTTTGGTAGCATGCTGGTAGCTTCCCTGGGAATGGAGGTAGAGAGTGAGGAGAGGCTACAGAGCTGAGGATGAGACTGGAGGATTGGCTATGGAGAGAGGAGGAGAGTGAAGGTCTGAAGCTCACCTACCTGCCCACAGCAGGCCTGTTTCTTTCCTTGGGCAGCATGGCTGGAGGGTTAGCAGGGAATGCCTGCTGGAGTGGAAGGCTAGAATAGAGTAAGGAGTGAAGGCAGGGAAGTGTAGAGAAGATCTGTGATCTGAGAAGGAGGCAGGGTGCCTCAGAGCTGGGATGAGTGGGGGAATGGATTTGGAGGGAGGGAGAGAGGGAGAGGGAGGAGAGGGAAGGAGGAGAGAGGAGAGAGAGAGAGAGAGAGAGAGAGAGAGAGAGAGAGAGAGAGCGCTAGCTGCAGACCTACAGCTTATCTGCTTTCCTTGGGTTTGGAGCTTTTTTATTTTGGGTGCCATGGATTTCTTTTGTTTCAAGTAAGAAGAATTGGTGTTGTGTTCTTTAGAAAATAAATTGGCTTTTGTACACTTTTTCAGTGGGATAAGCTTGTTTGCTTACTGGTATGTGGTCGGGATTATAGAAGGAATTGAGAAATTGCTATTCAGTTACGCCGGTATTCAGCAGTTTGTGGAGAGTATTTCATTAGATGCATTGGGTTTTATTGTTTGTTTGTGATATTTCACAGAATCAACCCTGATACTATTCTGTCCCTCAGTTTCTGCAGGGTATTGGTGGCAGGCTCCTTCAGAGCTAAAATGAAGTCTACTTCTTCATATAAAGTAGGGTAATGACGTTACAGCATATATAGAAAATCCTCTATACTTTTACCATTATTCATTCATAGATTAAATACCTCATAAATGTAGATGCTATATAAAGAGATATTATGTCATTTTGTTTAGGGAATAATGACATGGAAAAGTGTATTTGCCCATGTTCATTTGGTACAGACTGAATTTTTAAAAATATGTTATGCTTTAGTTGATGTACCTACAGATTTGGAATATAGGAGACAGAGGGCCGACCATAATCTTATGGCTTTATCATCTAATTTGAGTTTCTGTTCAATTTTCATATCCTTAAAAAAGATTTCTATAATGATTAGGACAGAACTATCTGATTGCTGTCCTTTCAAATGCTTTATGGGCATTCTTAAGGTATTGCCTCTCAAATCCCACGAGTTTTGCTTCTGAATAAGATTATGTTGATATGCACAATTTATATCACCCTAAGAATGCTAAGAACAACTTGAAGAAACATAATAGGTTCAGAATCAGAGTAACAGTGGCCTAAACAAGACAGAGGGATAGTTCTGTTTCAGTCCAAAGACAACTAGAGTTCGTATGGGAGTTGTCCATTATAAACAGCTTCCGAGACTCCATGCGCTGTGCCTCTTGTTTCTGTTCCAGTTGCTCTACCACAGTGATCACATTCGGCTAGAGAAGTAATGGAGAGAGGAAGAGTGTATCCACCACATTAGCATGAGTGTGCATCTGTTGCTGCTGCACACATCCCACTAGCCAAAGCCTCATCCGATAGGAGGAGTAACGCTCTGAGAGACTGGAAATTTCAGTTGAATCTCAACTACTAAACCCTCTCTGCACAAAGAACAAGGAGAGGGTGGAATTAGCTTTTATTAGTAAGTTTGTTCTCATCACAATAAATAAAAGAGCACACCTGCTCTCCAGTGCTTCATTCTTTGCAGTAATATCTGACTATGGTAATTCTTCCATTAAACAACAATATGGCAGTGAATTTATAGAAACTTGAGCAAGACTCCAACCATTTTTCCAGGTAATCCTGAAAATAGAAGTGGTCCGGGGACACTACAGACTGGGTAGGCTTCAAGGGCTGCATGAGTCTTATGCAATTGCAGTGAGATGGATCAGGCGTGTGCATCGATCCAGCTTGATATCTGAAAGCATGGACTCTGCAGTCACACTGCCCGTGTGACAGTGTGTAAACCAGCACGCTTTCTTCACTTGGCTATGCCCAGTCTCTCTATCTGAAACGTAGGAAGAATAGCATACCTAGATCATAGAATTGCTGCAGGGACAAATTAGTACATTGAAAGCACTCACAGTAGTAGTAGTTCATAGTATTGAAAACCATGTCAGTACTAGAATTATATGTATGCTCCAGCTCTGAAGGTATGAGAAGAGTCAGACTTTGAGTCTGGCATTTGGTAAGGTATGTTAATGAATTTTAATTTAATACTTCAATGATTTATTAACTACATAAAATTTAAACTTTCTCTTTTAACCAAAATTCACCCAATCCTTCATAGTACAGGCATTTCTTAGTAGAATAGACATCTACTGAATTTTCTTTAATGAATTTTTTTTCAAGTTTTTGGTTTTTCTAATCTACAAACAATGTATGCTTACCTCAGTTTTCAATTGTTTGTCACAGTTTTAATAACATTAATATCTATTTCTGAGATCTCAATTTAAAATACAGATAGTTACTTTGTCTTCCCAATGTATAGTGACTTTATCGATGTAAAATGTTTGAGCCTTAGCAAGTTGTGTATGTCTGAGTTAATTGGCAGTAGAAATGTTGGGTTTCATTGTCCTTGTTTGAACCATGAAAGTGCAGTTGAGCCAAATGGCAATGCACAAAAAACATTACAGCTTCTTAAAACAATGAAAAAATAAAAACCCATACAGCTGTTCCATTCCAGAAAAGGAATCACAGTGACAGGAAAGATGATGCTTCAGTGTTGTTAGGAATGAAGTCATACTGTTCTTCAGTAAATTGCCAGCTGTTGTATTTTCTTCCTCTTAGAAAGATGGGTCTGCAATAAATGTCTAGTATGTCATTAATGTCTCCTATGGTTACACTAAGCAGGAAGACTGTTGAATTTTAAGTTGTTTTTGCTAAATCTTATATAAATAGTTTTTGGCAAATTGGTTAATACCAGATCTGAAGCTTACCCACGAGGTAGCTGTTGTTGAGCAAATACATTGATAACATTAACAAGCTGTCAGTTGACAGACTTGGAGTGCACAGCTAAACATCTTGTCACCACTTCATTTTCATCACTGTCTGACTGCCTCAGTGACTGATCGGGTCTCAGGAGATTACTTATGGCCACTGGAAGAGGAAAGAATTTTATTTAAATAATCCTTATTTTGCCCATCTGCAGGATATGCTAAAGAAAAGTGGGATTTCCAATGTGTCATTATCTGAAAGAGGAGAGATGGCGCTGTGGGCGGAATGCGAGAATGTCAGCGTGTTTGGTACGTCTGCTTCCTAGAAAACATGAGGACTTTATCCAGAGCTTACGCAATTCTTTATTGTTGGAATGATTGTTTAACAACCATCAGTGTTCCTGAACATTGCAGTTTGTGAAAAACATGATAAAGGTATTCACTCATCCACTTTACATGCAGGATCATAGAACAGTTTACACGTGGCTGTTTTATTTATGATATTAAGTGCATCAGCTGCAGGTCTTAAACACAGAATTAGCTCAGCACTTTATTATATAGACCTTGACAGTGTCTGTATATTTGTAAAAGTCTTTGCATATTCTAATTTTTTATAGAACGGGAAAATTTAGCTAGTCAAAAACCTTATTTTGTTTGATTTGATGGTATCCCTAAATATAGCACATTTAACCCTTGGCATTATTTGCCCATGTTACCATGTGAGCTTACAAAAGGGCATGCTAGCTGCTAAAGGTGAGTATTTACCACCAGAAAGCTTAAATGATCCAGTTAATTTAAAAGAATGAATCTAGGAAACTAAATTGGAGACCCAAGACTATAATTAATATTATAGTGTTATATTCTTAAATATTGTGAGCATAGTGCTCTTTCCACATACACACAAACTACAATAATGGAGGTGTGAAATGGCTTACCTGAACTAATCATTTCACTGTGTACATGTGGGCATCACAATGTGGTGGTTTACATAAACATAGAGTAGTTTTTAAAAATAAGATACAGTTGGTTGAACAATTTGCTTAATGTCCAACCATTAGATAAATGAAGTCTCTCAAAGCCCATTGTTTCTACATTTCTGGCCTACTATTACATGCATATAAGTAACTGTAGAGGTTTTGTATCCTACAATAGCTTAAACATCTATTCTCAAATAATAATTCTCTTACTTAGTACATTTAACATACTTCTCTGGAAATCTTTCTTTCTTCATTGTACGTGTAAGTGAAACACTGAGACTGTTGTTAGCCTAACAGTCATTCCTGGAAGGTCACGATCGTGGAGCACTGCTCACCAGGCACTCACCTAAAGACAAGAAATTGGAATAGATTGTTTTAGGCGAGTTAACTTGATGAACATTGTTGTGTAACATACACATTTCCATACAGTGAGCATCCCCTATATGCGATCAATCTCTGTGGCATGAGGACAGAGGTCTGAGTGACGGGTTAAATAACAAGGTTAGCTTGCGATCACTTGCCGACTAGCCTCCTGTTTTCAGGTAAAGTGCTGCTCATGATCATGCCAGTGATTGTGTGTGTGTGAAAACTGCACTTACACAAGATAGGTTCTACAGTTCATTTTATTTCAAAACCTGTTTCAGTTCAAAACCTACAAACCTGAAGCAAAACACAGAGTTTTAAAATTTTTAGTAGCAAGCTTACATAGATCAGTTATACTTTATCTGTCTTCTGTTTGGAGTGTCTTTAATTAAAATTTAAAAACAAATTTTAATTAAATTCTTAACTTCCAGTAATTGTGAAAATGCATGTCTAAGAGATGAAAAGTTTTATAAGGGCTTATTCCATATATAAATTATATGGTAAATATCATATATGTTCAATGATTATTAAAAGGACTAGGATATGTTTTTATAAAATATCTGAGTTCTTAAGTATAAATGTAAAATCAATCACATAAATTTGCATTAGTGTGCTACAGTGTCCTATTAATTATATTTGTGTCACTGTGACTATAATACCTAACATAACAATGTAAGAAAGCTTTCTTTTGGCTCACAGTTTCACTGGGTCTCAGTTCATTATGGCAGGAAAGGCAGTAAGAGCCCAGTTCATGTTAGTGATGGCATAGTGTTCACACCGCTGCACATCCGGAAGCAGAGCCACCATGACTCTCCAGAGACTGGGTAAAACCTTCAAACGTCCATCACTAGTAATTGATTTACACCAGCTGACTGTCTCTGATATGTTCCACGGCCTCCCAGAATAACACCAGCACCTAGCACGCATTCAGAACACGTGGAGACACACACACTTTTAACAAGTTCCATTTCTTCTGACATAGACCCTATGAAAATGTGCCTTAAATTCATATAACACGCAGATTATATTTTTCCCCTAAAATACTCTTACACCTACAATCTGTTCATGTTTGTTTGGGAAAGATGAAATCAAGAGATCAAGGGGTAGCTTACAGGTACAATACCTGCTTAGTTAAGAAGAAGAACCTGGGTTTAATTCTCAACATTGGAGGGAAACTAAAAAGATGAATGACATGTCCCATAAACTATAAGATATCACAAGGAAGTTTATAAATACATCTATGAGTGTATCATAATAAGAGCAGCTTTGGATTCGATTATCTTGTCACACTGAACACCAGTCAGACTCTGCCATATTTCCTGCTAATTCCTTCTACAATTCAGAGTGTATAATCAGAATATAAATGTGTTTTTATATATGACATGTTTCCATTATAAATTAGTCTTAATGTATACAAGCATATGAGGTAACATTCTTTAATAATATTAATGCTTTTAACTATGTAAACTTATATGTTATCACTTACTTAATCTTTTTGATTGTCACTATTGCAAATCCTTGTAGAGTATATTTATAAATCTCCTAAGACTAAATATGTCAGCAGACTTTGTCCTGTTTCTCTCTTCTTTAAGGCGTTGGAGCGGGTTGCAGTTGGCCAAGGGGTAAGTGAGAGTGTTTAATGTAGCTAATGAACAAATGTAGGTTTTCTCTCAAGCCCTCTTCAGACTTGACCTGCTGTTGAACTTGAAACCTGGTGGATTTTAATAAATATCACCTCTGCTTGTCATCACTGCACATTCAAGTGTATACATGCTCTGTGTGTTTAAAGTAAAGTCAACTTTCAGCATGATACATTAAGGTTTGAGGAAAGTTTACCCTTTGCCCTCGTCCTATGTATCACATACAAAATACATGTGTCGGAGGGTACATCGCTCTTGCTTTTTCCTCATTTAAAATATACTGTAAGTGTTAGGTGGATTTATTACTTGTCAAAAAAGAAAAGTCAATTCTAAGACACATCCAGTTTATTCCTAGAACAGCCAGGCACAGGCTGCGTGGGAAATGTTGACAGTCTTCCCCTCCCTCCCATCTGTACTCACCAGGATGGAGCAGACTAGTTAGTCCAAGAATGAGCTTTGAGCGCTGGACGGCACTCTATAACTCACGTCATTTTCTCACGATAACTTGGGAATCATAGTTTGTTTTGTCCTGTTTGCTTTTCTCTGTGAGTTTTACGTGTGTGTGTGTGTGTGTGTGTGTGTGTGTGTCTTGTTATGCAAATGCATATTATACAGTCTGTCATTACTTTCTCATTCAACTCTTTATTTTTTTATAAAATATACATTTACTTAAAGTATCTTTTTGTATTATATATATTTCTCTATATAAAGGAGAAATTGTCATCTCCTCTGTAGCTATGCCAGCAAAAAGTGCAGAACTTTGTAAGCAATTCATAACTAATAATTTTTCAAATGAGTAAATTTACAAAACTACTTGGCATTTCAGTAAGACACTATAATGTCTTCCTCTCTATTTAACAACAAGGTCAGTCTTGTAATGTTACTAGACCCCAAGTCTTTAGTATTAACTTTGTTTCTGGGTTTCATTTATTCTTATACATATATCTTCATTTTTTTTCAGCTGCCTACTGAATCACTCTTCTATCGTGCTGTTCTTCAGAATATTATTAAGGATTATTATGGCATCAGCAAATGGTATGAGAATTTTATTTTGACATTTTGCTGGGGCCCAGAGATAGTTTACCTATAACATGAAATACCTCTGGTTCAATACCAATCAACCAAACAATGAGTAAATAAATAAAATACCTGTGGTATATTGTTAGGGTTTTTTTTTTTAAATATTTGGGTTAATTTATGAAGGATAAATTATAGTTACTTTTAGCTTGTTTATTCTTTGGGGGAAAAAAAAGCATTTTGGAGAGAGTGCATAGAGTTTATTAATGATTACTAAAGGATAGTCCGTGTGGCCTAGAACTGGCCCAAAAAGAGGAGCAAGAGTATTCCTAACCTTAAGTACATTTCATCATCTGCAATAGTGGAATGATAGTACCAGCCTCAGGGGTTTTCCACAAGCAAGAATGTGACCATGAAAGTAAAGCGCTTGGTACAGTGTTGGCAGTCAGTTGAAGAGAGGAGATGCTGGTCCTTCCATTAGTAACAGCTTGTTCTATTAATATGAAAGGCTTGGATAATCCTTCCAGTGAGCCTTTGTTACTAAAGTAGACACTGACACTCAGATATTACATGAGAATCCATCAGAAACCCAAGAAGTCCATGATTCAACTGGACTCAAACCAAGGTATTAGGTTGCCAAATAGAAACACTTTTGAATGCAAGTACCCAGGTTTACAAACTTCCATTGAGTGGAGTTTAAATTGGACAAGCATCTCTTGATGTGTGACTGAACTCTTGGGATGGCAGAGCAGAAAGATGCAGTGAGGAAAACTACGGCCTGGAGGTGGAAGGATATACTTGTTCAGTGTTAGGGAAGACTGTACAATGACTTGTGAGCATATCCAACCCTCTGTCTTCTTTCTTCCAACCCACCTTTCTGCCCGTTCCCTTATCCCCAGATCCAGGTTAATATGTGCTGCCCAAATAATCGTGGATGTGAGTTCTTACACTGGGGTGCAGTTGGCTTACCAAACAGGGACTATACTAAGTAAGCCTCCCTTTCCTAGCACATAACAACTGCTAGTAGTCCTCAGTAAGGGTGGAGCTTTGTGCCCAATTCCCCTCTCCTCGCTAGAATTAAGTCTGGCTTCAGCTCTTGTGTATGCTGTCACAGTTGTTATAAGTTTCTATGTGCAGCTGCCCTCTATGCCCAGAAGCCCTGTTTTCTTGGAGTCATCTACCTGCTCTGGCTCTTAGACTTTTCTGCCCTCTTTAGCATGGTAGAGTCCTGTCAGTTAAGGCTAAGGATGAAGAGAAAACTGGCACTCTAACCCTCTGGTGATAAGAAGTACCTTATCACTAACAACTTAGTCTTACAGAGACCACATGAAAAGCTTCATTTTCTCCCGTCAAGCAGCCCAGCACTGATAAGTTACCCCTGCCCCTTCTCCTCCCAAACACAGTAAAATAAAGACTGAGAATTTACATTATTTCTCAACAGTGATCAGATACTCCATGTCGGTGGAGATCATTTGGGGTCATAACAGTAGCAAGGATGAACTCCACCAAGCATGTAGAGTATCCTAGAGACTGCAGATGTTTTATAGCACTTTATTCATAGATGTACAGACTGAAGCGAAAGAAACAAAATAGATGCCCATCAGTGGATCTGTAGTTAAAACAGCCCTTGATAGCTCCTATCAGAGACTTACTCATTGGGCTGCAAAACAAAACGAAATATTGTTATATACAACAACCTGGCTGAATCTCCAGACAATTGTGTTGGAGGAAAAAAAAACAATTATAAAAGTATATATAATGTGTGATTCTGTTCCATTCCTGGGGATGGAACATAGCTCAGTGGAAAAAAGTTTTCTAGTGTGCACAAAGGCCATGGGTTTAGTCCCTGTACCACTACAGGGAAAGGTGTTGGGAACAACAAAGTAGACCCATTCAGTATGTTCTTGAAATGACAAAGTTACAGAAGTTGCAAGGTACTGCTGATTTCTGGGCGAAAAGGGAAGAAGGTAGGATGGGAATGGGTGTAGTTGTGAGACCCTGCTGTAATGGGGATGGTGTCAGAGCTGTTAGAATCAGTGTCTACTATAGGATGGGAATGGGTGTAGTTGTGAGACCCTGCTGTAATGGGGATGGTGTCAGAGCTGTTAGAATCAGTGTCTACTATAGATGGGAATGGGTGTAGTTGTAAGACCCTGCTGTGACGGGGTGGTGTCAGAGCTGTTAGAATCAGTGTCTACTACGTTACCAGCTCGAGGCATGGGATACATTCAGGGCACACTTAGACATCTTCTTTCTTACAACGTTGTGTGATCTTACATTTTATGACAAAACATTTAATAAATGCAATGGGAGACAGAACATACAGCAATGGCCCACATAAAAATTCTAGATGTAAATAATAAAGTAACAGTAAATGACCAAATGAAGTAAAAAGAGGCTGCAGCATGACTTTGAAAGAGAGAGGTGCATGTATGGGAGGGCTTGGAAAGTCTTTCAAATAAATGTATGGAGCAGAAAAGACCTACAAACTATTAAACAGAAGATCTTAGAATGGGAGTCAGATTTTCAGAAAGATGGTTCTTTACCCAGGCATCATTTAAAGGCATAATTTTTAAATACCACTAGAATATTAACTAGAAAAGTCAGCCATATCTAGACCTGGGCATAGTCAAACACACGGTAGCCCCAGCTAATCAAGAGACTGAGGCAAGGGTATTAAACTTTTAAAGGCAGAGTAGACGTGTAAGAAATTCTGCCGAGTGACCCGAAAGAGAAAGAAAAATAGTATGTCTAATTAGAAGCCTAACTATGGTAAGTGACGACACTCATGAGGATTACAATAAAAGAGAAAACGCATGTACTGAAAAACTAAAATGCAAGCTCTCAAGCGGATTACAGGCTCCCTGGGATCCAGAGCCTTTAAGGGCCAACCCTGAGCATGGATGTGTTAGTACATACACAGAGTTTACCAGCATGTGTACAAGAAAGCTGAATACCAAGTAAAGCTAAGACAGTCCTGAAGGGGAGGAGGTGAAGGGGGGAGAGGTAGGCGTCGTCCTCGTGGTAGAAGCTTTATACATGGGAAGGAGTAAGGTGACAGGATGGTACAGCAGAGTGCAGGGAGGAGTCTCGAGTTCTTTTAAGTTCTTTGACACTTTTACACGTAACTGCAGTCCTGTGCTTTAGTAATCATGCATAGTCACCCTTCATTCACTTATATCCTTACTTTTTGCAGTGTTGGGGAGGAACTCAAAGATGCTAGGCAAACATATAAACTCTTCTGTAATGAGAGTCATAAGAAGCATATCCTTTTTTTCTGTTGTAAGTTATGAGTTACCAAGTTTACTCATTTTTTTTTTTTTTAGTTTTACCAAATAGTAAAATGAAAACCAAGATCTTTAAAACTTTCTCACTAAATTACAGCAAGTCCTTTCATCTGTACTGTGTAGTCAATTTAAAATTAAAAGGACTTCATCTTTTAACCTGAAATGTAATTTGAAGATTTACAAAGGACAGTCTCGTACAGGATGTTTGAAGTCTTTAATGTGTATTAGCCTGTAAAAGGTACCAGGTGAGTCCATGGCTGTCTGGTGGGGCTGGAAAAGCCGAGCCTTGAACATTCTATTCTTTGTGTGCTTGCGTTCATTTATTCCACGTACCGCTGCCTCACCGTGTCCTCAGACCGCACACAGCTGTCGGCTGGAGAGCATGTGTGCCGCCCCCATGCTCGTAGGGGTGTATTCAGGGAAGAGCGTGTGAGCAGTGCTGCCCTGCACTGAGTAGAATCTTAATTAGATCTAATGTATTCTCTTCTATTAAAAGAAAGAACACATTCCTCCTTAGCATGCTGACCGTGCTCGGTTCTCACATAGGGCCCCTGAATCTGCCCTGAATTTCCTCTCAGTTTTCTTTCAACCATTATATTTTTCTAACTTTCTAAAAATATTTGATAATGTTTACCTTTATATAGCCAGTCTAAAAGATATGCATTGTCACATTGAAAGCCACTTCTGATCAGTCACGTATATCCTTGCCACTTAATGCATTCCTGGCTCTTGGAGCAGCTGCCCATGCTCCCTGGCTGCACTACATTGTTGCATTTCTTAGGTAACTATTTTTGTGTCTCCCATGCTTTTGGGGGACTCTTTGATCTATCTAGCATATTCTCTTACCCATTTCTGCCACTTCTTTCCCCTAGAACATGTAGCACATGGCATATTTAGTGTCCTTTCAACTCTACACAGGAGTTTTATTTTTTAACTTTTTTTTAACCTGTTTTCTGCCCATTATACTTAAACTATAATAAATGGCTTCTAATGATTTTCAAAGTAAAAGAATTTGTCCTTCTCCTCAACCACCCGGTGGCCACAGTCCTGTTAGCTGAAAAGTCCTCTTCAGACCACATTTCCCCTTATTGTTCATCTCCCAACTCACTTGGTCTATCATGCTTCCTTTCCTTTACAGAAGAGTATAAAAGGTCTCTTCACACTTTCCTGCTTCCCTTGCGTATATTCTGCTGTGTTTTACTTCCCCCACTGGAACAAACAAGCCTTTTCAGGAGCCTTGATTTCCCTGATGCTGATACCACAAGCATGACTCAGCTCTTATCCTTCTTTGCCTGAGATCTGTGTTGCCCACAGTTTACCGGTCTGTGTTGGAGCATACTTCTCTCCTATTCTAGTAAAACATTTGCTTGATGTTTCTTGAAAATGCCAGAAGAGTTAGGGCTTTGCATCGTCTCTTCCCTAGCAGGAACGTTGTTAGCATCCAGGCAGGCATGGTGCAGGTGGAGCTGAAAGTTGTACATCCTCATCTGAAGACTGCTAGAGGGAGACTCATTTCCAGGCTGCTTAAAGCCCATGCCCAGGGCTTTAAGACACACCTACTGCAACAGGGCCACACCTTCTAGGAGTGCCACTCCCTGGGCCAAACATATACAAACTATAACATATACCATATAGTAAATAATTTGGGGACACTGGATTAAAGGATAGGGTTGTATTTTGTTATTGTCGTTAGCTTGCTTGCTTGTGTTTTTCTTTCACAAATGAAAGATTCAACCTGTGTCATGTCCATATCTCTGTTGATATGTATGCCTATGTGCTCAAGTGCATACAGGTACACATGGAGGCCAACAGTTGATGTCTGGTCCTTCCTTGACCATTCTCCTTTAAGACAAGCTCTACCACTAAAACTGAAGTTCATGATTGACTAGGCTGGTTGGCCTATCTGTCTCCATCTCTCCAGCTTTCCAGGGCTGGGGTTAAAGGCCCAGCTGCTGTGTCAAGGTTTTTACCACAGGTCCTCACACTTGAACACTAGGTACTAGCCAACTGAGCATCTACACAGGTCCGTGAACATTTTGTCTTTTTACATAACATTTTTAAAAGAATTACTACATCTCTGTTTTTGTTTGTTTCATTCAGTTTGAGAGATGCTGTCCATGTAGCATGGCACTGTGTGGAGGAGAGCTGGTAGGAGAGAGTTCTTTGCTTCCACCACATGGGTTCTGGGAATGGGTCAGGTCATGAGACTTGGTGGCAGTGCTTTTACTTGTTGAGCCACCTCACGAGTCCCCCTCAAAGATGTCTGTATGATGAAAATAAAGAGCCTGTGAGTAGAAAATTTCAGAAAGGGATTGGAGAGGTGAGTCAGTAGATATGCTGCACTCACTCTTCATCCAGAGGACCAGAGTCAGTTCACAGCACCAGTGCTGGGCTGGGAACATCATTTGTAAATTCTAGCTCTAAGGGAGCTTCTATCTTCTGGTGCTGCCTCTCTTGCACATACATGCACACACATACACGTAAGTCTAAACAAAAAGGTTTTAAAGATACAGAAAAGAAGGAAAACAACAACTCAAATCTTTAATCTTATGCATTTTCTGACAGAAAATATTACTTAAATAACAAAAAGATTTCTATTTTATTGAAATATTTCAACATAAATTAAAATAGTGAATGTGCCATGTAATAAAATTACCCATGCAGACTGTAAATACATCTTGTTTCATAATGAAAAAAAAAAACCGAAATTTTTCATTCTATATTTATAATTAAGACACTTTAATTTTAAGGCTGTTATATTCTGAAGTTATCTTAGTCAGATTCATTGTTATAAATGATGATTATAAAACTGGAGGGTGCAGCCTACTTACAGCAAGTTCTTACAAAATGACCAACATTACTAAAAAACATAATATAATCCATATTTGATTTGTGTAGATCTTTACTCCACTCATTTATTTTCTGTAGTTTATGTCGTGAAGTGCTTGGGCCTGCATCTTTTCTCATGTAATTAACAAAATTCAGCATCTATCCTTAGAACCGTAGATGCTTCTAAATACTGGTAAAGAAAAATCCTTTTCTTGCAACTACAAAAGAATAGGTCATACTCTGCATCAGAAATTCCATAACTCCTTTTCCATTAGTGTGACAGGAGGGTGGCATGGCTATTCTATACGGACATAGGCATAGGAATGTGTTCTGAAATATCCCTATATCCTTTTACCTGGAGCTCACAGGTGACCATTCTTCATTTGCAGCTTAATAATATAAAGCACGAGTTCCATCCTTGCTCTGCAGGATGAACATTGGCTAGGAGTTACTAACTGAAGTGTAGAAACAGATATCAGGCAGCTTGCTAAACCTCTCCATATTATTTTCCTTAATGGCGTTAGTAAGACCTAGCCACATGGAACGGTTTGAGGGCTAACTTTTAAAGAACGGTGTGTTCTTTACTTTGCACTTGACATTGTGTTTTTATTTAACATTTTCATCATGTCCTAACGTATTCTTGTTTGTATCAGTAGAATTGCCTTTGTTTATGATCCTGCAGTACCTACAGTAGTCATACATTCTCCTGTTATTGTGTAATCCCGTTTGTTTGGTTTTTTGATTAATGATTGGATCCACTATTGAGATCCTCCTATATATGCTGACTATGCTAAGCACTAACGATATGCTCATAAACAAAGCAGTAGAACTGTTCTTCAGCTGCTTAGAATCGTGGTGCCCTCAGTTCAACCCCTGGGCTCCACGCAGTAGAATAAGAGTACACAGGCTCTTGCAAGCTGATTGCTGTCCTCCACATAGGCACCACGGCACGCCCGTGCTCAGTCACACAGCCGTATATGTCATATCCTGCTCATAAAATGAACACTTACTTGTGAAATGCTAGTGTGGAACTTTTATAGTGAGCTCAAAATTTGGAATTAAGAAGGCAAAAAAAAAGGAATTGTAATGTTCATCCCCTTTGGAAAAGCTACTAAGTTAAAATATCAAGGAGAGAATAATCAGAAAAATAAGAATATGTGAAAGAAATGTTTGTGTCAGGATTGTGATTTCATGTGGAGTGCCAGAGAAGGCTTCCTTAAGGAAGCAGTGCTCGAGGTCGGGTCTGAAGGGAGTCTGGCCTTCCAAGGACAGAGCTGGAGAGTGGAATGAATGTTCCAAGAAGAGTGTTTATAGTTAAAGGAAAGCATGCTCAAAAGCTGTGCGAGCGCCAGTGTTGCCGAGGAGACGGTGTCACACACAGTGTGGAGAGCTCGATGGGAACCGCAGAGCAGGTTGCACTCAGGGCAGTGCTCGCGGCTTACCCTTACCATTCAAGATGCATGAGACACTTGGGAAGAACTTAAAGCAAGAGGGACCCAGTCAGTCATCTTTCTACTTGGCTTATAGTTTCTTCTTGTTATTCCTAAAGATAAATAATAATACAAAGATTTCAAATGTGTTATTCAACCAATTATTTGGAGCTATAAAAAATAAAAATTGAATATATTTCTTTTATTTTTAAGCAGTTTAAATTAATTAAATCCTGGAATCAAACCGGTCCACTTATGCTTCCATTCTGATGCTAGCTCTACAGTGCCATCTAATTCTGATAATTTTGATGTTATTTAACCAACTCCTAGCCGAGGAACTCTTGGCAGTTGATAGCTACTAACCCAGGAAGAGAGTGAGTTTATCTTTAAAATGTTCGACTCTGTAGGTTGATCTCATGCCCTTGGAAGTCCATGTATAACAAATATGTGGAAGCATGAATTGGACTTAATGGATAAAAAAAAAGACAAAAAATTGGGTGGGTAGGGAAGAGGGATGATCTGGGAGGAACAGGGAGAGGGATGGAGAGGTTCAAAACATGGGGAATTGTCAGAGAGGGAAATTTAAATAAAATTGCAAACATGACACAAATACATCCTGAATTTAAAAATGTTAATTAAATATTTTCATGGAAGACTAGAAAAAAAAAATTTTCCAGGAACTCAGGAGATGGCTCATTGAGTAAAATGCTTCCTGGACAAACCTTAGGACCTGAGCTGGGAATCTCATGTATCCAAATACAACCACACCTATAATACAAACCATCACAGGCCCAGAACACAGTGGCAAAGCAAGAGAGCCATCAGGCTTCCTGACCAGCCAGTCTAGCCAAAGTGCTGGGTTCCAGATCAGTGAGAAACCCTGCCTAAAACGTAAAGCAGAGAGGAAAAGACACACACACAGAGTAACTCAAAAATATGACTTAAGGAATGATTTTGTTTTTAATACAGCCAAAGAGAAGGCTCACTGGGTAAAAGGTGCTTGCTTGCTCCAAAATCTGATGACATCAGTTCAATCCCTGGTCCCCACATAGTAGAATAAGAGTACACAGCTATTGCAAGCTGCCTGCTGTCCTCCACATTAGCACCACGGCACGCCCGTGCTCACATGCACAAAGTAAATGTGATTTTTAAATAAAAAGATAGTATGCACGGAGACAGCTAATACCATGTCTCGTTCTAAAGACTGTACATGTATTATCCATGGTAATGCTTTCAGAGTCTCTAATAAGGAAATACTATTGCTGTTAGGAAGCTAGTCGATGGCAGAACTAGTGGAACTGAGAGCTACAATTTTGTCTATGTACTTTCTCTGTTGAGGAACTCCATAAGGTAAGGGTGAATAGTGTACAATAGAGTCTCTTCATTAAGGGAAAGACTTAATGGCTTTTCCCTTTGGCTGCAGGGTGGATACCCTAGAAGCATTCTTAAGATGAAAAGCGGGGAGTGACATTAGATGGCATCTTCTGTGACTAATCAGTTCAGTATTTCGTGATGTTTAAGCTGTACCTATCTACTATATCAATATCTGTTAGGCATAAGATGTATAGCTATTTGTCGAAACTGAGAATGACATATAACCCTGTAAAACATTTGTACTGGCTTCCTCAGACTGTACCTATTCAAACGTCTTCTCACTCAAGACAGTGATAAAGTGACAGGTTAAATGGAAGAGAATAAGGACTATAGAAATTCAGAGTAAGCAGACTGTTAAGTACTTTGTGAAAAAGACTAAGTGCACGTGAGCTTTTCCGAGTGAGTTACTAATACAGCTAAGGAGAGTTGGGAACCGCCTCGCTATTCAGAAATGATTACTTTCACAGATAAAACAAGAAGAAGTGTGGTTGACAATCCAAGCCAGTAAGCAAGCATTTAAAAGGAGAAAACCAAAGTCTACAATGATGGATGCTGTGTGAGAAGGTGGGGAAATGTTGCTATGTATGTGGGTCCAGGTTATATAATTGGTAAAGTCGTGATTCACAAATTTTAGAGTAGAGAAGAGACAAAATATTTCTTTTTTTTTATTATTATAAATCAAATCATAATTTTTACTTATTCACACAGGATTATAAACACAAAAAAGCAGGACGTGGGGAAGGGGATGACGAGACAAAATATTTCTAAAAAAAAAAAAATCTTCTAAAAGCATGTAGACAGAAATGAAGAAAGAGTTCAAGGATGGGTGTAGAACACTGCCACAGTGATGGGGGCAGGAAGTGGGAGAGGGCAGATTATGGGGAGGACTAACAGACAGGAGAGAACATGCAAAATGCCTTATAGAAACCTACTGTGGAAGTTTACAAAAGTATGTACATATGCATATACCTACAGAAAAGGAGTTTAAATGCTGTCACCCTGTGGCAGGGAGCAGCCCCCTTCCCAAATGCCAGAGGCTGTAAATAAGAACCCTAGTGCCATGTGTGAGGTGCCTCTTTCAGTAGTTAACCAGTGAGGTGCCATAACCCATCTCCCAAAAGTTACAAGCTACTGCCATTTATTTTGGTTACCTTCCAGACCATGATAGAAAAAATCCTATTTTTTAAAGACATCACATACTTGAGTTATAGGATTAGGATATGGAGAAATCAAGTTTCTACTCACCTGGAAGCTCTATCCTGACTGGCTATTTCATGGTTCTAGAATGTTCTATGCATACTGATGGGGCAGAAAAATCATCAAAAATCTTCCTCGGTTGTAAACACTGGAAACTGGATAACAACTGGCATGGCAGGATATGCCACTGACATGGCACAGATGGCGTAGGACTAACCAGCAGCATTCTGGCTGGATTTAAAGCCCACCCCACAAGATGGAGCTCATGCCAAATTCTGTTAACTGGGCCAAAATCCCGTAACTGGCTAGGTCCTGGACCCTAGTGGAAAACCTAGTACTATTGTCTGCTAAGTGGACATAGCAGTACACTGCCCCGCCCCCATGTTCTTATCTTCATACCCATTGGTTAGTCTTTATATCCATAAAGATCTCAGCCCTCATCAGAGAAGCTGGCTTTTGCAATAGATGGCAATTAATATGGAGATCAACTAAAAAAACCTGCAGAGAATAAGACACTATAGAGTGCTTAGCTTTAAATGAGGCATCTGTATCATACCTCTTCACCTTGAGGCTCAGGAATCATTTCAGAAGAAATGGTGAAAAAAATCATAAAAGCCAAGGTTAGAGGCTTTCTGTACTAAGGCCATATTTGCCAGGCGTGACAGCATCACTGAACGCATAAAGTGGTGACTCAGTGCATGATACATGAAACCAGCCAAATTAGAAACATGAGTGCGTGATGGGATCGTGGAATCTCAGCTCTAGCTCAAGAGATACTAGCAGTCGATGGAAACTGGGAGACAGACGACTTTTATAAGACCCCGGAGAGGCTACCCATGTTCCAATAGATGATGTTATACCTATGCACATACACCCAACACTTAGTGAACTTTATGGGTTTACTAAAAACAGTACTTAGAGTAGAGAAGGAAAGGCAATGGGGGCTTAAGGGAGATAAGGGGAGGAGCTAGGAAGAAATAGGGGTGCATTTGACCAAAATATATGCATGAGTATGTGTATAAACTTCTTAAACAGTAATTAAAAAATAATCCAGGGAATACATGGAATTATGATTATTTGACATAGTAAATAGAATTGATGTTGCTGTCTTGAAGTGTGGCTGAAGAAATCTAAGATACATTGCTAAGGTAGAAGGGTAAAATATAATGTCCGATCATGGGTTTAATCTTTCAACGGTAAATGAGGCCTTACTTACCACTTTTGTTACATGTAGGTACTGATTTTTTTATGCCTCTGATTTTTACATTATGCTTAAGTTGTAGCCAAAATTGAGAGATGTGATAGTCCATCTTAGTATTATTTAAATTGAAAACTATTTCATGATACTTCGTTTAAATTGCACTGAAAATCTGTAAGGCATAAATGATAGTCAGACCCCAATTGGCTATTAGTGTTTCGTAGCTCTCTTTAAATAGCTGTTGAAATATTGCCCCTGTTACAGTGTCTTGCCATAAAATGTGCAATGTAATGTCAAGCCAATACAAGGAAAATGTGTTTTGAGCACAGTGGAAACTTTTGAGGACGTTGTTAAACCAAGATTTTTAATAGTATAAGTTTGAAACATCTCTTACATAGTATTGTGTGCAGAATATTATCTTCCACTGCTGTGTGTTCCAAGAATTCTCAGAAGCAGATCCTGATATAATGTCACTTACAAATGTCACAAAAGTATTACTTCATTTTTATCACATCTGGATTTTGTGCCATATAGATGGAAGATATTTTAAAATACTCCATGTTGAAATTTAAAACTATCTATACTTTAAAGTGGAAAAACTAAAAAGATATTCGCTTTTGTTTTGCAGTGAACAGCACGTTGGTAAAATTTATTCCAAATGTTCCTCGTTTCTGGAGTATGTCAGAATGTCTCTAAAGAAGCTTGGCTTAGATGAGTCCAAGGTCAGTGAATGATTACCCTTTATTTTCACACAGTACAAGAATTCCTGGTAGAACAGTGGGTTGAGGCAAGATAGAGTCATTTGTTTTCTGCTTATCTCCCTCCTAAGAAACGTCTCAATTTTATTGAAATTAAGCCTCTATTAACTTTTTTGCAACTCACCTCCCTGTTAAATATATGGAAAGTTTATTATTGTGTGTCACCAAAGAGACTTCTTCTTTAGGTTATTTAGTTAAAAGAGTGATTTCACTAAATAAAGTAGGGCTAAAAAGGAGAACATTGTAAATGTAAATTAGAATTAAATAAAGAAGAAATACTAATTTTAAAATTATTTATTTGCAGTTTTGTGGCTAACTATAAACTTTCATTATTAAATTCAGAGAACCTATAAGTATGGTCTTTCTGTTTAAGTTGTGACATCACAGTAACTCTGAACTAACATTGGTGATAACATTGCTTAAGTAAATAGTAAGCTAGTTAAGTCTAAGGGGAAAAACTCAATATAATTCAAATTATACATTAAGTAAAAAGTTAAATTGAACTGTTACTCTGGCATATTAAATTGATTATAAATTGGAAAGTAATAATATATTTCTCAGTTTCTTTTCTGGTTGATGTGATAAAATGCCCTGACAAAAGCTTTAGGGGAAAGAAAGGTTTAGCTCACAACTCTAGGTTACATCCTTCTATACAGGCTAAATCACAAGGATAGGCGTCTGAGAGAGTTGGTCATCTCATACCCACATCCAAGTACAGAGAGTAACGTCAGCTCACTGTCTCTACCATTACATTTCAGCGGCTCCTAACTAGGGACTGTGCTACCCACAGTGAATGGTCTTTCCACCTCTGTTTTTTAATATAATCAATATAATCCACCATAGACATACTCTTGGGTGATCAGGATATAGACAGTCCCACATTGAGAGTATTCCCACGTGGTTCTAGATTATGCCTGGGTGATAATTAAAAGTAACCATCACAATGTGAAATTATCCTTTGAAAGAGAAAACTTACACAGACATAATTATTGCATCAAAGTTAAAGGGTGTGATTGTCTACTGTCCTGGTTGTCATTGTGAGATATTTGTTTATTTATTTCTTAAAGAAACAAGACTAGTAGTTTTGTCATAAGAAAGACCTGAAAAATTTAGAAATAAACTATTGATAAGATACATGTAAAACTCATTCAATACTTATACATAATTGCTGACTGCATGATACCACTTGCTATTTATCTCTATTTGTGTATTATTATTTAATACCCAATTGATATAACTCTCACAAATAGTTTTACTTAATAAAAATGAAGCCTCTTTTGCTTTTGAATGAATGATTACACTGGACACTATGGTTTACTCAAACTGAAAACACTATCCTTTTCCAAAAACAATACACACACACAAACACAAATTCAGGACTAATATTTATTCTTCCTTCTGTCTTTGCCTTCTCAAGTTTATTATTGATAATAGTAACCACAGTAAAAGTTCTTTCATACATCTATTATGTGTAATTATTAGAATATTTAGCATTTACTAAGCACTTATCACATTGCCTCATTTTCTCTTCACAAAAACATTTACGATAACTGAAATCATAGGGCAAACCATCAATTCCCCCAAAGTGGAGAGGTATAGGAGACTGTACACATAAGAGCAAACTTTGAAGTATAAGTTTGATAGGAAGTGAACCACAGTTAGAAAATCCAGCAACTTCTCAGAGGCTCAGTGTGGACAGTTCCAAGAATGAAAAACTGGAGCTATCCAGACAATTGTAAGTGGTCCCCACACTGTTGAGACATTTGCCTCTAAATATAGCCCGTTGTAATGAACACTGGAGAAAAGGACCCACATGAGGCAAGGGAAGCAAAAGAATAACCACTTTTTAAATAAGTAAGTGACTCTGTTCTTACCAAGATCCACTTGTAAAGAGACAGTATTTAATCAGAACACAGCTACTGGAGTTTCATCTACACCTATCTGAAGAGGGCAAGGGAAGTATCCAACATTAGTCAGTTCTATCGATTCTGTCCCACATAATAGGATGTGAAAATACGGGGAAGGGCTGGTAAATTTCGCAGTCTAGAAACACCTTCAATGACAGACAGATCCAAGCATAAGAGTACAAAATACTTCTTGCTACCACACAACTAATGACATATTCATGCCCGTGCTTTTACACAGTATATCATTTTTATACCTAAAATTTACAAGACACGCTAAGGTCAGTAAACAGTTTGAAGAGATGGAAGTCATCACAGCCACACTGAGATTGACAAGGACACTAGAAATTATGTATAATCTGCAATTACAAATGCAGTAACATACTAAAAGTTTGGATTTATAAAGTAGACATGAGGCAAAAGCAGATGGACAATATAAGCAGAGAGATTTGGGAAATAATTAAAATATTATTAAAATAGAAATACTTAAAAATATTGTACCCAGACAGAAAGATTATAAAAGCCAGAGGTGGTGGATGCCTCTGAAGAAACAAAGCAGGACTGATGCACACATAAACTCACAGTCTGTGATCGCATGTGCAAGAAAGACCTGCACAGCTCCAGCCTAGGAAAAGTGAGCACTAAGAAGAAGTGGACAGAGTCCCACCTCTAACCAAGAAGCCATTTGCCGTTGACCTGCTGGGAAAGGGAAATCTCTCCAGTGGGGTGTCAACCATACCCTGTGACAGGCAACATGCTAAGGAGTAGTTAGCTAACACCAAACAAGACTCCATGGTTTTTTGGTTTGGGGGCCTTTTTTTGTTTGTATTTTGAGGGGCAGTTCACGTGTGTGTGTGTGTGTGTGTGTGTGTTATCAGGGTTGGTGGCCTGTTTCATTTTGATAACTTTTAAAATCTTACTAGTATTTGTTTTGATGTTCATTGTTTCTGAATCTGGACAGAAAAGGAAAGTGAGAACATGAGGTGCTAGGCAGGAGCGGAATGGTAGGATCAGAAGGAGTTAAAGGAAGCAAAAAAGAACAATCAAAATGTACTGCCTGGGATAGAAGGAAACATTTCTGAATAAATGACTGAATGGATGAATAAAGCTTAGTATAAGCAGACAGAAGAAATTTTTGTGACTTACAAGTATACTGAACACAACAGAGGAAACCACCTCTGACGCTGAGGGTTTGCAAGCAGCGAACTCAGTTAGACTGTAACAAAGGAGTCCAAGTGCTGGACAAGCTAAAGTTTTATCAGAAGGAAGTAAATAAAAGGAACAGAAGAAATACTTGGATTGCTAATGATGGAAATGTCTTCCGTTGGCTAGTTACCAGAACACACATCCAGAAATCAGAGTCCACCAACACCAAGCAAGACAAGTAACCAAAAAAATTCATTGACAGATACATTTAATCAACAGAAAATTACAGCTACACTCCATTTAATGTGATAAACAACATTTTCTCGATAAGATGAGGAACAAGATTTTTTTTTCCTCCATACTTTTTAACCTCGTGCTGTAACTACTGGCTCGCTCAGTCAGAGAAGAGAAGGAGTGAATGGTATTTGTTGGGAAGAAAGAAGACTGTTCTTGTTCAAGATGGCATGATAATGTTCACAAAAAAACTCCAAAGAAATAACAAGCAATTAAAATAATAAAATTAAACAAGGTAGGATATAAAGGCAATATAGAGAAAATCCTTTTCTTGTCCATTCAGTGAACAAGTTGAATGTGAAATTAAGATACATCAGCATTTACATGAGAACCCTCTCCTAAAGTGAAAGATATATAGTTTTCCTAATAGAATACAAACGAAATGCCTCTAAAGTACAAAACTAGAAATAAGGAAGTGGAGAGAGAGTCTGTGTTTATGGGCAGGAAGAGTCACTGTTCTCCAGATGTCAGTGTTTCAGTACACCTCAGTCAGTGTTTCAGAAAGTTACCCTGTAGATACAGGAACTGTTTCTAAGTCTTTTGTAGAAAAGAATCAAAAAGAGCTAACAATACTAACTGAAAAGAAAGTTTACAAGTGGTTACAGGTAGCTTTAAGATATACTGTAAAGACAAGTTGATATTTGGAAAGTGATAGACAAATGGTCCAGGAACAGGACCGAGAGCCCAGAAATAGACCCACCCAAATGCAGCCTAGTGGTCTTCGGCAAAGAGACAAAGGCAGTGGAGTAGAGCGAAGACCTCCTCACCACGTGCTGTTCAGACAGCAGGACAGACACAAGTAGATAGGTGACTCTAGAACCAAACTTTACATCTTTCCCAAATCGAAATGAATCACATACGTACTTCCAGAAGAAGCAGAATCACAATTCATGAAAGTTACCTAGACCTATGAAACGGGTACTACTGAGAATGGATCCTAATGTAAAGTCCAGTCCTGGGCAACAATGATGTCCAGACTGTCTATAGCCAATGCACTGTTCTTGTGACAGTGATAATGTGGGTCTGCTTGTGTGCTTATGGCACATTACAGGTGTTCTGAGCTTTCCTAAAAGAAATAGTTTAAGAAAAAATTACTCACAGTAACTGCTTCTATTATTCAAAATTCATCTAGAAGGAATCTCAGGAAAAGACAAGTATCACTGAATAAAAAGACTGTATTAAACAATTTCTTGCTTTTAATTAGCTAATAAAGATGGTACTGATGGCCTACTGGTTTTCTTACAATCAGGCGAGCCATTTTCATTTGTTTTGAGTCTTAAATATAACATGATTTGAGGGAAAACAGAAGTATAAGCTGGAATAGACTAAGAAAGAGGAGCCAACACACACCGTAGGCTAGAAAAGGATGGTGGACTAGGAAAGGGTGCAAGCTGATAAGAATGTTTTGGAGGTGGGTAGTTGTCTGGATTTTAAGCAAAAGAGATTTTGAAAATAGTGCCTTTTAGTGCTTGGAAACAGGGAAAGTGATAAAACCAAAACTGTATTTCTGATATATAATACAAATATGTCACTTATCATGCATACCATGAAATAGAAGTATTAAAATTAACATTTTCACCACAACCAATAGATATTTGTATATAACATTAAATGCTATGTAAATTTTAATAGTTAAATATACTGAAAGACTTAAAAGAGCTTTGACTAAATCCATAATTGTTTATTAATGATATTTCTGTGTAATTCAGTGGGTAGCAAATGTACTGGTGTGCACTTAAGAGTGTAGGCAAGTGAATTACCTGGGAAATTTAAAGGAAGGGCACACTGCACAAGAAATTATACTAAGCATGAAAGGAAACCATAGATCCCTAGGCATCCCTTTCCAGAGGACTCCAAGGCTGCGAGTGCTTGGTTTACAGTGGCTCTTACAAAGCACGAAGGGTTTCTCCATTCATCTGTAGTCAGTTGTGAAAGTCAGGCGTTGACTTAGCCCTCAGAGCCTTTTTCAAACTCTGCACCGCTGGCCTGTGGATCAGAATTCGCAGTGAGAAGCAGCTCCATGTCCTCAGCAGCACCTGTGCCTCTGGCCACTAGATGTCAGCAGTAGAACGATTGTAAAAAACTTGGCATTTGCCAGAATGTCCCACTGTTGAGAGTCACTAATTTTGAGGTTTTTTTTTTTTTTTCTTTTATGACTGTGTCTGCAGCAACCTAACAGTCGCATTATGTATCTATGTTTTAAATGTTTACTGTCACCAAGCATGGGAAAGGAAGGGCACACTGTGCAAAGACTGTAGGATGCTGTTTTATCCTTGAAGACTTTTTATTCAAAATGATTCCTTCTTTGCTCTTTCATTTTGGACAGTTGTAATAACCTTGGAGTTATGTTCATTGCCCCCCTTCATAAGGTATGGACTATTTTAAAAGCACATTTACCATTCTCCACGAAAGTTAAGCCTAAATATGTAACTCTGAAAACAATTAATTGTGCACAATGTCAAGTACCTGTGGCAAGTAACAGGTTTACAGGATTTTTGGAGGCTGAATAGTATTTACTGTGTGTGTATCTGTGTGTATGTCTGTGTGTGTGTGTGTCTGTGTCACATGAACACAGACACCACAGGGTTTTTTCAGTCCATTAATCTGTCAGTGAAAGAATAGGTGGTTACTACATCTTGGCTCCCATGAATAATGCTGCAGTGAGGGTGGGAGCACAGATAGCTTTCCAAGCGCAGATCTCATTTCATTGATATGTGCCCAGAAGGAATACGACGTCTCAAATCTTAGTAATTAAAGCCCAAATATGAACGAAGAGAGGAGGAGGAGGAGAAGGAGGAGCAGCCCCCCATAGTTTACCTTTCATTTTTAAAACAAATCAAAACATCTATTTTACTTGCCCTAAGATTCAAATTCCCAAAGAATACTTGTCTACATAATTTTATGATTTCTAAAAGTAATATGTATATAAATGCAGTCTTCTCTTGTTTCTGCAAAGGAATACAGTGTCAATAATCTTTTGAGAAATAGTATGGTAAGTTTCTTATACCATGGTCACATGAGCCTGACTTTATCTCCCATGCTTACTTGACAGGATTTAAGAAATTAACCTTTTGTCATTGGTTGTGTTCTTGTATCAGTCAAGGGGCAGAACAGATGGCAGTCCTTTGTTCCCCCTAGCTTGATGTCTGGCTGGTGGACAAAGCTGTCTTATGCCTAGAACTCATAAAAATCAAATCAAATCACAGCTAGTCATTGAAGCTCTAGAGGAACAAGACAGACAGGAAGTGCAAATCATCTGAACAGCACAAAAGAGCTGACCCTGGTTTGGGGTGGTGGGCCCAGGTGAGCCAGCCTCGAGGGCTAGAGCTGGCCCTGCCACTGTCATGAGGGATGTGTGAGTGCAGGTGTGATGCCTCGCCTTCCTTGTTCCTCACCAAGCATGGCAGTCCATGGGTCATGCCAGTGGGAGAGCAGGTCTTGCAACTCTCCTTGACAGTACAGTGAAGCTGACCCTGGTGTAGGAAGCAAAGATGAGCCTGTCCTGAGAGGGTTGGTCTGCTAGGAGGTGTCAGGGTTCGAGGGTGATGCTCTCCCTTTTACCAACTCAATGCTGGCAGTATCCAGGAGAACTGACCCTGGGATCATGAGAGAGCAGCCCTGTACCTCACCTGGGCAATCCAGTGGAGCCGGCTCTGATGGCAAAGGCACTGTGAGCCAGTCTTGAGAATGAAAGAGCAGGAGAACTGGCCCAGCCCTACACAGGTTGCACCACTTGGGAGAATGGGCCCCCGAACTTTGGGCAGCAGTGGAGCTGCCTCTGGAGGTGTGGGTGCCAGTGAGCTGCCCTGGGGACATGAGAGCAGGAGAGCTGACCCTGCCTCCTGCTGAAGGCAGCATTGGGTGCCTAGCTGGAGCAGTTCTAGAGAGCCCAAGGCCAGATCCAGGTCTCTGAATTGGCTAACCCCAGAATCTATCATCTGTAAATGCAGAGATATATGCATATGCATCTGGGATGTATGAAAAGGCCTGCCCTGCTGTTCCAAAGCTGAGACTCTCCATGACATGGGGAACAACAGGGAAACAGAGGAGTTCTGCTGTGGATCGGATACTGATGGTGTTACAGAAATCAGAGATCTTGAAACAGACCAGTAACTCATTGCAATAAACATCTGCAAGTGAAGATGTGTGGCCAGAGGGATATACTGTGGGACACACTGTGACACACTACAGCTTCTACGATGAGTGTGCTTTATGCTTTATTTAGTTGTTGTTTGTTTGGGTGTCTGGGGTTGAGGGACTGGGTGTGTTTATTTGGGGGAGGGCATTGAAAGAGTAAAGGGTGGATATGAGGAGACACGGAGATGAATGTGCCTGGGGTACATGATGTGAAACTCACAGAGAATGAAAAACTTTTTAAAAAATTAACCTTAGCTCTAGAGCCACCTCTTTTAATATTTTTTTGTTTCTTTTTCTTTTGATAGTGTACAAAGAATGGTTTTATTTATTTTTATTAGAATATACTTGTTATACAAGCTGGTTTTAGTAATTGCATGTTTTGTTCAATGTATTATTCACTCCTTGCCTGTTTAGACTCCTTCTCCTTATCAAACAGCCCCCTTAATTTGCATGTCACATCTGTGTTATGTGTGTGTGGTGTGGCTGTGTCGGTGTTTATATGTATCTATTAACTATGTTTCATATCTGAGAAAAAAGTACGTGACATCTGTCTTTACGTGTCTAGCTTGTTTCACTTCTGATTCCCAACTCTGTTCATTTTCCTAAGAATGACATAATTCCATGGTCCTTTATGTGTGAATAAAACTCCGTTACTTCTCTATTCCACATTTTACCTATTTATGTATTGCTGAACACTCAAGCTTGTTCTAAAAGTCGGCTATTGTGAGTTGTGCTCCAGTAATCATGGTAGAACTCACTTCTCTTTAGTAGAATAATTTACATTCCCAGGAGTGGTATAGCTGGATCATATGGTCGTTCTGTTTTAGTCTCAGACTGTATTTAGAACTGTACTCTTTTCAGTATATATTTGCCATCTCTATCCTTTATTATATGAGGTACAGTCCTCCTTCTAACCTCTTTGGTCTGTGTAATATACTGTACCTATTGATTTGTGTATGTTGAATCATGCTGGCTTCCCTCAAATGAAGCAAACTTGATTATAGTGTATGATTTCTATAATGTATTGTTGAGTTGAGTTTGTAGGTATTTATTAGGATTTTATGTGTTTCCATTTTCATTTAATTCTAAGAATTTTTTAGTTTTCTCCTTGATTTCTTCAGCGACACTCCCCCCACCCCCACCGTGTCATTTAGGAGCATGTTTCTTGATTTCCATGTGTTTGTAGAGTTCTGTAGTTTCTCTTACTATTTACTACTATTTTTATTCCATTATTCCTAATAACATACGCAAGTCAATTTGATTCTTTTGTATTTTAATGACATATCTTAAGGTCCCAATTGCAGTTTGTTTTAGAGAAAGTTGCAGTGACTTCTGAGTGTATGTTATATCCTGTAGCTATTAGGAACAAAACCTTTTAGATGTCTGACATGTGCATTTGATCTGTGACATACTAAGTTTCAGTTTCCTTCATTGAATTTCTATATGAATGATTTTCTGTTGTTGAGACTGGGGTATTGAGGTCACCCATTCATATCATCTGTAGGCCTGACTGTTCTTTATGCCCCGTTGTTGATTTTCTCAATGTAAGTGCTCCAACAGTTGGTGAATATGTATTTAATTGTTGATTCTTCTTGTTGGACCATATCCTTTACTAATATGTAGTGACCTAGTGACCTGTTTACCTCTTTAGACTGTACTTGTCTTTTTGTTTTCTTTGTGAGGGCTCATGCCTGCTTCCTACTACCATTCACTTGATACACACTACTATATCCTTTGGTTTTCTGTGTGATTCTTTATTGATGAGTTGTGTCTTTTAAAACAAATGTTTGGATCTTTTGGTTTGATGCAGTCAACTAAATGTCTTAATCGGAACATTGAGACTTGAGCTGTTTGCTGACTACTGTGACTACATTTCTAGTTGGTTCTGATACTGTTGTTTTTCTTTCTCCCTTCTTTACCTTAGACATGTGTTGATTACTGAACTGAAAATGTTTGATTCTGTTTGAGCTCTCATTAATTAAAAATATTTATCTGTGTGTATGTGTATATGCACATTTATATATGGGGCCAGTGGAGGCTAGAAGAAAATGTTGGATCCCTGGCTCTATTCTAGTCACTTGAACCACCATAGTTGCCCCATGGGTGCTATGAGCTGAAATCTAGTCCTTTGCAAGAACAGCAAGCGCTCTTAAAGACCAAGCCATCTTCTGCCCATGAGATGTATTCTTCCATGTGCTCTTGTGTTGTCCCTGTCTTCCTCTTGTGTGTGGAATTTCTTTAAGTATCTTCTGTAATGCTTGCTTAGTGGGAGTGAATTGCTTTCACTTGTGCTTATCTTGGAAAGTATTTTCCATCAATTTTAAGCTATATTTGCTAGATAAAATTAATTTATCTTGACAGTTATTTGCTTTCATGACCTGAAATATATCCATGTGTTTCTGGTTTTTAAACTTGTTTAAGTTTTGCTATTACTGTGTGGTGTGTTGTGTGTTGTGTGTGTGTGTGTTGTGTGTGTGTACATACCTTGGTGCAGTGCTCATGTGGAAATCAGAGGACAGCTCTGTAGAGTCGGGTCTCTCCTCCAACATTTATGTGGGTCCCAAGGATTAAACTCAGGACAGCCGCTGGCACCTCTATCCACTGAGCTGCTTCCCTTAGTTTTAAGCTTTCTATTAAGGGATACAGTGTTGTTCTGGTGTGCTTGACATAGGAAGGAAGGAGTTTTTCTCTTGCTACTTAGTTTCTTGGTCTCTAGCTTTAACATTTTGAAAATCATGTCTCAAAGATTCTTTTTTGGCCATGTCTATCTGGAGTTCTAAGTTGCTCTTGGAGTTATCCATCCCTGTCAGTCCCCACATTTGGGAGTTCTGTTATAACTGCATTAGTGAGGAGTTTTTCTGTTTTCCTTAGTTCTTTGGCCAGGTCTGTGCTGGTCAGTGGTATCTCAGCAGCTTTCGTCTCTCCATCTAGTGATGGGAAATAAGTTAGTGAGTTATGACGTCACCTGATCAAGTATGAAGTGGAAAAAAAAAACAGGAACAACTGTGCAACTCTCTTGAACTCATCCAGTGTTCCCTCGAAGTTGCATTATGGCACCTTTGCTACACTGCAGTCCTTCTTACTGATCTATTTAAAAGCAGAGTAAGTAAATAAACAGAGATAAATCTCTCTTGAAAAATAATTTATGTTGATACTTACATTAGTTACTTTGCTAGTGCTGTGCTCAAACACCGTACCAAGACAAACTGGACAAGGACATGTTTATTTGACTTATGGTCCCAGATTCTGTCATGCACGAAATCATGGCAGGTGACAGGCATGGTGACAGGAACAGTTGAGAGCTCATTTTTTGAATTTCAAGAAGAAATGCAGAGAGCAAACTGGGACTGGTGTGTGACTTCAAAATTATAAAGCCTGTGCCAGTGACATACTTCCTCCACAAGGCTGTGTTACTAAACCTACCAAACAGTTCCTCCAAGTGAGCACCAAGTATTCAAACATCTGAGTCTTTGGAGGACATTTGCACTACAACCTCCACAGTCTTCTATACACAAGCACGGGCATCATGACTGGCGACTTGTAATAACATTCTTTTAAAGAGTAGACCCTGAAATGGGGCGAAAAGGAGCTCACCAGTAAAAAAGCCTTGTGGACACTCTCAGCCAGCCAGCCAAGGTCAGCATCAACAGTGACAAGTCAGGTGGCTAGTACGGACCCTGGTATGAGGCATGGACGTGGTGCTGTACTCCATGTCCTCCTCACTCTTTTTGATTTTTGAGGGAAAAAAAATCTAAATCATACTAGAAGAATATTCTGTGATATATGACCAATATTTCTCAAAACTGTTAAGGCCGTCAAAAACAAGAGTGAGACAGTGTCAAAGCTAATACAGCTAAATGTTATACAACATCCTTTGTTTGATTCCAAAACTGAAAAAGTAGTAAAATGTATGTAAAAGCCAAGAAAATCTGAATAGAGTATGGGCTTCAGTTAATAATGAATTCACATTAGTTCTTAAAATAAATATTCCACTGTATAAAATGGAAAGATGGGAAGTGGGGAAAATCAGGAGGAGTTGGGGTAGCGGAAACACATGATCAGAATACAGTTTTAGAAAAAATTTTTTCAAAATAAAATACATATATGGAAATGATGTATACAATTATCAAAATTATACTGAAACGTGTGTGTATTTGTGTGTATAAATACCTCCTCATGCTGAGATATGTATGTATATATGTATGTATGTATGTATGTATGTATATCAGCGTGAGGGCTAGTGACTCAGTATCTTAGTACACTTGCTGCTCTTGCAGAAGATGAGGATTTCATTCTCAGTACTAACATAAGATGGTTTTTGTGCCACGGGATCTGTCACCCCCTGTAGTCTCTTGAATAGCTGCATACACACAGTACACATATATATACTCGGCAAACATGCATGCGCATACAACAAAAATCAATATTAAACACCATAAGAAAACGCTTATGAATTTCTGCTCATGCAATTATTGTGCTGAAGTATTTTATCATGTTGAATATTAGTGATTATGAAATGATTGATGTGACTTTAATTCTATAGGAGAATGTTGACATAATAACTGTACTTCTTTTTCTCTCTTTCTTTTTTTTTTTTTGGAGGCTTTGAGGTATTTTATTTGAAATATTATCTAATAAAGGTAAAGAAGGTCTGAAAAGCTGTTACCTGGGCACATAAATTTCAAATTCTAGATATAGGCACAAGTGAATAGCACAACCTAAAACATCCAAAACCACAAGCTTGCTCACCAGTTTCTATGCAATACTCTAAAGTACTTCTGTTTTTACTCTTTCTAAATTTTCATTCAGCTACCTCTCTCCAGGTCTTCATTTTCCATTTCATACAGATAGGTAGTAGGTAGGTAGGTAGATAGTAGATAGCTAGATAGATAGCTAGATAGATAGATAGATAGATAGACAGACAGACAGACAGACACATCTTTAAAGTGAATTATATATACATGTATATATTTGTATATATGTGTATATGTTATAATATATACTGTATACATATAATTTTTCTACTATTGAAAATAGATTCTTTTCTCATGCAATATATCCTGATTATAGCTTCCCCACCCTCTACTCCTCCAAGTTTCTCCCAACCTTCACTCCCCTCCAGATCCTTTTCTTTCTCATTAGAAAAGAACAGGCAAACCCTGTCTCAAATAAATAAATAAATAATAAATAAATAAATAAATAAATAAATAAATAACAACCACAACAAGAAATTGAAGACATCTAAGAGGTAACGTTCAAACATGACATAATAGAATATGAGAAAGCTATAGTATCGAATAGTTGGAGTTAAGTGAACTTTTTTGTTTGTTTTTTCAAGACAGGGTTTCCCTCTGCAGCCCTGGATATCCTAGAACTAGCTCTGTAGACCAGGCTGACCTAGAATTCACAGAGATCTGCCTATCTCTCTGCCTTCTGAGTGCTGAGATTAAAGGCATACACCACCACCATCTGGCTTTAAGTAGACTTCTAAAGGCAAAATCTAAGTCACTGGGAAAAGAGTATTCTAATTTAAGACAACTAACTCCATAGGCCATACCTTGTCATACTTACATAACATTGACAGCGTTGTTCACACAAAGAATGTTTGTTGAACATGTTTCCAACAGAGGCAGTTATCAAGGAAAAGGGCTGGAAAGGAAGAATAATGAGGAAGCCCAAGCTTGCCAACAGATAAATTTATTTCTAAAGCAGGCTACATATAAAGGCAGTGGAAATTCAAGAAATTACAAGTTAGTGAACAGTTAACAGAAGGATGCTTCCATCTGCATTTTAATTCTTGAAATTCTTCCAGACAGGATGCATATGGTCAGGTGTACAAAATCCATTGGGTAGTAACATATATAATCTCTCTATATGTATACATTATCCCATATATAAGCTCTGTTACAGCTAGAATAATTCAACACATTACAAGGAGGTTGGACGATAGAACAGAGGGCCTGAGATGGTTGTTCACAGTTTCCACTCCAAGTCTCCGAACTGACCATTCCTGTGACCATGTCCCATGGTCCTCACACACAGATCAGCTCAAACTAAGGGTTTTTCTAGGGGTGGAGACTGGACAACAGGAAAGAGTGGAATTATTTCAGTCCTTCCATCTGCCATTTAATGTACAGTCATACAAGAATAACACAGTTTCACATTTAAAGTAATTTCTAATCCATAAACAATCATTCCCCACTTTTTTCCTCTGAATAATACACACATGCTATACAGAATTATCACAGTTGGGAGCCACTTTATAGGTCATGTATAAGTCTGCATTCAGCAGTTGAACTTTATGATTAGTGAGTCAGTTGTTTGCATTTCTAAGCTTTTTAATGTCAGTTTTATTATGACAGTAACAATATAAATAATACATAATTGATGAAGTTACATAATCAATAAACTATAAACACAATTGTTTTTATAAGATGAGTATCTTCGTGAAGTACTGACCAAAGAGGGTCACGAGATGAAACACCTGTCAAAATACATATGAACACCAGGAATCATGGTGTACCCTGGAATCCCAGCACTTGAGGGGCCCAGGAAGGAGGACTACAGATCTTAGACCGACTGCACTACACATCAAGATCTTATCTCATGAAATAAAAATCAACAAACCAAATAAATAAACTACATGTGTGATAGTTTGAGAATGCACCCCCCACAAAGGCTCATGTATGAAATGCTCTGTCCCCATTGGTAAAACTGCAAAGGATTAGGAGGTGTGGCCCTGTTGGAGAATTGAGTCACTGGGGGTGAACTTTGAGGTTTCAAACCCCATTTAGCTCTCTGGCCCTGCCCTGTAGTTTCATGGCTTCTGCTCTAGCACAATGCCTGCATGCCTGTTGCTCTGTCCCCATTGTAATAGCCATTGACTCACCCTCTGAAACTGCAAATCCTCCAATAAAGTCATTTCTGTAACCTGCCTTGGTATCTCATCAAACAGTAGAAAAGTCAGTAAAACAACATGTTAAAACAAGTAAAAGGATAAAGAGTCAAAAAGAAAAAACTTGAAAGGATATTAGAGTTTCCTCATGTGGGTCTAAATGTATCTTTTCAAAGTCTTCTGGTGCTCTGAATTTCCAAATCTTAAAAGTACAGACGTGTACAGTGGCACTCAGAGGCAGCAGAAGGTCTTAGCTGGCAAGCAGGCTTGTCAGAATCTCACCTGTAGACTATTCCTCCTCCTTCTCCTGCGATCAGCAGTTGAAAGGCAGTATGACTCTTTAGTCTCTGTCATGTATGCATGTGCTGTGTGATGGGATTCTCCATATTGCTTTCTCTTGGTGCCAATTGAGAAGAACCAGTTGCCATGAGTGGTGGTGGAGGTTGTTGTTGTTGCTGTGTTGTTGTTGAGCTAGCGCTTGATTCTGCTGCTTAGAAAAGGTAATGTTAGAGAATTATGTTCTGCAAGTTATAGCTTCAGATGGTGAAATTATTGTTTTCCAAACATAGCAATAGATGAAATATTTTACCACCGTGTACTGAATTTGGAATAGTTAAGACAGTGTTATTTATAAAATGGTATAATTACATCAGTTCAGAAGATTTAAATGAAAGAATTTTGTTATATTCACTTGCCTAAAAACAGTTTCTCTGACAGTTAGGGTTATCTTAAATTGATATTATAATTATTTTACTTCAGGGTTTGTTATAGGAATTTTTAATTATTTAACTTTACCCATTGATAAATTTATTGCTACTGTTTTTATTTCAAAGGTCTCTGAAGAAATTATAATGGACTACTATAAGAAATATAAGCCTAGGATGAATGAGCTAGAGGCATTTAATATGGTAAGTCATACAACATACACACACCAATGTACACACACATAACATGTATACATCAATTGTATTGGCTACATTGCTAGACTCGAATAGTAGCCTATTAAATTTTATTATGGGCCTCTGTTGTTGATTGTGTGTGTGTGTGTGTGTATGTGTGTGTGTGTGTGTGAGAGAGAGAAGAGAGAGAGAGAGAGAGAGAGAGAGAGAGTGAGTTAGAGTTTTCTTTCTGTAAGAAAACTATTATTTGGGATCATTTCCTATTTCAGAACTATATTAGGTGTTAGTAATGTCATAAAAGAAGCACATGGTAGATTTCTTTTAAAGTGCATCATAAATGCACAGAGTGATGCTTCAGAGTCCTTTGAACACATGTTGATCTCCAGAGTAGTTATTTCACAAGCTTCCTTTTAATGAATTGCATTCTTAGGAGTCCTTTAAAAGCTTTCCATTGCATGATTGCTTCCTGGATTCCACCTCATGTCTCTGAGAGGACATTCTTTTTTTCTGTAATTAGTAAAGAAACGCTTTTGATCTGTATGTAGTATTCATTTTCTGAAGATGTGCAGTGGGTATTGGATATCTGACATATGTAAAGTTTTGTAGATACATTTTCTCAAACATAAATGTAGAAGAACAAACTTTTAAAGTACCACTACCTTTTATGTTTTCTTGCAGTTGAAAGTTGTGCTGGCTCCTTGCATAGAAACACTGATTCTTCTTGATCGACTTTGTTATCTCAAGGAACAGGTAGATTATGTTATTTTTCAGTATGCAACATAGATTTCAATATGTGGAATGAAATAAGTAAAATCATATACTGGGATAAAGTTATTTCATACAAATTAGTAAGATGATGTCTCTCATGCCCTAATACTTTTAATATACATTCTATTTTCTGCTTTATGGATACACATATGTACAGCAGATGTTTTCAGAAAATTGCTGTAATAAACTTGATGTTCTTTTAATTGTACGATAGTTAATATTCATAGGCAGTGAATACAAGCAACCATATATGTTTTAGAGCCAAAATTAATTATGAACAGATATTAAAGTTCCTGTGTACAGATTTCACTTTGTAAGATTTGATCTTTTAATGTGCTTTGGACATATGTGTACTATAATGTCCAAATGTCTTTGTAATCAAGGAAGAGTACTCTCTCCCACGACCATATTGTTTCATCTGTGTTGTGTGGTTTGCTGAGCTGAGGTCAATAAATTACTTTGAACTGTTTGATCCCGTTCATGGAATCAGCTTACTACCCACTATAAATCCTTTATTTTAATAACCTTATTTTGTCATTCAATGATTTTTCTTTTCAAAAGGCTTCTTGAAACAAATGGATTTAAATAACTATCTTCATTTTAATTGGTGGTTTTATAGACTAAGGCAGTTTTTAAGTATTTAGACAATATACTTTCCTTAGCCTCCAGTTACTTCCAAATCACTACAAAGCCTTGATCCTCTAGTTGAGGAGTGAGACAGTACCTAATTTAATAAGTACTCATTTTCTTCCTCAAAAGATTCCTTTGACCTAGATTAACAGTGAAGTGAAGCAAACTAGTTTACAACAAAATTGATCAGTCCAAATAAAATGATTCAAGCATATGATCATTCATTTTGAATGTTTAAATATCATATGAAAGTTCTCGTATTAGTTTTAAAAATCTAAGCTGTGTAATATAAAAGAGGAGAAATAAAAGAAGTGATAATCTTCCTGCCTTTCAGACCTATTGTTAAATGTTGGGTACATTTTATAATGGTGTCAGACACGTGGATTGTGGCTGTACAAGTGTGTGCACATTATTTACACTTTAAAACTATAATTGTTTAGTGTATATTTTTTTTAGTTTATATAACATTTCCCCCTTTCTGTACAAGGTGAAAAATGTTGTCATAAAAATGTTTGTTTAAAATGTGTTACTAGCCTTCTCCAGCTTTTCTGTATTGAAACAAAGAATACTGTGGCAGTCAATCTCAGCACAAAACTTACAGCCTTTGGTTTCTACTTACAATTTCTATTACAGTGTGATTCATCTGTGTATTCTGATTAATCATTTTATTTACTCAAAAATGGTTGTATATGTAAATTCTTTATCAATTTTCAGAAAGATATAGCCTGGTCTGCCCTGGTGAAGTTGTTTGACCCTGTGCAGTCTCCCAGATGCTACGCTGTCATTGCTCTGAAGAAGCAGTGCGATCCCAGCTGAAGCAGGGTGTTAGACAGCCTGTGGGGACTTACTCAAAGCGGCTTTTCTAAACATTTATATCCTATTATGTAAACATTTTAAAATCTATATTTTAAATAATAAAATAATGGCTAACAACATAAATCCTAGTCAGTTTTTTCGTTCTCAAAGCATACATTAATAAGAATTTTTGTAAATATGATCAACTTTCCTGACTGTGTCCAATAGTAGATTGCAATCTGATTTTAATTTCTGTTCAATATTATCAGACATCACATTTTGAGCTTTATTTACTTAATTAAAAAAAATGATAGTCCCAAATGCAGTTGTTATTAAATGTGTATTTTCCAGAACATTTTGGAATAGTTTCCTATGTATATCCAAAGGGGGATATACATGGGAAGAAACTCATGAGCAGGTCAGTTATAAAATAGGCCTAACAGAGAGCATATTTTAGACTGTTTCAATAAGGTACATGTGGTAGTATTCTCTTTCCTTAAGGAAATGTGCATCATATGAGTAATAAGTACTCACTTAAGGATTCCTGAGGCTCTTTACCCTACTATGATGAAGTGCTGGGGTGACGCTTAGGGGAATTGAGCTGTGCTCTGTGAGAAGCCAGCCTGAGTGAAGCCAGATTGAATGGGAAACCCCTCCCTGCCCAGTGTAGAAGAAGCCCCTTTCTTTAGCAATACATGAAGTTTTGAGTCTGCACTAAGGAATGGGACAGCTGGATAAGGCGTCCTCGGTGCTCAGCTGGAGAGCTCTCCTAGAGACTCTAGAGAAGAAAGGAACTGCTTTTGTAAGTGATTGAGCTGCTCCCTAGGACGAGAAGGATTTTATTTCTTTGGGGTTACATAAAGAGTTTCTAGACAGTATATATATAGAAGTGATCAAAAACTGCTCACAGCTAGTACTTCCTAGTCCTCGCTACTTCAGACTTCTTTTTATATGATAACAATTCTAGTGTGTGGAAGAGGCAGGTCAGTTGTGAGGAATTCCGGTGTACTAGTCACGTACGTTAACCATCATCAGTATTTTATCAGTCTTACTTCACCTGTATGAATGTACATAGACACCTCCACCAAAACTTCCCTACTAAAGAATTACAAGGAAAATCCCAGACAGCTTGGGGTTTTTCATGATCAATTTATTATTTGTAAAACCTAGGAATCTTTTTCTGTACTAACATCGTAGGTGTGCCCATTCACATATCTTTGATTTGCTAAGAAAGTCTTTCTATCAGTTCAGTTTGAACTTGATTAGTTGAGGTGGTTTTTTAGGGATTCGATAATTTTGTTTTTATTGCATCTTTTTTATTTACTTGTTTTTGGAGGGAGGGGAGTTAGTTTGTGCATGGGGGCCATAGCAGTGGATGGAGGTCAGAGGGCAACTTGGAGAAGTCAGTTCTGTCCATTCACCATGTGGATTCCAAGAATCAAACTCAGCCTGTCAGTCAATAATGAGTGCTTTTACCTTGAATCATTTCACTGGCCTTTTTTAATTGTTTCATTTCTTTTCTTTTCTTTTTTTTATTGGTTATTTATTTATTGACATTCAAATGTTAGCCCCCTTCCCAGGTTCCCCTCTAGAAACCCTGTCTCCCTCCCCCTCCCCCTGCCTCAACCCACCCACCCACTTCTGCCTCAGAGCCCTAGCATTCCCCTACTCTGGGTCATCAAGCCTCCACAGGACCAAGGGGCTCTCCTACCAGTGATGCCTGATAAGCGATTTTCTGCTACATATCTAGCTGGAGCCATGGGTTCCCCCAATCCCCATGTGTACCCTTTGTATGATGGTTTAGTCCTGGGAACTTGGAGGGTCTAGTTGGCTGATATTGTTGTTCTTCCTATGAGGTTGCAAACCCCTTCAGTGTGCCCTTCCCCCGCTTGAGCAGGCCTGAAAGACTTTGTTTACCACAACAGACCAAGGGATAGGATCTAGGTGGAGTTACCCACGTTGCTGCACAGAACTTCGAAGAAGAACTGCCCCTGGGCTTGCTTTGAGACATCTCTGGCCTTGACGTGACCAAGAACGGGTTGTCCCACCCATCTCCGGCTGAAACTAGGAAGGGTTTGGGTGGAGTCTTTCCCTTTAATTTGAGAGCTGAACTTTAAAGCATTGAGCTTTGATCAGAGAACTTTGTCTTGGCTTCATCTCTTCTCGCCCTCCATTCCCTTTCATTCCTAGCCCCCTTTCAGGTGAGCCCAGTTGATCCATTGCCACAGGCGCTACACTTTAGCTTATACAGTCCTTGACCTAACTCCTCCATTGGGTCCCTGCACTCAGTCTAATGTTTAGGTATCTGCATTCCCATCTGTATTGGTCAGGTTATGGCAGAGCTCTCAGGGACAGCTATACCATGCTCCTGTCAGCAAGTGCTTCTTGGCATCAGCAATAGTGTCTGGGTGTTGGTGTCAGCAGATGGGATGGATCCCTAGGTAGGGGCAGTCTCTGGATGACCTTCCTTCATCTCTGCTCCACTCTTTTTCCCTGCACTTCCTTTTGACAGGAAGAATTCTCGATTAATATTTTTGAGCTGTCTGGGTGACCCCATCTATGAATCAGCCTATCTACTGGATATGGTCTCTACATCTACAGGTTTTTTATTTATTTTTTTATTTTTATTATTTTATTTATTTATTGGTTTTAAACGTTTATTGTCATAGTGGAAGAAACTGAATGAAGCTGTACCCCCTATGTCCTCAAGGTGGGCCTGATGTTAAATACCTTTTGCAAGTAGGAGGGTCTAGGAAGGAATGCTTAATTGGCTACGCCCTCTGGCCTTTGGGTAATTCATGAGTATAGAGATCTCTTGAGGCTCTGCATCCTGTAGTCACGCCCTCTACCTGTGCTATGTGACACAAACCTCTCTTTGGGAGGGGCTGTGGAGGCGTTGTCCTACGTGCCTGAAAGGTTCATGGAGATCTTCAGCCTCATGTCAGGAGCCTGGAGTCTGGGAGCATGGTGAAATGCATGCTGTCCCTTTCAGGGAAACCTGTGAGGTCTCCTACCTGCTGGGTCTCTGGACATCTCTAGCCAGTGCTCAACCAGAAACCAAGCTGTTGAGGAAACTTACATGTTAGTAAGGAAAACATGTCTATCTAGATTAATCAGATGTTATTACTCTCAAACTGTATAACCTATAAAACAATTAATTGGTTCAATGATCTCTCACCTTCCCAACCCCCACCCTCAATTCTCCTTACCCTGTGACTTAATTGTGCTACCCCCTACAGCCCATGTAGTGTTTTCTTTTGACTTAACCTCATCCAAAATTTTCACTACAAATGACACATCACTCCAGTGACACCTTCTACAGGTTCTTAATCATTGTTAGTGATGTGATTTCTAGTGTGTCACACCTTCCTGGCAGTCCAATGTTTACCACTAATAGGATGGATCAGCTCTTGCAGCCATAAATCTAATGAACTGGTACAAACTTCCTTCTTCATTTTTCCTCTTAGTGGAGTGATTGTGCCACGTAGTTATCCCTAAAAATGTACTGACTAAGATATAGATATAGATATAGATATAGATATAGATATAGATAACACACACACATATATATGGAAGAGAGAGAGGGGACATGGATACATCAAGATAGAAAAAAAAGAAAGAAAAGAAACAAAAGTATAGAAAGATACACAGAGATAGAAAGAAAGACATGCATGCAATAACAAAAAAGAGGCCATGAATTTGAAGGAGAATGGAGAGGAGTATGTGAGAAGGTTTGGAGGGAAGAAAGGAAAAAGAAAAATGCTTTAATATCAAAAATAAAAATAACGAATAAAAATGTGCATGTGCATATAATGAACTCATCTGCCATATTCATACTGATTGGCAGAGAATGCTCCCAGTTTTAACTTATTTTGTTAGGTATCCTAAAGTGGTTTTGTTTCAACATACAGTCCCTTTATTTCCTTACATTATGTGCAGTGCATAGCTATCTCAGAACAGGAAGTCTAGCTAGCCTTCTTTCTTTCCCTTTGTAATTTTATTTCTATAAAATTTAACAACCTTCTTTTGCAACCACCTATTCACTTAACACTCATTTCTCATACAGATACAAAGGCTTCATGCGTGAGAACAAGATTTGCCGAAGAACATGAACTCCAACTCTTAACAAGATTTACAGTATCTCACCTATGTTTTAATTTATGAGCAGAAATTCTACCTATCAGTTACACATCCAGTACCATGAGACAATATATGTTATTGAGATAACACCCGTGAGATCATTGGGTTACATACATGAATCCAATTACATTAATTGCAGTCACCCACCTCATAAAAGCTGTCCTTTCAGAGTTAGTTTACAGTTTACTGAAGAGCATCGTGTATTGGTAAGAGCCCACAATCACTTTCCAGATGACCTAATTCAGGAGCCTTAACATCTCCTGGCTCATTTGCAAAATGGAGCCTCATTAATATACAGTTGCAAATATTTAGTGAATACTTACCATCTGTCTGTGATGACTCTTTGGGTTATTTTTCAGTGAATAAACAAGCCTTTGAAAAAGAACTCAGTAATATTACCAATGTATATTCTGAACACTTGGAGACCTGACATGTTCCATATTCTATTTTCTTAGACTTTGGGATATTTGCATATGCAATAGCACGCAGTTAATATAAACCTACAGTTCCTTTGTGATTCATGTGTATTTTATACAACCTGAGAAGAATTTTCCTCAATTTTCAATAATTTTGTACATAAAAAAAAAACACTTCCGTGGCATGGAATTTTTAGGTGCGACAAGTATGTTGTTTCTATGTATAACAGAAAGTACTTTGAATTTTAGATCGTTTCAGTTTTAGGCTTTTCAGATTAAGAATCTTCAACTGGAGGACCATAGTTTAGAATCCCATGATTTTAAATCATTTAAGTCAAAATGATGTAAATTGGATAAGTAGCTCAACTCTTCAGTGTACCTCAGTCTCATAATGTTGGTATGTTTTGTCTGATCCATTTCCTCAAAAACTCATGTTTAAAACTTCACTAACTCAACAAAGGGAAAGAAAGCCTCTGGAAAGTGTTTAGGTCCCGAAAGTTCCACTGTTGTAAATGAGCTTATGGGGTGTGTCCACTCTTTGTTCTTTGGGTTTTCTCCACGGCAGACACAGTAAAAAGACCCACATCAGCATCCAACACCTGATGGCTCTCCAGCTTCCAGGATTGTAAAGAATGGATTTTTATTGTATATGAGTAACTTGGTCTCAGATACATTATAACAACATAAAACAGAGTGAGGCAGCTCTGATGAGGATTGGACTAATAAGTGCTACTGAACTCCAAGACAGCCATCAAAAATGAGATTATGTCTATTAGAACTGGCTGCAGCAATTGAGTTGGCCAGCTTGCCAGTCTGGTTAGTATTGTTGAAGGGAGATATCTGTGGTATGTAAGTGTCTGGGCCCCATTGTGAAAAAGCTGGGCTTTGTAAATGTCTGGACACCATTGTCCAAGATATTATGTGTGTGTGTGTATATAAACACACAATATACACATACCACACATGTATACACTATACACATACACACACACACACACACACACACACACAATATGCAGCAGTGCCAGGATCTTGAAGGAAGTCTTAATAAGTAAAGTTGCTTGATAAGTGAGCTCTTTACCAAGGTACCATTACTTTTCTGAGATAAGCTAATATGTAAGAATTTCCTGAAACAAACAATGAGATTATTTATTGTTTTACAGCATTATCTTCCCCGGGCAAGGTTTTCCTATAACAAACAAATAAATTTATGGTGACGCAGGTGGTTTCAGTTCTTAGACCCAAGAGCTCCATCACATTGACACAGGTGGTGAATTTCGAAGTGTAAAGCATTTACTTCCTGGCCCGGACTGCATGCTATTTAATACTTGGATTAGTTAAGTATCCTAGAGGGACAGATATGGGAACTTGTCTCATGTTTATAGCATTGAATTAATAGTTAAAAACGGGTTCTAAATTCTAGTCAAACGACCTGCAAAATGAGATTACCTATGTTTGAAGGTGAAATATTATCAGATGAAAAGCAAAGTTTTATAGCACTTTTCTTGCTGAGATGATCCATTATCTGTTAATTAATAATCATTTGGGTGGGCTAGGGAGTTAAACTTGGGCCCTTAAGTGTATTTACCAGGTGCTGTACCATTGAGCTATATCTCAAGGTTAATATTCATTTTATGTTAATTTCGATTGTCTATGTTCTCTATTTCCTGCCTTAGTTATTTATCTATAAGCATAAACAGAGACTTACCACAAAAAGATTATTGCCATATTATATGCTTCAATAGATTGATCTTTGACTTGGAGTTCTATTTCTAGCACAGATGATAATGACGATGACAATGAAGAAGATGATGATGATGAAGTAATAATACCCCTTTTAACCTTCCGTACTTAAGCCAGCATCTCTTTCATGAGACAGGAAGTTTCATATTTTCCTTAAATGGCTGCGAGTTTTAAGTTTACCATTCTTGGGTTTTTTTTCCTCAAATTTTTGTTATTCTTTATTCTTTTGAGTTAATTTTCCAAATGTAAGAAAATATTTTTTGTTGAAATTCTCCTCAACCTTAGCTCATTGCTATAAAATTACATAAGGATATTGTTGCCATAAATCATTCACAAATGGATATGCCAAGAGATGTGCTGTTACACAGGACAGTGTCTAGTCTAAGTTCACTGCTGCTGATCCTGCCTTTAGTGTTACAGAGGATTAGAATAGATCTGAACACAGGTGAGATGCCTAGAATATGTCCACTTACAACATCTAAAAATAAACCCTGCCACCAGTGTGTCGTGCTGTCATATGGGTTATGTTACCCAAAAATTGCTTGGAAAATTAATTACTCCGAAACAGGCACAAGGCCTAAATTCACTGCCTGCTCACAGTGAGTCTGGAAGATGAGCATATCATAGTCACATAGTAAATATGTTATAGAAAGTAGTGCTTGATGATATCACAATGCCATGAGCTTTGCTTAGACATGACCATACATACACACACACACAACACAACACACTGACCCTCTATAACGTTCATAAAGTAGGTCTGTCATTATCCCTGTGTATATAGACAGGAACTGGTAGAAGTTAATTTCTTATCAAACATGCCATCCTTGGCTTCTATTACTCAGTTTTGCCAAGAATTGCCTACTGGCAAAAGTTAAAATATATAGACAATCTAAAACAACTAATGTGTAGAACAGACCCATGTGACTTCCACATATTTCCAATTCAGAAGCATTGTCAAATGGCACTCTTCGTTGTTGCTATAACCGTATATTCAGTGTTTTAACAATGGTATAAGGTGGGGACTTTCTTTTCTGGTTTTGCCTATTTGATGTTCAGTATACTGCTTATATCTGTATGCTCATATCTTTTCTTAGATTGAGGAGGTTTCATCCATGATCTTGGTGAAGATCTGGTCTATGCCATTGATCTGGGATTCTTTTCCCATATCTATGTCTATAATTCAAAATTTGCTCTGCTCATGGTGTTCTAAACTACGGATTTTTTTCATAATCTTTCCTTGTGTTGTCTGACTTTTCTTCTTTGTCCTCGAAACCTATTATTGTTCTGTGATGTAATTATTAAAAAGAAATATTATGCAAATGAAAAGATTAGTAACACATAAACGAACACATAAATTAGCATGTTCAAATGTTATTAGATAAGTAAGAAAATTGATACACTTTGACAAAACTAATTAGGTTAGAACAACACTGAAATCAGGAATGACCAAGAAAAATGTTGTTATAAGTTCCTACATTAATCAGAAAAAAAAGTTAGGGATAACTTTTGCCCATGATTTTTAAGCATTATATAATTTTTTTTGGAAAAGTTTTTTAAAAGCAAACTGTTTTTGAAAAAAAAAAAAAAAAACCATTAATTAGCACATAGCCGTACAATTGAAGCTGTAATCCCTTATTGAATCTCTACTCATCACTAAAAGTACTATATAAATGGTGCATAATTTTAACCCCTGGTTGTTTATTGGCTAGGGAGGACTCTAATACTGCTGCTTAGCTGAAATGGCATAGCATCAAATTAGCTTCTAAAGTGCCATGTTTATTCACACAAACAAAAACTCCTCTCAGCCTTAGTCAGACAAGCTTCTTGCAGAAAATGGAGGTGAATGTAGAGACCCATAACCATACAAGATGCGAAGACTAAAAGATGATTAAGTGTCCAGCCCTAAACAAGACATTTATACCACTCCTGAAGAATCAAGAGATGAATGAATTTAAGACCCAGAAGATAAGAAGAAGAGTTGAAAAGTGACTAAGTTGTCATGGCAATCAGGAAGTCATCCCAGGTGTTCCTACTGATGCTGGCCACAAAGGCTGGCCCTGCTAACAATTAGCTGTAGATGGAGAAGGCCCTGCCTCTAAGTGCTGATCTCTTGACAACTAGAAGGTTCTCTGTGAAAGGCAGAGAAATATCCAGTTTTGTTGCTACTGGTGAGTCCCTCCAGGCTCTTGTGATTCATTCCGAACCCAGGATCACACAGATGTCTCTCACCTTTACGGGAAACGAACAAAATAAAAAGTTGTGACTATAAGAAATAAATTAGTAAGGAAAGGGAGGCTGACAGGAGTGAGGAGAAAGAAGAGGTTGTGAAGGACCAGAAGTCATTGTAAACACGCATGAAATCATCTAAAAACCAAATTGATTGAATAAAAGTCTACGCTTAACATTAATCATTGTAAAAAAAAAAAAAGATGGAAAATTTCCTAATCTTCAAGAGTTAGTAATCTAATTATTGAAACACATAATAAATACACAAGAGAGTTAAGATAATGGTCCAGTCATTACTTAATGACCTTGGAGAGTCAAATAGGAAACATGCTTGAAAAACTTGTAAGAGTTTGCCACGAACAATACACTAATCTACTGTGTGAAATACTACTCTTTGTTAACCCATGGCTAAATCCTCAGGCCTCCACAGATGGTTTGCACTTGGCCAGTGAAGCTACTGTACAGGAATTTGTTAATTGACGCATTTATCTCAGTGGGTTCCCTCATTAAATCTGCAGATGTTCTGTCAATGAAAAAAATGTTTAGTGTTTTTACTAGAAGTTTCCAATGTACAATCCAGCCTAAGAGTATTAACAGATTGCAGCATAGAACAAACAGGCATATATTTAAATCTCATGGGTGCAAAGGCCTTTAACATGTACAGAGGCAGTTGAGATTGAATGTGCTGAATTTGAGGAAAGGAGAGAGAGATGCAAATTCCAGGCTAAATTTTATTACATCGCTTCCCATTTGACTGGGATGGGATTCTGTGGCCCCCAGTTCATGGTTCTGATCTATAAGGGCACCTGTACTCAGAGTTCGCTGCTCTCCACAGAAAAGGCTTTAGATTCTAATACTGCTGTGACACTTAGTATGAATTGAACTGGAAGCTAGTCTGCAATCAAGCAAGGTATACTGAAATCATATTTCAAGGAAAGATACAACAATTTATGGTATCATTTGATCATAAGGTATGTCTTGGCTTCAGCGTATTTTAAATTTTGGTAATGATGTACGTTCATTTTAGCAGAACTACCTGGGATAAAGTAGAAGATATATATAATATAATATATATAATAATGGAGAGAGAGAAGATAATATATAGAGAAGATAGATATGATAGAAGAAATATATATATATATATATTCTATATATATATATATATATGGAGAGAGAATATAAGAGAGAGAAGATATAGAAGAAGAATATATATATATCTCAATTCCATCCCCCACCCCATTTATTGAAAACAGTGACTTCTCATACAATATATCCTAATTACAGTTTCCCCTCCCTCTACTCCCTCCAGTCCTTCCACACCTCCTCTCCCATTCAGATCCACTCTTTCTGTCCCTAATTAGAAAAGAGCAGTCTTCTAAGAAATAACAACTGAACATAACAAAATAAAATGTAGTAAGTAAAAACAAAAACCATAGCTTCAAAGTTGGACAAGGCAAGCCAACAGAAAGAAAAAGAGCCCCAAGAGCAGGCTCAAGAATCAGACTCACTCTTTCCCACACCCAGGAATGCTTCAAATACTCCATTGATAGCTCTAATACATATGCAGAGGGTCTGGTGTAGACCTGTGTGAGCCCTGTCAGTCTCGGAGCTCATGTAAGCTTTGCTTGGTTGATTCAGAGGGCCTTGTTCTCCAAGTATCCTCCATCCCTCTGGCTCTTACACTCTTTTGGCTCATCTTCCATGGTGTTCCTAAACTCTGAGGGAGGGATTTGATGGAGACATCCCATTTAGAGCTAGTGTCCAAGGTCCTTCTCTCCACATAATGTCTGACTGTGTATCTCTGTATTTGTTCCCATCTGCAAAAGAGGAAACCTCTCTGCTGGTAGCTGAATAAGGCAGTATTATCTTTGAGTATAGCAGATTATCCTTGGTTTAGTTTATCACTACTATTTTTAACATACACATATGTCTATTTAATATAAATACTCCTAAAAATCTTTTTAAATTCCCCTGAATACATTTTAGAAATACAATAATTTATATTATATTGTGTGTGTAGGTGTACATTTTGTGTACTGTGTGTGTGTACAAGCAAACACAAGAGCATATGTAGAGAGGACAAATTCTCAAGTTGGTTCTCTCCTTTTACCATGTGGCATTGAAATTAGGTCACCAGATTTGGCAGCAAGCACCTTTGCCCATGAGCCACCTCTCTGGTATCACAGTTACTTTTTATATCAATTTATATTTCAGATCCACGCTACCATGTTTTGAAACGTCCAAAGCAAAAGCTTTTAAATCAGTTACAACTCATAAAAGCAGCTTTGTGCCTACCCAAGACAAGATAATTTTTTTCCAAATGTGTTCTGATTTTATCCTCTACAACTAAACTCGTTCTTGTCCCCAGTTCCTCTCAGAGCCGGTCCTCTATTTTATAAGGCGTTTGTTTTATGACTCCTCCCTGCAAAACAATGTCAAAATCTGAGGCTCTTCAAGTGCTGAATCTAGCATCTCGAAAGTATCTGAATATAGCCCATGAGTAGTCTTCCTTGCAGTTTGGATCACTTCTAGATTACATACAATACTCAATCCAGTGTAAACACTACGCAAGTAGTTGTCATATTGTATTGTGGGAAACAATACAAAGTGTGTACAAGTTCTTTGCAGACCTGTTTGTCCTGCTTCCAAAATGTGCTTAATCTACAGTAGGTCAAATATGCAGATTTCATATTTGATTTGTCTGCACAGTTCCTTTTCTCGTATTTTTAAACTTGCTTTAAATAAACTTCTGCTCCTACTTCTCCTCAGATGCAGCTACACCCTTTCATTACTCGGACCAGAAATCTTGAAATCTTTTTGCTTGTCTAGTTGTCAAATCATGGTCCCCAATTTTATTGTCTTCCAAACTGTAAACATTCTCAGGGTGTATGAGGGGCAGGGGGCGGGGATTGAGGAATTTATTACCATGTAGTTTTATTTTAATAATTTTTTAATTTTTTTTTTTAGTTTTTTTCTGTGTGAATTCACATTATGTACCCCAATTCCACTCATCTTCCCATTGCAATGGTCCAAAAATCCCTGAAAGAAGACCCCAGATTCAATAGTATGCAAAAACAAAGAGCATTTATTCTGCAGAAAGGGCCAGGGCCAACCATTCTTTGAAACGGCAACCTATACAAAGAGGCTCAGGACTACTTATGGGGGAGCAAGGGAACTCTCTAGAAGGCTTAGGTAATCTAAAATGTCATTGCTGGGTGCTAGGGGTTTACAGGTGGACATAGTCTGCATTTCTGTGTCATGAACAGTTAGCCATAGGATGAGATAGGGCTGCCCAGCACAGATGGCCGGGTTCTGAGATAAGATATTTCCCCATTTTCATAGTTATCCCCAGGCTGTTCTTTGGGAGGAAGTTTTATGATCTTGTTCTGGATTTTATGGTCTGTCCCTGGAGCTGATGTCATATGGGACTTACAGTCTGTTTCTGGAGCTGGTGCCCCCAAATCAGGCCTGGTCCTTAAATGGATACAAATGGGATTTATGTTTCTTTCACCATATCTGCCCTGCACCCTTGCAACCTCCCCACCAAAAGAAAACAAACAAAAAACAAAATATCTTCCCATGGAAGCTTCGGTGTGTCACAGTGTGTCCCACAGTACACCCTTTTGCCAAAAAGCATTACCTGCAAATGTTCATTGCATGAGTCACCAGTCTGCTTTGTGAGCTCTGGCTTCTGCTACACTGAATCCTCACTGGAACTCCTCTTGGTTATCTTATTTTTGCTTGGCAGCTAGCGGGCCTCTGCATGGCCAGAAATCTTAGAATCTTCCTTTTCTTTTCCTTTCTTTTCTTTTCCTTTTCTTTTTCTCTTCTCTTCTCTTTTTCCTTTGTTTTGTTTTTTTGTTGATGTTTGTTATTTTTTGTTTGTTGTTTTTTGACTCAATTTTTCTCATTCCCCCCACCCCCAGTTTAGGGATTAGATCGGGAGGAAAAGAGGGAGAGAGGAAGCTGACTCAGTTTCCTTGCTGCCCTTCCCTGACAGCCCAGTGGGTTAGCAGGGAGTGGCTGCTGGGCTTGGGGGCTGGGATAAAACTGTAAATTGGGGGAGGGTGAGTTAGGAGTGGAAGATCTATGGGATCTACTAGAACATAAAGTGCAGGGAGGCTGCACAGGCAGTCTGCTGCACAGCTGGGGATGAGAATAGGCGATTGGATCTGGGGAACAGCGGAAGAAGTGGTCTATAGTCAACTTGTCCTGGTGGCCTGGCAGGAGTCAGGAGAGGAGATTTTAGTCATGGAAATATCTGTGCTCTATTCCACTTTACCTCCAGAAAACAGAACTCGAAATTACAGTCACATAGGACCTCTTTTACTATATAGAATAGTGTTGAGTGTGTTCTGTAAACAAAAGCAGACCGCCAGAGAATCCAGGCCTGCATTCACATGATCAACCATGCGACTGTTAGAAAGTTCCAGACGCTCTTTGCCGAGAGCAGATTATACTACATTGGGGGGGTTTATTTTATTCATTTGTTTTTGAGACAGCACTGGCCTCAAACTTGCTGCATTGTTGAGAATGACCTTGAACTCCTGAAGCTCTTCCCTCAGCCTCCCAAGTGCTGGAGTTCACATCCACAACTGGCCCAAAGAATACATTTTAATGTTTTGAAGTTCAAGAATTTTATATATTTTTTTTTTCAGGGCCAGAATTTTGAATAGGAAATTAAACTTTTGTAACCAAGTAATAATGTTGCTCTCATTGATAGCAAATGCTGTACATCTTGCAGATAAACATGAATTTTTTTTTAAAATATGCTTCATTTAGTAGATGTGTAGCACAATCAGTATCTACGTTTATTGCCACAATTACTTGCCTTATGATTTGGCTATAATATGTTGTCAGTGTTCAGCAAAGAATTTGGTCATCTTACTGAGAGGCCAAACCTACTCCATCTTGGAATTGGCCTTTATCTTAAAAGGAAAAAAAAAAAAAACCTGAAAACTTGACCTGCAGCTGAACCCAAGCTACACCCAAGTACCAAAAAGGACCCCATGGCTCATACTTGGCCGGAGTTACTCCCTGGTAACTTACAACAGTTAATCAAAGATTAGTCTGATTGTTTCAGATGTATAAGATCTTGCTTCAGATCACCCACCTGTCGGCTTACAATAGTCATTCAATTAGTTGTTTGCCAGGATGATCCCCCACCCCACCCCCGCAGGCTTCCATTATCTACAAAACCTTGTCCAGATGAGAATTCAGGGCTGCTTCACCAAAGCATTCTGTGGGCTGGTGGTAAGCCCCAACTCGAGTTTGCAATAAAGAGACCCTAATGTGATTACATCAGAACATGGGAAATGGCTCCTTGGTAGTCTTTTGAGATTCACAAACGCTTCTTGGCACATTACTAGAATCGATCGAATCTCCTTAGCTTCCCTTTGTTACAAAAATTAAAGCTCACTCTTATGAAGCTTTGCTCAGTAAAGTAAGCAAAGTAGTGACATAAAGTTCAGGAGTCCTAGAAACCTCATGTTTAGAACGCGTCCTAATTTTTATCCCCTAACTTCCCTGCAAGATGCTATTGTGAAAGATAAAAAAGGCTGTTGGAGCCAAACTGGAATCGCCATCCTAGAAAGACAGGAGACAGGAAGTCAGGTCTCTATAACCAAGAACAGGTTGTGACAAATACTGAGATGGAGCAGAGCTTTCACACCTGTGAGCTGGGCACTGTGGATAAGTGTTTTCACACTTATCTAGTCTCTTAACCCCCAAAACCACTGTACTCAGTATGTGGATTCTTGATATCAAATCACTCGTCTCCATCCAGGAAGGATGCGTATATTTTAGAATGTGTCATAGATTCCTATTCACTAGAAGGATTTCATTATCTTGAAAGCATGATTGAACGCAATGTCTGCCTGTGAATTTCTCTTTTGTTCTTTCATTTTTTTTTTTAATTCCCCTGATGTCTAAGCCTTGCCAGGCTAAGTAACTAAAGAATAATAGTGTTCTCAATAAAAGAGAAACAAAATCACAGGAATGTGTTTTCCATAGAAATTTGTTAGTATAAGAAATACAGTTCAAAATCTTTCAGTTCATGAGCTTAAAAATATGATTCAGGGATAAGAATTTCATTGATTCCAAATATAGTATTTTAATTTTACTGCAGTGAGTAACATGTTTAGCTTTTAACATCTCAAAGGTATGTAAGTTATTATTAGAACCTTTCAATTCTAGGATAAAAGTTTTAGCCTGAGGCTACTTTTGAAAGAATTGAATACTAGCAACAGTGTTAATTATAACTTATTTTGGAAGATTGTGGAAACCAAGAAATTTCCTGTCCAAAATAGTGACTTTCATTTAAAAAGAATTCTTAAAAGAATTTCTAAAAATAAAACCTAACGGCATTGGTAATTATTAAAAAAATAAATGTTTTGATGCTTTACATAGACACTCAAGGGCCACCAAAAGAATGTGAGAGGTTTCGTGAGAGATCTATTTGTAAATGAAGCTTGAAACTCTAAGGCATGTTTTTCAAAACAGCAGTCATTATAACCTCAGCTTTAGTGTTACATGCTATGACCTCAATTCAGTGTTACATGCTATATTACTTGGTCATCAATACTAATCTGTATTTCACGGACCAACCATATCAGTATCTCTAGAGACCTTACTTCAGAATCAGTCAGAATCATCATTTCAAGGAGACCCACATGTGTTCAGTATTTGAGAAGCACAGACTTAAACAAGCTCTCTGAGAAAGCTTTATGCTCAGCGTAAAGGGTCCTATCTGGATCTGTAGTGTCTATGTGTCCTAAATCTAAAGATCTTGCAAACCTCCTGGACCCAACACTATCCTTGCCCTAAATGGGCTCATGTCTAGGCTCATGCTCTGGAAATTTGTGTCTAAAAAGACATGATTTCCCTCTTGTTAGGTTACCAAAAGAACAGATACAAAAAAATGGCCAAAATTAACTAGACAAGATCTACCACCTTCAGCTGATACACTTAGCAAACATTGTTCAAGACAGTTTGCTAATGGATTTGGGATTCAGAACTATAACCATTGCCCCTAATTGACTGTGGCTACATCTTTTGACTGTAAAGGAACTAATTTAAAAATAAAACTTCACAGGAGCCTGTAGTTGCTACCTATCTTCTAAAAAAGTAAGTACTGCAAGTTGGAAACATATTTATTAGTAGGTATCCATCTCTATTGGTGAACTCTATATACCTCATGCGGAGCTCTTCCTGTTTATTTTTTTATAGTCATAACAGTATCAAATCAGTTGGCACTGAAACTAGCATGGAATTTATTAAGAAAATTGAGAGCTAAAACTCAAATTACCTTAACATATGAGGTGTCACTTTTACAAGTCTATGAGAAATGAGCAAGGAAATTAGCTCTTGAATAAAATATCCTGACATTTTAAACTCCATACTTGTCTCTTCGCTTTAAGACAGTGCCTTACAACCTTGCTAATGCTGCCACTCTTAAATACAGTTCCTCGTGTTGTGGTGACCCCCCCCAACCAAAAACTTATTTTCATTAATACTTCACAGGTATAATTCTCCTGTTGCTATGAATCATAATGTAAATATCTGATATGCAAGATATCTGACATGTAACCCCATGTGAAATGGTTGGTCAACCCACAAGGGAGTTGCAACACACACATTGAGAACTGCTGTTTTTTTAAAAAAAGGCAATATATATACATATATTGCTTACTATTCTTACTGTGGAACAAATATTTTTATTTGTTCTTGGCATACATTGTTTATGTTAGCCTAAGTGCTCAACCAGTCATTTTGTTTATACTTTTAGTCTTTAACATTTTCTATTTGTCATTATCTGAAGGGACAGTGTGCCACTGCTCCTATGAAGTACATGTTCTCTGCCGAGAGAACGCCATTGTTTAGTTGGTTCTCTTCTTTCACCTCATTGTGTGTTCCAGGAATCAAACTCAAGTTGTCAGACTTGCATCTTCTGGTTGGGCAGCAAGCACCTTTACCCACTGATCCATGCTGCTACCCCATCTTCTAAGTTGTTTCCCTCAACATTATGTAACAGCCCATTTTATGTGATCTTGTACTGCTATGATTAAAGTTTTAATGGATTATAAGCCCATCCATCTTAATGAAGTATATTCTTTTCTTATTGGTTATTTTATTTATTTACATTTCAAATATTGTCCCCCTTCCGGGTTCCCCTCCACAACCTCCCCATCCCATCCCCCATCCTCCCTATGTGTATGAGAGTGCTCCCTCACCCACTCCACTTACTCCTGCCTCACTGTCTAGCATCCCCCATGCTGGGGTATCCACAGAACCGAGCCTTCACAGGACCAAGGGCCTCCCCTCCCCTTGATGCAAGATAAGGCCATCCTCTGCTACATATGCAGCTGGAGCCATGGGTCCCTTCATGTGTACTCTTTTGGTTGGTGGTTTAGTCCATGGGAGCTCTGAGGGGTCCAGTTAGTTGATGTTGTTGTTCTTCCTATGGGGTTACAATGAAGTATATTCTTATCCAGTGTTTTATTTTCAGCCTTTTAGGTTGCTTTAAACCTCTTGCTGTCAATACCTAAGACTGCTAGGAGTACCTTTTAGCCTAAAGCATTATTGTTCTTCTGCCCATTTGGGCTTTCACCAGAAACATTCCCATGAGTTGCATTTTCTATATTATTAATTAGGAGCTTTTCTTTTCTTTTTTAATCCAAAAAAACAGGTTGAAGTTGAATATTGATTCTGCTTACCTTGGGAAGACATTGAGAGTTGAAAACAAGACCCCAAAGCATCTTATGATGCAAACTCTGAATAGCCTCCTGAGTAGTTATTTGTGCATGAACTATCAGGAAATATAAAGATCCAATCTATTAATGGTTTGAGAAACAATCAGTTTAGATAACTAAAGTCTTCTATGTTGAGGGTGGGTGTGGTATGCTACCTATTCAAATGCTAAATTCTATACCTTTAAGATCCGGTTGCCCCAAGGCAAGCAAATTCCCCTGTGCACCCAGCCTTTGTTAGGTAAACTTTGAAACTATTGGTTAATTTAAATGTCTGCAGCCAATACTGGAGAGAATGGGGGAGGCAGCATTTGAGTGACCAGACCGTAGTGTTGCAGTAAGGACTAGGAGGAGAGGAGAGAGGAAAAGAAGGAGAAAAGGAGCGTGAAGGAGGAAGAAAACGGAGAAATCAGGAGGTCTTCTTTGGGTGTGCCCGAGTAAAAGGTTCCCCCCAGGACAGACTACTGGAGCAAAAAGACCTAGGAAGACTCAAACAGTAAGTATTTGTGAAGCACAGCTGGGAATTAACAGTCTAGCAAATAGAAATATAGATTAGGGGTAATCTCCAGTAATTGCATTAAGCTAAATTAATAAATCGTAATCTGAGTCACATTCATTTTGAACGCATATATATATATATATATATATATATATATATATGCATGCATATACATAAATGTGACAGGAAAATTATTTCAAATACTTTTCATAGATGTACAAATGATCACTCACTAGGTATGTATAGACTGCTTTCTATGTGCCCTATATAACTAAAAGAAAGTCCATTACTTAAATATGGTAAACTGTCTTCCCATCCCTGAAACTACCTCTAAGCTAGAATATGCAAAAGGTATACAGTCCAACTGAAATTCTGAAGGATCCAGAAGCCTAATGGAAATAGATAGCATAATGAAGAATTACCTTACTCACTTGTATAAACTAATAGGTGTCAAAATGGCCATTTTGACAGCAATAGAAAAATGTGTCCACTTTAGTTATAGATTTCACAGAGCCCCTCAGAATTTCCATTTTATTGGCCTCATATACAGCCAGCCCTAAGGTGTTATATAAGTCCTTCCTGGCAAGCTGGAACATGTCTTTTTTGACAGTTTCGAAAGTCTCTTATTCTAACTGATGTTATAATAAAGCATATTATACATTAACATAATTCTACAAGCAACTCTCTCTGAAGCAATTTTCTCTGGTGACCCAAGCTGTTTGAAAAAAAAAAAAAAAAACAAAATTAGAGGTGATTGGAATTGTAGATCTGTGTTACATACGTGCATACTGCTTATGCACAGTCTCCTTGGCAACAACTCAATATTTAAAGCTTTTGAATGTTCAAAATGGCATGGTGAAGTATAAGATTGATGCCAAGCAGATACTGACTGGGTGCCTTCTCTGTGATGGGTAGTACTCTAAGCACTCCAAATGTTTTCACTTTTATGATCCTTAAAATAATCTTAAAAGGAAAAGGCAATTTTGTTTCTATTGCTTTACTGAAAAGGGAGTTGAGTTAGGCAGATGACAAGCAACTTGCTCCAAATAAATAAGGTAGAGAAAGCTATAAAATTAATATATATATATGATGATGATGTGTCAAAATCAAGACTTCTAACCTGAAAACTCTACCATTTAACTATTTAAAATGCTGTCCTAGTCCTTAGCTATTTGAATGTTTTCTGTGCTGTTCTTCTGACCTTTTCAATAATCCTTTGAAAAATGCAAGGTTTCACTCAACACATAACCCTTGAGATCTTAAACAATTAATGATGCCCTTGTGTCCTACCTCTAAATAAATACAACTTATGACTTCCCAGTGAGATACAACTGGTTTTGTAGGTGAGTAGATTATTTGACTTTATTTTTGAAGTAAACCAGTAAAATGAAGGAAAAGATATATACAACTAAAATCACATTGTACTGTCTGGTTTTGTGTCAACTCACCGCAAGCTACAGTCGTCAGAGAGGAAGGTGTCTCAGATGAGAAGTGCTTCCATGTGATTCTACTGTCAGGCATTTTCTCAATTAGTGATCAATGGGAGAGGGCTCAGCCCACTGTGGGTGGTGCCATCCCTAGGCTGGTGGTCCTGGGTTCTATAAGAAACCAGGCTGAGTAAGCCAGGGGGAGCAAGCTAGTAAGCAGCATCCCTCCATGGCCTTTGCATCAGCTCCTGCCTCCAGAATTGTGCCCTGACTTCCTCCAATTATGATCAGCAATATAGAAGTGTAAGCTGAATAAACCGTCTCCTCCCCAACTTGCTTTTTTGGGTTGTAGAGTTTCATTGCAGCAATAGAAACCCTAAATAAGACACACATGTAAATACATTTTGAATTTCTGATGTGATAGACATTTGCTTTCATTTTTTGTATTAGAAAACTGAGAGTTACAATCATTTCTCCCAACATCACTTAGATAAAACTTGAAGATTCTATACTCCCGAATAAATGAATAATTACAATACTCAGAAAGTCCATTCAGTGAGCTGACTGATAAATTGGAAATTCCATTCTCCTTCCCTCCTTTATTAGCAGGAGTGACTACTACTGCTAATCTGTAGGCACTCTCACAGGGCTGCCAATCCTCTTGGTGATCAGATTTATAGATTAGGATTAGGCTTTGCATCTTCTCAGCGTCTTGGTAACATCCTCTCCAAAAGAGGACTCAATGACTTTGAAGCTTCCTATGGCCGTGCACATACCCAAATCTTGTGAGAAGTTTCCATAAATTCTCCTTTACACGATCAGCTTGTAGTTTCTCTGGAGTATATTTTTTCCAGCCTTCAGAAGGTAAACAAGCCTAATACAAACTATGGCTATTCTTCTAGTGTTATTTGCTTGATGAGTTATGTGTGTGTAGTTTATTTGATGATGAAGGTCACATCCATATAGAAAGGATGAGACAGGAAAAATGGAAGTCAGTCCTGCACTGCTGATGAATTCCAACAGCAGAAGCTATTGGAAGGCCAACAACAGGAGAAGGCCAACAACAAAGAAGGCCAAGAAAGCACAGAAGGGAAGCACAAAGACCAAGGGGACATCATCACAGCAACCAGAAAGATGCTGTTCCAAGGCCTGGGAAGTGACCAGCTGTCTGAACTATCTGAGAGAGCCAAAACCATTGAAAAATTCCCTTTGAAGCTCATCACTGATACTTTCTCTCATATTTTTAGAAGCTGAAGAATCCAGATTACGTAGATGAGGAATTACTTATAAAATCAGATGATTCCAAAAAAAGGAGATAGAATCATCCAGAAGGGACAGTATGAAGATTCTATAAATAATGATTAGAATTGGCAGTTTCAAGAATGAAATGGTATAGCTTGAATTCAAATTTTGTCTTTTTTTTTTTTTTTTTCAGGAGGCAGATCAACTTTACTTAGAGAAATTCAAGGCTTACAAAGTTTTGGAGGACTGAGGGTAGGAACGTTCAGGATAGGCAAAGGTAATCATTGGCTAGAAGCTTAGGATACCTGGAATGCTTCATTAGCATGGAAAGCATTTCAGGAGTCTCAGGTGCTGGCTAAACAGGTTTCATGGGGAGAAAAGAAATCAATCCTGTAATCTAACAAAGGCTATATGACATTCCTCAGGTAGAGCATATCAAATTTTGTCTTTTATTAGATGTGTGACATTAACTTCTTAACTTGTGCATATCTATTTTACATCTACCAACTAGAGAAAACATAGGTCTATGAAAGAGAGAGATCAATAATTTAAAATTCTTGCATATAGAAATTCCTAAATATTAAATAAGTACATACTAGAAACAACCATTGTATAAACACTTAACAGCATGGTAGCAACATGGGTTTGGAAATGGACTGATCCAAATACCTAGTGTGGAGATAAAACCAGAGAGGTTAATGAGTTCTAGACAATAACGATCTTTAATGTCCTTGTTAAAGACGTGGATTTCTTTTCAAGCCATGAGGATTCATTCAGGAAATATAGGACTGTAGTTCTAAGATCAGCATGTTTTATATGGAACCTGCTGGTGATCCTACCATCCCTGTCTCTTCCTCTGAAAGAACATTTCCACCCTAACCTGAAAAACATTCTAGAATTCTCCCAGGAAACATTAAATCATGTACATTCTGCCTGTACTGTATCTGTTGACTGCCACTCCTATCGAAGCCCATGCTAGCGTCTAAATTCAGGGCAGCCCGACTACTCTTTTCTGTTCTTTGGCATCTGGTTCCTAGTCCTGCCTAGCTACTGACATCCCATTTGCTTACAAAGGAAACCCCAATAGTGCTTTTAGTATTTTAGTATACAAAATCATTGGTTTAATTGTGGCATCTTTATTCTTATAGAATCATCATATTTTTTTCTTCCACTGATTCCATTCCTTCCTGAAACTGAAAACCTTCCTCATTGTGCTTTTGCATCACACATTGTGTGTGTGTGTGTGTGTGTGTGTGTGTGTGTGTTGTGCATACATGTGCATGTGTGTGAGTGAGTGTATATCTCGATTATTCAAGAGGAAACATGACATGCTGTATTTTTCTAACCTCTCTTATTAACTTGTCTTGTTCCCCTCTCTTCCATATCTTTAGAGTCTTTAGGCCCATTCCTTCCCTCTAAAAGTTTCACTTCTACTTTCATATCATACATATAAATAAATGGATGGATGAATGGATGGCTGGGTGGGTGGATGGATAGATAGATAGATAGATAGAATAGATAGATAGATAGATAGATAGATAGTAGATAGATAGACAGACAAATGACAGATGTTTTATATCTAGATGCCTCATATGAGAAAAATGTGGTGTGAAAGCCTTAGCTGCAACATTCAAATCCCCTGCAATGTTTCTCCTGGCTACTTCATCCGCGTAATGTTTAGATGCATTCTATCTAACAAGATTTTTCAAATTACACAGAAAATTGTACTCATTGTTATCTCCATCTGGACATCGTTCCCTGGTTCCTATTCCAAACAAGGCTAGCTTCCCTTTTCCTGCTGTCGACACTTCCTGTGCTATCCTCAATATTTATTATTCTGCCTCCCCATTTGGATCACTGGTTCACTTTGTTTTTATCATGTCTCCACGATACTCCAATACAATGCACTTTAGTGCACTTAATTTAAAAACCTTTGTGTTCAACCTTGGAAGGGCATAAAATATGTGATCTTATCGTTTTGTCCTCTGCCTGGTAGTAAAGGCATTCAGGAGATGCTCAAGAGAAAGAGAGGATGTGAACACACTTGACACTTTCTGGGAATGAAAAATTAGCCTACCCTCTGAAAGAAAAGAATACCAGGTAAGTTACATCATGAAATGTTATGTAAGTTTCCACTTCATTTATATTTTAATCCCCCACCCAAGCCTTATAGGAAAGGTAGCATCCTCTTCCTCAAAAACAGTAATGTTCTATCAGCAATTAGAATCAGACAGGTACATGCAAACTCCTCGTTTCCCACAGGTTGACTAAGCAAAGGCTACATGTCCTGGACTAAATAGAGACATCCTCAGCTACAAAGCCTTCCTGTCATGTCCTCATAATTCACAAGGCAATAAGATATGGGCAGCTAGGATTTGTTCCATTGAAATAAAGGAATGTGACTCTGTCACAGAGGTATGGTCACAGGTATTGCAGCAGACAGGAGGCAGAGAAGGCTGTCACAGCTTTTAAGAGAGCTGAGGAGTCAATTAGTCCCTAATTAGCTGAGGAGACACTGCTGCCGTTGGGCTAACAGAATTACTGTAATCACACTGGAAGCAGAAAAGTGTCTTACTAATCATCTTTGTTTGAATATAACTAATGGCTTATTTAATCAAGAGAGAGAAAGGATTCCTCTGCTCTAGCTAGGCTGTCATTATGTGGGTGACTAATGAAGAAGTTGGGTCTGTATGTAACCACTCAGGTGTTCCAAACCACAGTACCTATGGACAAAGCACACAATCACGTGCCGCCTTTAGTGTAGCATTGAAAGCAATGGGCTCAAGCCAAAGGCGGAAGAAGGATGTAAGTAGGGCAATGAAAGGACCTTTGGCTAAGGGCTCTATTGGGGTCTCAGTTCCTCCACTTGAGTTCTTGCCTGGTTATAGAAGGTGGCTAGTTCAGAGTTTCCATTGCACTGGCTAATTTAGTGTTCTTGTGTTCTTATGGAATTTCTAACAGTGGGATTGGGGGTATGTCTTTTGCCTGCTTGTGGGACCCTTCTATTCCCACTAGGTTGCCCCATCCAGCCTTGCTGTGATGGTATGTGCCTGGTCTTATAGTGGCTTGTTATACATATTTGGCTGGTGTCTCTGGGAGGTATGCTATTTTCTGAGGGGAGGCAAACTGTTTGTTGTGGGAAGGCCTGGTAGGGGAGAGATGCTGGAGAGTGGTTCTATAGCTTTGACTCAGTCAGGAAGCTAAGTGTTCAGATGCTGAAGGTCCTTGTCTTCAATTGGCTTTTGATCTATCATTAAAGATACCACCGACCAATAGCTGTGCATGGGGCGGGATGCTGAGCGTTGCAAGGGTAGGACTCTGAAAGGATCAGACAGAATCCTGATGACTCAGGATAGAAGGATGGGACAGAGGACCCACAGGAGATAAAGCCTACCTGTCATGTGAGATTTCGGGTGGGTAGCCACTGTCCACTTCCCTAATTGAGCATGTGGTAGCAGAGGAAAATTTAAGAGTGCCTTGCCTTTGAGGTAGCCAAGGTATTTAAAAACAAGATAATGTGTGTGTCTGTCTTATATCTGCAGATCCAAAGATTCCCTGGGCAGGTGGCTGGAAGCACCCGGCCTACCAGGAGCACAAAGCGGTGAAACAAAAACACACAGTTACAGAGAGAGACAGGAGGAAGAGGAGGGAGGGGACACTGCAGTCAGGATGTAATATTACACAGAATCTTTTTAAATTAAAGTATAATTACATAAAAGACTGCTTTGGTTATTCTTTGTCTCAGTGCTTCATATAGAGTTGTTCAATGCTTGCTCGTCTCCTCTGTATGAAACAGAATCTTCCAATTCTACTTAATACCCTCAAAGGGTATTAATACTCTCCAGGCTAATGGACCTCAAGTCCTGTGCAGTACCTTTCCTGATGTTCTGCTCTCACACAATCCACCATTCTAGAGGAGTAAGAATGAGTATCACCCATCCCCTTCTGTGATAGATTGAAGTTGACTCTTCCTCATGGGCCTATGTTGATATCAAGCACCCAGTAGGATTCTGTCAGCAGGTGGCTAAACCTAGAATAGGTATAAGCTGAGCTTAAAGTCTTCAGATGACTTGGAATGTGCCCTTGGAGGATCATGGAACCCCAGCTGACTCTTCATGCTTTTTTGCTCTGTGATCATGAGCTGAATGATTTTGTTTATCAAGAGCTGAGCACCGGGGCCATTGACTCATGCCTCAGAACTCCAACACTGTGAGTTGAAGTAAACCTTGTATCTGTGTCTGGACCTTACTACAGGTATTTCATTATAGTGATGAAAGCTAATTCGCTTCTAGACGTACTCGTTAGCTCACATAAACAGTGACCTGTCAAGGCTCACATTCATAAAATGTTTATATCTCCAGGTTTGGACAGGGACCCTTGTCCAGTCTCACACATCTATTTAACATTTATTGAGTTAAACTAAGGATAAAATAAAGCAAAACCACTTTAATTATTAACATTGTTTTAATGTACTTCTCAGAGTGGAGAACAAAGTAGTTGATCTGAAGATGGACATGCTGATGCACTGACAAACTACTTCTATGCTATGGACTTTTAATCCTCTATTGATACCTTTGCATCTCTTCTCGAGCAGTGCTTTGCATAATTATGTTATATACAATGAAAGCTAAAAATATATCCAGAAGAAATGGAATAGAAAATCTTTGTGTCTCTTAAATTAAAAAATATTTACTAGACTACAAAAATAATAATTCAAAAACTTAACATTGATTTCAAGGCTGTTTGTTATCAGTAAATAGCAGTTTTATGTCTGGACTTGATGGTACATACCTTTAATCTTAGTACTGGAGAGGCAGAGACAAGTAGATCTCTATGAGTTCAAGGTCAGACTGGTCTACATAGTGAGTTCGAAGCCAACCAGGGCTGCATAGTAAGAACCTGTCCAAAAACAATTGAAAATTAGTGCTCTTCCAAAGACACTAAGACAAAGAAAAGAATAATAAACCACAGACTACTCTTTAAAAATACTGCAACATGGAGAGATACTGCAGAGATGGCTCAGTGGTTAAGCGCACTTGTTGCTCTGACAGAAGACCCAGTTCAGTTCCTAACACCCCAATGTTGGTTCACAACCATCCATCATTCCAGTTCCCAGGGATCGCACTGTCTTCTGTCAGCAACATGCACCCTGATGGTACACACGCATATATACAGGCAAACCATTCATACACAACACAAAAAATCCAAGAAAAATTAAATACTGCAAAGCACACATGAGAGAAGTTGCAAGTAATATTTTGTCACTTATGTTAAATTACCCTACTCAAGAATCCAACCTCAGGATTGGCTTCCCCAACCCCAAATAAAAGATGTTCATATACAGTCTAAATACAGAAGGGACAGATGCATTGGCTCACTGTCTTACAGGATCTGTGTGCTATTTAGAAATTGGATCGCTTTGACGAATCACTTGTTAGCCAGCAAAAGCATTAAGGGATTATTTGTCCAACGTGGTTTTCAAGTTTTCCCTAATGATAAACTCATTTTGAAATTAGAAGGCAGCCAAAGTAGTTTTACTTGGAGATATTATTTCTATCCATGTCAGAAACACCAAAGGCATGAAAAGAAAGTACACTCCAGCTTTCAATTTTGTTATTTAAGACTTATGAATAACAGAACCAAACAATTTTAATCCTAAATAGTACATATTTCAGAATTCCCTTGAAAGGCCTGTCGTTTTAAAAGACTTGCAGTCTCCTATGGGTGTGGCTGTTGTAAACCTCACTCTGCATTTTGAATCTTCACTTCCCAGTCAGCTCTCATACCTACTTCAGTGCTGCTTGAGAATGCTGCCAAATGGCACTGCCTTAGTTATTGATCCCCATCCCCAACCCCCCAACCCCCGCTTTCCTACTGCACTGTAGCACACTTTATTCTAAGGGGCCACTGGATCATTTCAAGAAGTGTTCTTTGCAAATAAGTGGTGTTTTCTTCAAATACACAAAGAAGGGCTTAAATCTTCAGGTCAAGTTTTCATTTGCTAATAGAACTCATGTTCATTTTCAATTGGTTTCTCTGTAGCTATCAAATTGAATGAACTGATCCTTGTTTTTACGCATTTTCAAAGTATTGACATTATGATAGTGGTTTCCATGAGCTGAGGAATTTAATTCACCCATACATACATATGTATATATGTATATGTGCATAGTTTTATTTATATATTTAAATATGTAGTAAATACATATTAAACACACACACACACACACACACACACACACATATATATATATATATATGAGTGTAACTACTTCCTATTTCTTCACAGGGGCTGTTAAATTGTTTATTTTGAACTCCTAATGTCCAGCACACTCATCACGGCCCATATGAAAGTATTTGAATCAATTCCATTAAATGTCATAGAAAATGCATACTCTAGACACACTAAACAACCTCCTGGGCTCATGTCCACACATTCATATCTGTCTTCTTGTCAGGACCCATTTCAACACTTCCATCATGGAACGGTGCTAATATCACAGTATCTAGCCCAGAGTCAGAAACTTTTTTTCTTAAAAGCCTTGATGATAATAATTAGAGTTTGTAGTCCAAACTCTAGGTAAAACTGGGGCTATTGTAGGAAACATTTATCTCCACCTTAAAAATTGACTCATCCAAATGATGGGAAAGTCACTGCAAACTCGAAGACCATGAGCAGACAGCCGAGTTTGAGTTCTAGTTTTGAGTCACCCGTAGATGGATCATCTCATTGTTGCCCATCCAATATGTCTTTACTAATAATGGCCACCTTCAGGATGCTGCTATAGAATTCAAAATTAGAGTTAACTGTAGAATGACCAAGATGAAACCATAGTCCAGTCCTCCTGGAGTTAGAAACTGGGCAGAAATGACGTGCCAAATGTTAAAGAGGGAAGCAGGTGTAATCTCATGGATACAACAGGAGAATTACTGGATATTGTGGAAAAGAAGTAAAGGAACCTGAACTGATTGAAAAGGTAATTTGAGGCGAAAAAACAATTTTCAAGCTACTATTGCTTGAAAATGTGTTTAACTTCTTATTATTTGTAGCTTACCTATGTAAGAAAATACTGTCAATTAGTTTAGATAATTTTCCTAAGCATATTCATGTTCAAATACATGGCATTCTTATATGCCATCTCAGTATCATATATCATAAATATATATCTAAAAATATGATTAATTGAAAATGTTTATTGTTTTTTCTGTTTTCCTCTACTTATAATTTTGTAAAATATATACATGTAAATTATTTTTTGTAACCAGAGAATCTTACTACTGAATACTGCTAAAAATAATCCCAATTTCCTATAAATTGCTGACATTAAATTCCAAATTCAGATCCTTATTAGGCAAAATATTGTGAATAAATGTACATAACTTTGATATATTCTATTTTTAATCCATGGCTTTCTTTTAATTATTAAGTCTCAGCGGGCACAATCAACAGGGCAAAACAAAATTAAAAGATGCCGTAATTTTTCTACACATTGGCAATGTGCCTCAAGATTCTAATTTCTTTTATTTTTTTAATTAAAAAATACATGTATTGGTACTTGGCTTATATGCCTGTGGGAGGAAACCAGATCCACTAGAACTTGAGTTACAGACAGTTGGGAATTAGACCCAAGTCTTCTGAAAGATCATCCAATGCTCTTAATCACTGAGCCATCTCTCCAACCCCCTTTAATTTTTTCTGAGGCCTATTTTGCATGCTGCATTTCATTTTAATTGTTTACTACTATTATTTTATCATCATCATCAATTACATACATCTAAATGCTTGAACACTGATTTTGTGAGATTCTGCATCAAGTGGTGACAGGTCACCAGACTGCAGTTGTCTAGTGACTCTCTCATGTGTCATACATCTGCTTATTTTCATAAACCCAAATTACTCAATATGGCTGATTATACATTGGGATGAAGATAGGGAGGATGAAATATTCCCCAGGCTCTTGACATTGCCTTTTGATTCATTAGTTTCTCTAAAATGGCTCCTACTGACTCAAGTTTACTTTGCTCTTTATGGTGACAAATTAAGTGTACCAAGAAATTAGAATCTGACTTGCCTTTTATGGCTTCTCTGAGCAATGGACCCTGGAACTGTGCCAAGAACACTGGAGGTTAAAACCGGAGGGAAAAACCTGAGGACTGAATCCATCAAGGCAAGAGTATCCTACTTCTGAATCCCGGGCCTCAGCGCTGTTTTGCTTCGTACCATCTACAGAGTTCACAGCCCACCGCTGGCACTGTTCATTAATGCAACTTTTGGTGTACCCATGAAAATTTCTAGAACATCAAGGCACATGTCCTCTGTTCATTTCCATTAAGAAGAAAAATTTTACACGTGCCTAGCTCTCACACTTCCTCTACAGTTAAGAAGTTCACCATGTCTCTGGAATAGAGTCAGGTAGCTGGCTTGCACTTTCCTTGTGGACCCAAACCATCTATGCACCCACTGGAGATGTGTGGTTAAGCTCATCCCAGACGTCCTCTGCATGATGATCTATCCATCCCCAGGATGGAGTTTGGTTCTGGCACGTACACACAATGCAATCAACACCTTTCTAAAAGTTGCCATTTGTGAGAATCTGGCCTTAGGGATTCACGCTAGTGTCATTGTAGAAGGGGGACATGTCTACTTCTGGAATTAGGCATAAGAGGTGATCATGAAGACATACCTCAGAGACTGAAATGAACATTTAAAAACAGCAAAACACACAGAAACTAAAGTCTTAGATTTTCTTATTTATAACTAAAGAAAGACTAAAGTGTCTTATTAAATATAGTGCTAAGGAGAAGAATATGCATATATGAAATATTTATAAATAATGTATATTATATATAATTATATCTAATATAATTTATGTAATATATCATTTTATATTATAATACAATATATGTATAGTACATATACATAATATATACATATATAATAATATGTGTAATAATTATATACTTTATATATATATATATATATACACACACACACACACACACACATACATATACATATTACATATATATTTTTTCTACTTTATGTTTGTTTCTTTTTCCTCAGTTTCCCACAAAGCCCAAGATGCTCTTACTCTTGTGATGTAGCTGGGGCTAGCCTTGATCTCCGGAGGATACTGCCTCAGGTTTCTGGTAGTAGGATCGTGGGTGGGTGCTCCTGCACCAACTGAAATCCTAAATATTTTAAATGGAATATTTAAATACTTGAAAAACTATAAAGATAGTCCTGGCATTGTGCAGTGTGGGCTGGCCTCAAACTCACTAGCTTCTTGCTTTGCTTGAATACTGGGTCACAGGCATACATATCTGAATGGCTTTAAACATCTTTAAATGACACAGTGTTTGCAAGCTCATGTTCCATGCTTCGTTCTGTCCTTTTAAATTCTGAACACAGGGTTATCAATTGAAAAACAAATCTAAAGAAGTAGACTATGCTCCTATAGCCATGCATGGGGAAAAGGCACTTAATGGCACGTCACGTTGATTTTATGACCTGGCCCTACTGTGTTGGATACTTTAAAGGCACACATTAGGTGAATGATATACCTTCAATTTGGATTGGTTTTAGACTTAGCAGAAAAGGAGCAAGAGGAGAATTCCCACATGTCTGTATCTTTCTTCCTCTTACATCGCACATTCCTTAGATGCCTTTGTCAATTCTAAGAAAACAGTGTCAGAATATTAATGTCCACTTAGCCCAAGACTTTAGATTTGTTTCAACCATTTTCCCAAGAGTGTTGCCGTGTCACAATCTAATTGAGACTCCCACGCTGTACACAGTTTTCTAAATCGATCCTTTGTCACATTCTCATTTTTTTAAATTCCCAGTTCTTCCTTTGCTTCCATTGAAACATTTAAGCATTTACTGCAGCAGTGTTTTTTGGAGAACTTTTCTGAAGGCCAACACACCATGTCTTTCACACTCTCGACTGCCAGGCAGACCTCTAAAGACATCTTGTTCCTTATTTATGACACTATATATTAAAGAACTGAAAATATTCAATATAATGCCCACTCTGTACAGAGTCCACGAACTCCAAGCAGAACACATAAATGTCAAGCTTGAGACATAAATTATGATTGATTTAAAATTTCCACCCAAGGTACTATTTTTATAAATAGATGTTCATGGAAAATATAAAATACTGGTTTTTTTTTTTTTTTTTTTGAAATGTTTCTTATGGGATTTGAAACTTTTTTATTTCTATCTCCAGGAAGATTCCTGAATCACTTAAACACTTTTTCAGATTGTCAGAATGATCAATTTTTTAAAAAATATTTTATTATAATAATTTATTACTCAGGATTGCAGTACTCCAAACACTGTATTTTACTCTTAAAATAAACAAATGGGACTTCTGATTCTTTTTCATTTAGTGTATTCTGCTCCAGAATGTTATCAAATTTAAAAAAAAACGAAGAAGTTTTATGCTGGGGCCACTGGTAAACGTGCATGAACTATCATAATCATATTCAATAAAAAACATTTATGATTGAGTATTAAATAAGGCAATGGGTTATAGTTTCATTAAAGACATCAAAACATTCCTGGGAAAGCTACAAAACTATGCTTTTAAGTTAAGAGAAAGCACTTATTAGTGCTGTCAGTCCCAGTCGATCTCCAATAATAGAAAGCAGGCATATTTCATAATAAGCCTTAGCCTTGATGATATCCTATATTCCAGGTGTGACGACTTCAGAAAGTAACTTCAGAGTTCTCATCCACCAAAGATTGGCATCAGTTCACAGGATAGCCATGATTCTGATTCAAGGTCTCCATCCAGTGAGCCCCAGTAACAGCTTGGAATTAAGATGACTTAACCCGAAATAAAAATACTGCAGTACGGGTTGTACCCTGGTACCCTGTCGTCACTGGGTATTCCACCCAGATCGTGAGTTTCTTTGTTTTTAATATTTGAATTAGCTTCTGAGCATCTACGTATTTGGAGATCATACTACAAAAAAAAAAAAAAAAAATCAAAATTAGCCTTATTTATAGATGCCAGTCATAGTAGAGATGAGTCCCTGCCACACGCAGTGAAACCTGGGAGCCCAACGATGCATGACCCGCATTCTGTATGCTGGCTACTTTCTCAGATAAAGAAGCACTGCGTCTAGGACACTGCAAAAGTAGGATGGGGGAGAGTGACAAGACAGCTCAGTGAGTACAGGTGTTGCCGATAAGCATGGCAAGTTCAGTTTGATGCCTAGGATTCACGGCGGATGGAGAAAATTGACTTCTGCTGATTGTTCTAAGACGTACACACACACACACACACACACACACACACACACACACACACGGGGAAGGGGAGGAGAGGAGGGAAGGGGGAGGGGGAGGGGAGTGGGAAAAGAAGAGGCACATGCATCCAAGCTTTAGAAGAGTTGGGGGATGATACCTTTCAGCTACTGATGTTCCTGAAACCCTGAAACCAGGGCTCACGAATGGGCATCACTGTGCCACAGTAACCTGAAACTTGAATCTCATATCACAGAGACTCTTCTTGTCACTGATTGTACCCATTGGAAAATTATTCAAATGGCTCCCCACCTCTGAGTCTTAAGTAACAGGTAGAGGGTTTTAGTCAGAGATTTACTGCTGGGAGCCTGCCGAAACATCAGTTCTCCCTGGAAGACAGTGATGGGGGCAGCACTGGCAATTTTCTGGCAAAACTACATTGTGCAAGGGCTTAAATGATGCTTATTTTGTAATATTTATCTTTCTTCATTCTTCGCTATGCTGAGGCCAGAAACTGCTGGCTTCAGGCGATTGACAACTGCTGCTTAACAGTGAGGGATTAAGTAAAGGATTTTTTGCTAGGGCTCCTTTCTCTGGCCAACCAGCTGGGAGCCCCTTGCTGGTCAGGCCAGAGGCTCAGAGCTCGATAATTCTTTGTGAACCAGAGAGAAAAGAAAAGGAAGAAAGGGTCAAGCACTTACATAGAAATACACACACACTTTCTGGTCAGCCTGGACACTTACTTGTCTCATCAACTCCACAAGTGTTCATGTATATTTACATACGTACATATATACCTACACATGTATGTATAGACAAACATATACATATATACACATATACACATATACATATATACACATACATATACATCATATACATCATATACACATACACATATATATAGTGGAAGGGGCTGAACCTCAGATGCCACACACATACATTTGGTAGGTGGATGGGACAGAGGCCCAGATGCCACACTTTATACCTTCTCTCTGACTTTTAATACCTTCTTAGACAAAAGTTCTTTAGAAAATTGCCTCATAGATAAAACATTACACAGAAGGGTAATTACAGACGTTCAAAGCAGTGTTTTCTAAGTTCAAAACAACTGTTTCACATGGCATCTTATCATAGTGCACACCTATGGCTTCATCCTTGGATCTGACCTAGAGTGAATGTTTGTCCTTGATCACAAATTTGACCCAAGCCTATTTCTCTTTTTAGTGTAATTGTGAAAGCTCATTGCATTCCTCACTGTGCAGCCTTTACTTACTATTTATTTGGAATGGGCACATGCTATTCTGGATTCTAACCTTATTATATCTTTCTGACAAAACAATTAAAAACCATCTCTTAAAGCTTTTTTATTAAAATTATTTGAATCAAATCAGAAATTCTATGAAATCATTAATTCATCAAATAGCATTCATTCATGAAAGTTCATCTTTATATTGATCTGTAGAAAATCTGTCCAATAGGGTGAACTAATGCCCAGGAATCATTACACTGTACATACATGTAGGCAAAACTGGAACACATGCAAAATGAATAGATGAATGATAACAAATTGAAAAGAAAACCCTCTGATATTTGTTTCACAAAAATTAAACTGAAGATGGGAGAAAAGATCATTTAAGTTGCTTTATAAATATATCCTCTCTCTCTCTCTCTCTCTCTCTCTCTCTCTCTCTCTCTCTCTCTCTCTGTGTATGTGTGTGTGTGTGTGTGTGTGTCTGTCTGTCTGTCTGTCTGTCTTAGCTTCAAAGGCTTACAGATCCAAGCAAAGGAGATTTAAGATTTTAAAGAACATTTTTTAAGATTTACTTTATCATTTTAGTCTGACTGCAAAGCAACATAGTAAGCATTATGTTTCTTTCCCAGCTCCAGTCATCGGTTCAAGAGTCTGAAGGGTAATCACATTTATAGAAACTTCATCTCAAGTTAGGTAGAATCTTCCTTGACTCCGACTCAGGCCCTGCTTTGACAACACAAACCAGTAAGCACTCCTTTCTACTGTCTGGCCCTAATTTTCAACATCAAGAGTCTAATTTTAACAGGCAGGCTACTGTTTATTCCATTACAGAAAGATTCTTGGAAATGTAATCCATTTAAATAATTGCTAATTACACAGTTTCAGTTAGACTTCCACTTTGCCCTACTATTTTTTTTCAGCAACAGATTTTTAAAAGAATTATAGAGAATACTATTATCAGATCTTGTCTAAATTATTCTCTCTCATTTGGGCACAAGTGTCCTTCCCATGTAATTATGTTTGAGCACTAGAGAACTCAATAAGAGAGAAAAATAGAATAGTCTAATAAATGCATGAAATAATCCAGAATTAGCTATCTTCGAGTACAAAGTGAACATTTCAAGACAAAAGGGACTGCATCCTCTAATTGCAATTTATCCTTTTGTTCACATACAATTTGTCCTTTACTGTGTCAGGACCCATACTGGTTAATTTACATCTGTCATCTCTGTAAGCAATCATCCTCTCCTTACTCATTAGTGACAAACAGCATTGGAAAAGTCAATTAATGTGTATGCAGTTACTTCCTTTTAACTACAGGAACAATCAATTCAGGTTGTGTTATTCCATGACTGCAATAACACAATCGCAGGAGCTGGTCTAGGTACTTGACAAATCTGCGTAACTGCAGAGGTCTGTGCTTTTTGTATGTAACATCTTACAGGTGAGCGCGTTGGAGAGAAGGTTACGTAAATGGTAATCCTGGCAGCCAAAATACAGAACATTCCATCTGAACCACAGCACTAGGTAATCTCGGCCATCTCTATGTATATGTTTATGTGTATACAAGTACACATGGAAAGTCCAGCTAAGGATGCTGGTCCTCAGTGGCCATCTCTCTTGGGTTTTTGATATAGGGTCTCTCATTGGCCAAGATCTCACTGATTAGGCTCGACCTAGTAGCTAGCTAGCTCCAGGTTCCCACCTCAATGCTCTAAGTAAAAGCATGCAGTACAATAATGGGCTTTTTCTGTATGAATTCTGAGGATTGAACCCAGATCCTCATATTAGCAAGGCAAGCACTTTACCAAGAGTCATCTCTCTAGCCTTAGGTCTCTCCCATCCTAATTCCCTGGGTGTTCTAATGCACCAGTCTACTCAGGAAGGGAAGCTAGACATATAAAGGCAGATGAGTAAAACGAGTCAGCTCTGGCACTTCTTGCATTTGGAACCCTGTTGTGTTAAGAGACTTCAACTTCAGCCCTAAAGCTTTCAGGGGAATTAATAAAGGTCATCGTGGTACAAACATTGAGTTACAGTGCTTCCAAATGCATGTGTTAAATTCCTATTCTCAAATATAGCCGCAATTAGAGTTGGAATTTATAAGAAGATTATTAAGACAAAACAAGGTCATGAAGATAGGGTCCTAATACTTAGTATCCTTATAAGAAGTGACATAGGCTGTGGAACGTTTAACCACAAATGATACACCACTATCACACCCTGTTCCTCACTAGGCTCAGAGAAAGTTATAAACTAGGAGGCAGAAGAGCCAGAGGTTGGGAAGAACCAAACCAAAGTGGTGTCTTGTAGTAGTAATTATTTAAACCCCACATTTGTTAGGGGTAAATCTCCTACCGAAGGAGACCAGTCAAAGAAGACACAACTCAATAACTATGGTATAAATTTCACGCCTGGATTGGGCAGATTTACCACTACACTACTCTAATCCCTGGCTATGAGATCCCTTATAACTTGCGGTTATCCAGGCTGCATGGTTGTCCAGCTCCGTCGTAGGCTTCCTTCTACTGCTGTCTGCTTCAGCTTCCTCCTGCTTCTCCCTCTGCTTCTCTTTCTGCATCTCCCGACAACTCCCTTCTCTTCTGCTTCTGCTCTGCCTTTTATATCGAATCCCTCTCACTCGCTCCTCCCCTAAGCCTTTTTCTCCGCTTCCCCTTCTACTGCCCAATCTCTGGCTCTAGTCTTTATTTTACAGGTTTTAATTGGACAGAAGGTTTACAAGATGTCATCTGTGTACAGATTCAATCATCCTCTGCAGCCCCTCCCAGAAGGGTGGAACTAGGATCAAAATACAAGGCTGGGGCTATCCACAACAGTGTCTTTTGTACATAACAAGGCCAGTGCACTCATGGACTCAGTAGCCTTGGTTACCCATGTAAGACCTACACAGGATCAAGCTAGCCTACAATTCAGGAGACAGGGTAAGGAACTCTGATCTGATGGATCTGATCCCTAGTTTATGAGCTGTTCACATTTGCTGACTTCTGGGTAGGTAGAGTCAGTGTTTTGAAGGATGTATCCCCTGCTGGGTCAGTCAACACACTCCAGTGGATGGCTGCATTCTAATGGGTAAATGAACAGCACTCATTGGATTTTACAGATTATTAAAAAAAAAAAAAAAAGACACATAATGGCAAGGAGGTGGTAAGTAGATCTGGGAGGAGTTCAAGGAAGAATGAGGGAAGAGTGTGGTGAAAATACATTATATGCAGGTATGAAACACAGAAGTAATAAACATACTGTATTTATAAAAGCACTGGGGTTGGAGAGATGGCTCAGTGGTTAAGAGCACTGACTGCTCTTCTAGAGATCCTGAGTTCGATTCACAGCAACAACATGGTTGTTCACAAGCATCTGTGATGTTGTTATCTGATGCCCTCTTCTAGTGTGTCTGAAGACAGTGACAGCATACACAGACATTTATAAAATAAATAAATAAAATATTTTTTCCATTGCATCTCTATATCTATTCCTTTCTTCCTTCCTTCCTTCTTCCTTCCTTCCTTCCTTTCCTTCCTTCCTTCCTTTCTTTCTTTCTTTTTTTCTTTCTTTTCCTTTGAGACAGGGTTTCTCTGTGTAGTCCTGGCTGTCCTGGAACTCACTCTATAGACCAGGCTGGCTCAAACTCAGAAATCAGCCTGCCTCTGCCTCCCAAGAGCTGGGATTAAAGGCATGCACCACCACTGCCTGATGTTTTCCTTTTTTTATTGGTTATTTTATTTATTTACACTTCAAATGTTATCCCCCTTCCTGGTTTCCCCTCTGCAAACACACCCCCCACCCCACCCCCCTCCACCCCCATCCCCCATCCCCCCCTTCTAATCTTTAAAAAAAAAAAAAAAGAAGGATCACACCACAGGTGGCTGGAATGTTCTCTTTCACTTCACCCTCTTCAAACACTATGAGACCACTGGCTGAGCATGCTGTGAGTGAGAATACAGCTATCTGCAAGCCAGGAGGCCTCAGAATAAAATCAAATGTCAGGGTGTAATTAAGTGTGTTGACCTCTTTGAGGTGAGGCACTTATCCTTGAACTAATCACTGTGACCAAATCGATGAATAAAGGGTATGCCTGCTGAATTACCCATGGTCACAGCCTGGGATCAGTCCCTGCTGAACTGTAGGATACAAGTTGGAACGGAAGTTGTCCTCTAAAAGAAAGGCAGAACAGCAGCAGAGGAGAGGGGGAAGGTACATCAGGTAAGTACAACTAGAGAATCTGCCGTGTTTCATATGCAAGTTTCATATGAGTACACCATCAACTCCAGTTACAACTGACAGTATGTCATGTATGACAGTATGAAATGTAAATAAATAAAATATCCAATAATAATAAAGAAAAGAAACAACTGACGGTTGAGGAGTTTGTAAATATTACAGGTGTCAGGTGTGTACTTTCAGACATAGAGAACACTAGTGAGTTTCCTCAGGACACTTTCTAGGATATAGGAACTGGGAACTCTAGTTTTAGATACATTTTTTTGTATTCATTAGCAATACCGGCATTCAGTCTTTACAGGGATAGGTTACTGGAAATAGTAAGAGATTCCTAATTCACCTTCTTCTTTAAAATTGCACTGACTTGTTCACTTATGGGGCAGGCATAGCACAGTATTGGTGCAGAGATCAAATTAGCGTTGGCAGGAGTTGGTTCTCGTCTTCTGTCACGTGGGTCCCAGGAATCCAAATCAGTTCCTCAGACTTGTCAGTAGGTGCCTTTACCCACTGTCCTTTCAACTGAGTGCAGTTCTACTAGGTTTTTATATTGATAAAACACACCTACAATGATACACATGTATACAGAAAATTACACAATCCCTTTTGAAAGGAAAGTCATCAGTAAAAGACATAATATTCTCTCTCAAGAAGCAAATGGTAAGCCCAGCAATCAGTGGGTTAGAGCAGAAATGTGTGAAGCAAATAAAAGGAACCCGGGTGTTGCTCGTGACCAACACGGCCACCAGCATGCAATGTTTGCCTACTGGTTTGTTTTCCTGAGTGGGTATGTGTAAATAAACAGTCTTTGGTTCAAATGATGAGGACTTCCGGGAGGAGAAGGTTGGCTGTGTGTTTTACATCAGTTTGAAGATTCCCTCCAAGTCCTGATCTCTGTTAGATATTCAAAGAAAAACAAGAATTGACTAACTGACTCTCCTACGGGGCGATAGTCATCGGCTTTCAGGAATGCAGAAACATCTATGAATATAGGTGTTAACAGGGTTGTGAAGTCTTGCTCTAAAAGTGTTAGGGCAGAAAATAGAAATTGCAAATGAAATAGCACTTGGAAAATAGTTGTGTTATTCCCAGCAAGCAACGGGGTGGGGGGTGGGGCAGGCTTTGGATATGGACAGAAACGGAACCCTTTCGAAGCATACAACTTAACATGAGAAACACTGTGGAACTGGACAAGTGAGCTTAGAATGGGTAGAAAGAAGTTCAGGCCAGAATCCAAATCACAGCAGAAGCCACACCAATGATATTGTCGCTGTTACCATGGGTATCTGGACCCGAGGTTTATTCTTCAGCCCTAGGTACTGTGGCCCATTCTGCATCGCTCTCTTTTATACCCTGTGTAAACAGTGACTTATGAAGTAGCAGCACTTTGATCTTAATTGTCATCAGAGTGCTTGTCGTTAACTTATCTTAAAAATATTCAACGTATCAATGTTTAGTACTAATGTCTGTTCCTGACATCCCTCATGATTTCATGCATGATTTCATGTTGGGATACTTGCCCTAGATATACCTCAGGATACTCAAGGATCTATAAATCCAGAGATGGCCACTGAAGAACGTTCCTATCCAACTCTTTCATCCATGGATGAAGCAAAGATCATACTCAAGAATAAATGATAATTAACCACCAAAGTCCAAAGCTGGAATATAAGACTAGTTAGTTTTCAAACATCAGTCCTTTGAATAAGAAGAGAGACTCCAAGTGCATCCAAAAGGCTTGAACCCTGAGGCCAAATGAGCAAATGGAGTCTAATGTGTTAAAATTTCCTTCAGTTCCTTGGGCACCCATGTACAAGCACAGGATGGAATAAAGCTGGCTTCTGCGTGTATTCCTATGGAAATCACTGGAGGGTTTGAGCTGACCACAAACCTAATATGCATGCTAAATGGCAGCAGGATGAACTCTGCTCTTGGGTTACATCTGGGCCTGGTGTTCAGAGAAAGAAGACATAACTGTCTTCTACTGTTAAGTGAAGGGGGGGGGGAATCTTAAAAGCGTGGAATTCCAGCTAAGCACGAGCTGTATTCCTCTAGGAGATAAAACATGAGCAAATGGCTAGAAACCCCATGAATATGGATTTTGTTTAAGTTTGCAAAAGATCTTTCTTACATCTGTAGGTTTCCAATAGTTTAATGAGGTAGTGATTTTCTGCTGGAAGTAATCAAGAAGAAATTGACAGTTTTCTTGTTACTCGCTATTGGGTGAGAGATTTTTAAATAGCTTAAAACTTCTTGATGTTCTTTTGCATTTTAAATTTTTATTTCTTTAAATAAGGAAATAGACTTACAGAGTGAAGAAAGAATATTAATAGTGTTGAGAGTATAATACGTTCAAGGTGCTTTAACTGACCTTAGTCAGAAGCCATGGGAAAATGGAGAACAGAATAGCCCCACTGCGCAGTCCTACTCGGGCAAGAGAGAGACAAAGACAAGGCTATTTTAGAATTATATCCCTTCCTGTGTAAGTACAGGATGAGGTAGATCTGACACAGGAGGCTATTTCCTATGAAAATAACTTGAGGGTTTCAGTTAATGACAAACCCAATCTGCCTGTTCTAGAATAGCATGCATTATACAAAATTATTATAAAAATTACCTTATTTCTGCCTCTTCCTTTAGTGCTGCTCAGTGGGGCTATCCCTTTCCTTCTTGTTTGAAACTTGGCCCAGCCTCTGCCTTCTCTCTGTACCCTGCCATGGGTTATTCATAGTCACTTTCAATTGCAATGGCTATCTAATTCATCCCGGAAGCATCTGTTATTGTCCTCCAGTCAAAAGTCTGACCTTGATCGAACTGAAAATGCTTTCTCGTCCTATTTGTCTGGATACTGTCTTTGTATTTTTAAGGGAAACGGTAATTGAAAACAAAAAAAACAAAACAAGAAAGAGCAATAGATGTAGAGAGGAGGTCCCCCCCCCCACAAACTCTTTGGTAAGGCAACAGTGGGTTCTGCAAAGAGGAAGAACGCCGGAAAAGAGCGGGTGCCATTGATTGCTCTCCGGCGGGAACCTGTTCTGATTATTGAAAGCTCCTGGTTGCTAGGAAGGCCTCAGCTTTGACTACCTTCTGTCTGAGTTGATAATGCACCTCCTCGCCCACCTAGGCAGTTCCAGAGAACGAACCCAGAACCTCACCATGCTAGGCAATCACTCTGCCATGGGCCTAGCCCCCCATCGAGCCTCTGAAAACTTGTGTTTTCTGCTTTTCTCTGGTATGCCATGTACTTGCACTGGATCTTTTTAGTAAACAGGCCCAACTCGGTGTGATGGTACCCGGAATTCCAACTTGGGAGTTTGAGGTAAGAGGATGGAAGATTAAACTCAACCCTGGCTACATAGAAAATTCAAAGTCAGCCAGGGGCTATGTATGATCATATTTCAGAGACAGAAACAGAAATAGAGAGACTGGAGAGACAGAGAGTGGAGAGAGAGAGAGAGAGAGAGAGAGAGAGAGAGAGAGAGAGAGAGAGAGAAACAACAACAGCAGCAACAACAAACAGGTTGATGGTTGACATGGCAATAAGGTTCCTGTGTAGCCCTGGGGCCTAGGCACATTAAATGTGTCAGTGAACAAAACGACTGTGGTCCCTCTCCAGGAGTAAATATGCTCTTCCGTCAGCAGTTGCTTATTTTTCTTAGGCATGTTCAAACCAATCACTCCAACCTAGGAAGACCAGGCCCACTCTGAATAAGGACAATCTTTTGTCCTCGGTCACTTCATCTAGGATGGGAGGCGACACCTCCATATCCCTCCTCAAAGGACAGCAAGGGTATAGCTGTCACCTGAGAGTTCTTACACACCTTCCCCAAATCCTGATTCCACTGGGATTTTAGGACCATTCTCCAGGCCCCGTTAAAACTGTCTTTTAGACTTGCATTTGGGGCCAGGCCACAACTCCAGGTCTGTAGTAGAACACACAAATCCAAAACTGTGGAAAGCTGAAGCAGGAGGATTGTGAGACCCTTTCTTCAAAAACAAAGAAGCAGGCGCGGGGAGGGGTGGGTGGTGGTGTTTAAAAAGATTTCTCAGTGTTTAAGAGCTCCTCCAGCTCTTATAGAGGAAATCAATTAATTCAGTTTCTACCACCCAAGAAGAGGGCAGTTCTCTGCCAGTAACTCCAGCTCCAGGAGAATGGACTTCCTCTTCTGGCTAAGGACACCACCGGTATTCTTTGCATATCTCCTCAGACAAACACATAATTAACGTTTTTAAGCTTTAAATCATCAAACAAAAGTATACTGTATAGTATACACTATTTATCTTATCTTGATGCATTGGTCAAAAATTCTAACTTAAACATCTTCATTATATTCATTTAATCCTTCTACTCGCCCCACCCCCAGCCAAAAAAAAAAAAAAAAAAAACCAACAACAACAACAAAAACCAGCTCAGTAGCTCTGTATAGCCACATTTTACAGATATGGAAACAGAGCCACAGAGAACTAAATTATTTGTGCAAACTGTGATCGCTAATCTTCGTCGTCAATGTGACACATCTGGCAAAAGAAACCTCAACTGAGGGACTGACTCCATCATACTGGCCTGCGGGTGGAGGCATTTTCTCCATTTCTAGTTGATGGAGGAGGGCTCAGCCCACCGTGGGTAGTACCATCCTTAGGCCAAGTGGGTCTGGGATGTTTAAGAAAGGATCTGAATATGAGCCTGGAAGCAAGCCAGTAAGCAGATATGGGTCCAACATGGTTCCTGCCTCAGGTCCAGCTTGAGTTCCTGTCTGACTTATCTCAATAATGGACTGAGATGGACACATATAAGTCAAGTCATCCCTTTCCTTCTCAATTGATTTTGGTCATGACAGGAAGGCAAACTAAAACAATGTCTGTATGGCTTGCAACTTGTAAGCTGGGCTATAATATCAGAATCTTTCTTGGTAATTCTGTCTGCAGGCAAGATCTTTGTGAGAGTCAAATAAGACAGGCAGATGGAGAAGAACATTCAAATAATCATGGTGTCTATGCTATCTCTGAAAATGACCAGCCCAGTAAAGGTATCTATAATTCACACAGCTGTAAGTATATCCTTAGCTGAGAGACGGGAACAGGACTCCAAACGTACTGTCCAAGGGAGAGCTCCTCACATGCTCTGCAGAGGAAGACATCTCCTGAAAATCGTTTGGCAGAAGAAAACAGGCTTAGACTTTTTGTTGTTGTCAAAGAAAGAAACTAGAAAAATAGTTTCAGCATCGCTGAGACAGGACGAAACTGGGAGACCTCGGGGGAAAGTTTGTTGCTCTCCAGAACTATCGGGCTTGAAAATGAGAGCCAGGTGGAGAGAAAAAGTCTGTGTTCACAATAAGAGAACACAGAGAGTGAAGAGGCACAAACACACATTCAGGGAACGCTAGCAAAGGGATACGGGGGAAAAATATTTGAAAATCTTCCCCCAAACTGACCCGAGATGTTTCAGATTCTACATGTTTGCAAAACATAACTACTTCATTCCACAGTCCAGGAGAGAAAGATGGAAACTTGCTTTTCTCTAACAAGACATAACAAAAGCAGAGCTGATGGAATTAATGGGAAAAAGATGGCCATTCGGAGCAGCGAAGGCTCTGAGCAAGAGAATGGAATGGAAACGGAGTCCGAGTTTAGAGACGATTCATTTATCTCTTGTACTTTCTATGCAGATCATGCTCTGCTAACATTTCCTTCTCCAGGGGAAATATCAAACCAGCAGGTAAGGATACAAGCATGAGCACTATGTATGATATAAACTTGGGACTCATAGAATCATTCCTTGAATATCAATTAGCATAACCCATCCAACATGAAGACTGCTACAATTGAATACTTCAACTTAATGGATCTGTTTTCAAATTCCCTTTAATGGCCCTTCTGTGACCATAAGATCTACTTTTCCAGACATCCTAAGTAGAAACCATTATGGACAATATATATAGAATCCCCTAAGGAGAGCATATGGAGAGGAGAGTGTGGGTTGCCAAATTTAGCAGCTTGGGAGAGAGCGTTTTTGAATTAAACTTGAAATCTGTGGGGGATTACAGTCCATTTATGACTGGCAAAACACATCTTCCCAATTCTAAAAGATAAATCCCAGTGATCTACATTTGGATTCCACAAGGTTTTTCCTCAAAAAAAAAAAAAATTATGAGAAAAACAATCTTCAGAAAAAAAAATTCGAAGTTCTGTAACATTTTGAAGTTATGGGAAGTCAGATTATTTTGCCAATGCTTCTACTATTAAATGGGAAATACTGGAAGAGCCATACCAGCTCAGACTTGAGGAAGCTCAGACCTGAAGTCTCAGCCTGGGACATTAGGATAATTCTTTGAAAAAGATGAAGAAAGTGGAGACTGGGCAGAACGGGCCTACAGGCTTGGAGGTTTTTAGAAATGGGAAAGTTTTCAAAAGTAGAGGAGACTGAAGCTTGCATATCATCAGGTCGTTCTTTGCGAAAATAAAGAGTGGTTTGAATTCTAATTTCAAAATCAATCTTAATTTTATTCTATTCTATTTTCACTTTAAATGATAGCTTTGTTTGGCTGCATGTGTTTTTCATGTGTGTGTATGTATGTATGTATCTGTGTGTGGTATACACTTTGGAATTGCAATGGTGCACCACGATGCCCAGTGTGGAGTTATGAATGTGCACTACCACGTCCAGCATTTCCATGGGTGCTGGGGGGGGGGGTGTCCCAACTCAAGTCCTTACTCTTGTAGGGCAATTTTTTACAAACCGAGCCATCTCCTCAGCCACCTGATTGATAGTGCAAACAGTATAAATTACAGGCACTAAAATTTAATATACTTAGCTTTATGAAACAATATCTTCATTTATCTTGGTATTCTAATTGCACTGTAGAACAGTAAAAATATGATGACCAACCAGAGCCTGTCTATAGAAGTCACCAGCTTACCATGTCTTACTGTAGACTATATTTTTTTTATTCTGAACGGCTATTAAAAGAATTTAAAAGCTTTCACTCTCTAACTAAAAGCAAGTATCTTGTAACCTGGGACAATACATATTTTTAGTGAATATTCACTTCAGAGTGATTTATATATATTTTTTGTGCTAAGCTAATAAAGTATTTGGAATAAAGTGAGTTTTTACTCAACTTTCAAGGATTGGTAAAGCCAGGATTGTTATCTATTTTCTGAGCAATTTTGTCACAAGCATTGTGAGACATTAGTGAAGCTTCTAATTTGCATATGCAGAATTCCAGCTACTCAGTCTGCTTCTTAAAATTTTCATAAGACAACATACGACACAAATGCATCTTTATCATAGAGTAGAATCCACTGAAGTTCTAGGATTTCTTGTTTTGGCTGGCATTGTCTTGTGATAAATACCTCTTAGAGAGATGTGAGTGGAGTCTGAAGAATTTTTGCAGTTTATGAATTTTAGTATTTTTTTAAAGGCATGTGGATTATGGTGGAAAAAGAACTTACTTATGATGATCGAATAGTTTTGCAATGAAAAACATGTGAAGAGTCAACTTTTCTCCACCTGCTAATTAGAAAACCCACATTTTGGACACTTGGCATTTTACTACACTCTGTCCTTTTGCCTGTTCATTTGGACATTGGTATTAGCTGCTCCAACACTTTAAATTATCTAGACTAGGCTTGGTGGCTTACATCTATAATCTCAGCACTCAGAAGTCTGAGGCAGGAGGATTGCATGAGTTCAAGGCCATCCTGGGCCACAGAGCAGGTCTTGTCTAACAAAGCAAAGTGAAACATGGACTAGATAAGTAGTCTCTTGGCAAGAGTAGCAGACAACCTTCTGGGATGTCCAGTTCTTTAAGGGCATGGAAACCGTCTTTATTTCCTTAATGAATATTTTTGCTCCTTATTCTGTTACCCTCAAAGGCAATGTGTGCTTAAATTCTATCTACTCAAACGCAGTGTAAAAACTTAAACCAAGTAATCAACATATAGAAAGGTATGTGTGATCACAAGCAGGCCTGTTAGCAATGCTCTTATTCCCAGGCTCTCTGTGAGCTGTGGCAAGAGAAAGTAGCTCCAGGCCTGCACTTGAAGGATGGTAGTTAGTAAAATACTGCCTTACAGGTCTGAGGACTTTCCTGCAATTCCTACAATACATATAACTCTACCAGGGTATGATGGTACCTATGTGTGGTAGGCGGGCCTCTACGCACACACACCTACCTCGGCTACAGAACAAAGAGGGTTTGAGTACGTAGCTCAGTAGATTCCTATGCCTAGCATTCAAAGAAACGGTTTAATCCCCAATAATGGAAAAGTTTATTTTTTAATTTTATTTTATGGTAAATCATTCCAAATCCTGGAAAGCTAGGCTACAGAATATTTTGAAGAGACTCCCTTTTGTCGTTCCCTTATGGAATGCTTGATTTTTTTAATTTACAAGCCATCACTCGTGTGATAAATAAAAGTTCATCAAGCTTGGCTTCCTAAGGTAAAATATTTGTTCATATTTTCAGGCCAGAAAGGTCATTCTATCACCCTAGGAATGTATTATGCAGATGCACTCAAAAGCCCTCATCTTGCAAAACTACAGTTCCAAGTATTGCACTTGATATTTGAAATACATGTTTTAGGAACTCTATACAAATATGCTTTTTGTCCTAAAAATAAGTTAAATTAACACAGATAGGAGTGAAATCAAAAATACATTTCTTGAACTAAAGGGATTATTGAGTGTAGAACTTAAAACTGCTTTAAAACCAGGAAGGGACTGTTAGTTCTCCTAAGCATTTACTTCTTAGTTCTTCCTCTTCAGATATAGAAGAAATTTCTGCTTCAAATCGCTTTGGCTATACCTCTTCTAAACAGTAGAGGGCGTCATCTACCACAGTCTAACATTTCACAGGATTTAAAAAAAAAAAAAAAAAAAAAAAAAACTCCAAAGACCCTGTACATTTGTTTGATTGGTTAATAAAATGCACAAAAGGGTCAGAAGTTTTCAATATGAAGCTTTCCTCTTGGAAGCTTTGCATAATTGAACCAATATTCAAGTCATAGAAAAAAAGCATAAATAAAAATAATGAATACAAGATGTTGGTGTACTAGAACTTCAAAAACCAGAATTTCTCAGAAATGGCATAAAAATTCTTCTAGTTGACTTAGTTAATACAAATCCTTCTTTATGTCAAAATGTTGGAAAGTGAACCTCAGAATGTTATCAGATCCCAACACAGTAACATTTGTGTATTTGTAAAATGGTTTGTGGTCTCTTCATACCACTACGTGTTTGGAGCTCTTAAAAAGTCTCAAATGTTTGTTTTTGCCCTGATTTACTCTGAGCCTTATGCTCTGTGTTGTAATTTTTTTTTAAACTTCATTAGTTTTTAACTACACAATGAGAGGTAAGTCAGCATAGGGCTAATGTGGTTTGTGGCTACCATGGTTTACAAAGCACAGCGAAGCTTTGAAACATAATGATTCCTGTCCACTTCTCCCCAGAGGAAGTTTAAAGTTTAATTTATTTTCTCCAAAACGCAACTTAACCAACAAGAAAAAAATGTAAGGATATTTTGGTGGTAGAATCTGCACCTCTTTTTTTTTTTTTTTTGAAACAATGAAAAATGAGTCATTTGCAAGTGGGAATAAGTGTATTCTTGGTAATTCTAGAAAGACCACCTTTTATTTCTCAGGTTTTAAATTTTTTGAAGTAGACGCTATTGCTAGTATCAACACAGTATTTCATTGGTGTGGTGCTTTTTAATGTGATAAATATAAAAATAAAGAAAAGCTTGGGGAAGAGGACATAGTCTTTCTATGTAGCTTAGGCTGGCCTCAAACACATTTGTTTTCTGTCTACATCTCCTGACTGCCAAGATAGCTAGTATGCGCCTTACCCAGCTCAAGATTTTAGTGTTTTGACAAAACTGACTTTCAAAGTCATGCACTACTCTCAAGTTTTGAGTAACAGCTGGCTGATAATGGCTGGCAGATAACTTTCTGTGCACTTTCTGGGACCCAGCTTCTCCTTAGCTTAAGGCACCACCATCTCCTCTGTTTGACTTACTTTGCCCCACCTCATGGGAGAAAGATAGAAAAGAGAGCACATATCTCCCGTTGAACTGCCTTTTCCTGGAGATGGTACTTAGGCTTATCCACTGAAAAGAATCCTGCCATGGGTCACATAAATGCTGGGGAAAAAAAAGAGAGACAAACTCAAAAGCACCATCTTTTGCACTAGTCCTGGCAACAAAATATCTGTCTATATCCTTCTAACATATATAAAGTGGGCACGTTGTATCAAGAAGGGCATAAGAGTAGGAAACAATAAATTCATTCATTTAAAACTCCAGAATCTCTTGGTGATGTTCAATCCTGGTATTTCCTCTGCCCTACATCAGTATCCCAAATCTTCACCATGTCTTCTCACATCCTCTGCTGTGTAACTTCATAGCATCCATTCACCATGGAAACAAATGTTGATTCTCCCAGCCCAGCCTTTGACTCCAGGCTTAGCCATGTGACTTCCTTTCACCACTGATAAGGAATGCTTGCACTCATGGTATATGCAGAAACTTATTCTGTATCCTTACCATGAGAACATGTTCATGCAGCACCACAGAAACAGAGGAGATATGAAACAGAGCTACTTGTGTCAGCCAAGGCATCTTAAACTAGTTGACAACTAGCCAACCTCAAGATATATGACTAAACTAAGCCAAGACAGAGTCTCCTGGCTAGCCCCCAGCTGACACATGAGCAATAAAATGCTTAATGTCTGATGACACTCTGGTTTTGTAATTGTTTATTATGTAGACTTATCTGGGTCATAGACAACTGAAACCATTACCAAATAAAACTATCGACTCTAAGAATTGTTCTGAGTTTTGTTTTGTCTAAAGCCGGTATGCTACTTAATTCTTTAGGTTCCCAAATTAGAATTCAAAGTTTTATTAAGTTAATATATACAAAAGGTAGTTAGAAGAAAATGCTTTAAATATTGTGAAATATTAATGCGAATCGGCTTGCTAGAGACAAGGCTCGGTGTTTAGAATACTTGACTGTTCTTCCAGAAGACTTGGGTTCAATTCCCAGCACCTACTCAGTAGGTTATAATCACCCATAAGAAACATGCATGTGTATACACACATACATGCAGGCAAACCACTCACCAATATAGAACACATTTTAAAGATTAAAATGAGGTTTTTTATGATATTAAGATGACTTGATCTTCCAGATCAGTTCAGATATAATTTCATTTGATTTTTCATAACAAGCTAACTAAAGATAAAATATTATGTCTTTCTTTCTGACTACCAAGTCTCAATAACTGAATTACTTACTGTAATTATGAATGGTTCATAACAGGAGACCAATCACACTGTAATCAACATATCTTGAACCAGGATATATTCCATTGTTGAAGAACATAGTGATTCCCCATATGTATTCTGTGGAATGGCAACAACATTCGTCCTCATTTCCGGTTATTTTCAAGCATAAACTTTAATAGAAATCCCTAATTCCAGTTTATGAATGTTTGTTTTCTACCATAAGGGGTTCTGCATTGATCTATAAATAAGAGATGAAGCACTGGTGCTTTCACCTATAGCAGAGTTTCATTTGTATTTTTATTTCTTTTTTGTAACTCTTTTAAATTTAAGACTTATTTATTTTATGGATATGAGTGCTGTATCTGCATGTATACCTGCATGCCAGAAGATAGCATTATGTCACATTAAGATGGTTGTGAGGTACCAGATGGTTGTTGGGAATTGAACTCAGGAACTTGGGAAGAATCAGACAGTGCTCTTAACTGCTGAGATATCTCTCCATCCTCTTTATTTAATTAAATAGAATTATACCATTTCCTCTCTTTCCTTTTATTCCTCCAACACTCCCCCATATCCCATCAACTACCCCACAAATCTATAGCCTCTTTCTCTTTATTATTGCTATATAAATATAAATGCATAAATATGCAAAGTACCATTATATAATGGATTTGAGTTTAGTGATTTTTATGAGATTCCGAGTATATGAACAAGTGTGTCTCTGACTCTATATCTGTTTCTTGTGCCTTTTCATGGGTCCTTTTCCTTATTTGTTTTGTCCTGTTCTGATTTGTTATTTTTGCTTTATCTTATTATATTCTATTATTATCACTTAAAACTTGTTTGCTAATGAGAGACAGAAAGGGGGTGGATCAGGATGGGATGGGAGGGGAGGTGGAGAGAAACTGGGGAAAGTAGAAGGACAAAAAAAAAAACACTATAATCGTGATATCAGGATACATTACGTGAGGAAAAAAAATCTCTGTTCAATTAAAAAAGAAAAGAAAACCCTCTCCGATACTGCAGAATCTCTTCAAAGCTAACTAGAGTTTCATCATCTTAGTACTGTGGGCATGGTCCACTAAAGACTCTGTTCACTGGTGCATGCTTAGCATCTAGTTCTGTACCCACAATGAATTTCTAGAATTTTTTTTTCATCTATGACAAGCAAAAAACATGTCTTCAGATATTGTCAAATATTACCTCAGGTATAACATTGTGTACACATTATAAGCTACCAGGATTTTCCGTAAGCTTCTGATTTCCACATTACAAGAACTATAGCCTAAGGGGTATGTTTTTGTAACCATTGCCTTTATTAAGGAAATAAACTGTACCCGAAGAACTGTGAAAGCCATGGAAGTAATGCCATTTCCCTCGTAAGATCGGTTTATTTCCTTTGTATATGATCCCCTTTACTCTGCAAGTGCGATTACAGGATTTGGGATAGCGCTCGCAGCCTCCATTCCTGTGCTGGCTCCAAGAAATGACTTACTAGCCTGAGTACAGAACTCTGATCCTACCTCATTAATGCCTCAAACATTTCTCTGCTGGCTGCTCTTCTTGGCCTCTATAACTTACCCATAACACTGTCCCTGTTTGCCACTATCCCCTAGGCCAGTCTCTAGTGACAATTTTTTTTTCTTCATCTGTCTTTAGCTTTCAATTGGTACCAAGACTGTTTCTTCAACTTAGTCTAGATTTTATCTTCTCCTTGTGCTCTTCTTATTTTAAGTGTTCTTTAAAGCATGCTTTGACAGTTCACTGGCTCTAGCATTTTAAGCACCCAGTGTCCTGAGGCAATGCCTCTTCAATGCAATAACTCCTTTTCAGCCCCCAGGATGGATATCTCCTTATTGGTTTTATAACTTCCCACCCAAACCACTATTTAGGCATTCCTGAGTCATATTTATATCTTAAAAAACAAAACAGTTTTTCCTTGGGGGTTTTCATTGCTGCTTTTAAAGTAAGTAAATGTAGTGTTTACAGCACCCAGACCTCTTACCCACTGTCTCAGTAAAAACCAGTATCATCACTGAGGCTTATTGTGCGACCTCTATCCTTCTTGGAAATAGGAAACCAACAAAAGAAAATAGCCATTATCAAAACATGGATTAATAATATCAGCCCTTTTGGAATGCTTTTTATGAATCAATACAGAATAATTGTTTGAAAAGAATGCCAACTAAAATGAGAAGGCCCATAATTAAAAAGCTTTCTTTATTGTGTTCAAAGAGGAAACCGCTACCTATTCGTATTTGGAAATTGACTTCCTTCATTACAGCCTATCAGGAATATAATCTATTTTTTTTTAAAGCAATGATGTATTAACCTGTTATACAATTTTAATGTACTTTGTGATAAAAAGAGTAAGGAGAAAAAATCGAGAAATCCATAGTACACTAAAAAATGGTTAGTTTTTAAAAAAATTCTTTTTATTTGCTTCAAGAACAGTTATCCAATTGCTTTTAAATTATTTTCATTAGCTCAGTGGAAGTCCACTTTCCTAACATGTGCAAAGCACTAGGCTTGAGAGCAAGCACAGTAAAAAAAAAAAAAATGTTGATTTATTTAGAAAAAAATGTGCAAGTATAGAATATAGGAACATAAAAGACTCAAAATTTCCATTGATACAAATAAAATCATCAAAATAACCCAAATGAGAATGCAATTTAATCTTGCCATGATTATAGATATAGTGTGACTTCTCTGAAAATTCAAAAGAGGCGAGTTCAAGATCAAGCAAGATGTGCTAGGCAGGGAACACATGTACTCTCAGCACTCAGGACACAGAGAAGAGGATGACTACAAGTTCAAGAGCAGCATGGTCTACATAGCAATTTCCAGGCCAGCCAGTAAAACAGAAAACACAAATGAGAACATCTAATCTCTAAAAATGAGGCATAGCTGTCTAAATTAGTATGAAGCTCTAAATGATCCGTTCCCTCCGGTATAACTAAGTATCACCTGAAACAATTAAAGTATGACTTTTCAGCTCTGATTTCAAGTTACTTATTTCACGTGGTTACTGATGTCATTAATTTACGAGAGTGAGAAAATATTGGGGGGAGGTCCAGTCTAACAGTAGAGACCTGACAAGACTAAAATTCACATCAGCTTCCCGGATTCTGCCTCTATAGTCTGGGATTACAAGCTTTCCTCACCATAATTGACATTGGATGGATTTTTTAAGACTTTGGTTGAGATTGTAGAACTTGGTCCTTTGAGCAAAACCGCTACCATCTTCATTAGATTAGCTGTGTCCACTTGCAGACCATCAATACAAGGCTTGTGAGATGTTGGACGCTCATTTATAGAAGGGTAGAATAAGCCTGGTCATTAGAACCTCTCCTGAGCTTTCGATCACTTCCTGACAGCCGTTTGTAGGCAGTTTTGCTCTAATTGCATGGGGGTCTCTGGAAGTACAGAGTATATGAACTGGAGGAGATATTTAAGAGGGCCTACCTCTACATAGCTATGGGGATGGTGATGTGTTTATAAAAAGATAAAGAGAGGCAGGAATATGTTCTATGGAGGTGTAGTGAGGTATGGGAGAAGGGGGTGCCCCAGAGGACCCATGCCAAGGCGGACCAGCCACAAGATGGTATCGTATAGAATAAAGTTTATTCAGGACATGGGGAGGGGAGTCAAGAGGGTAGTAGAGGCAGACAGAAGGAGAGGGAGAGGAGAGAGAGAGAGAAGAGAGAGAGAGAGAGAGAGAGAGAGAGAGGAGAGAGGGAGAGAGAGAAGAGAGAGGAAGAAGAGGGAGAGAGAGAGGAGAGGAGAGAGAGAGAGAGAGGAGAGAGGGAGGAGAAGAGGGAGAGTGGAGAGGGAGGGGAGGGGAGGGGAGAGGAGGGGAGGGGGGGGAGGGAGGGAGGGGAGGGAGGCGAGGGGAGGGGAGGGAGAGGAGAGGAGGTAGAGGCCAGCCATGAGCACGTGGAGGAGAGAGGTGGGAAGGGAAGCAGAGAAAGAACAAGAGAGCAAGGATGGGGTAAGCAGCCCCCTCCATAGGGGGTCAGGCATACCTGGCTGTTGCCAGGTAACTGTGGGGCGGAGCTTAGACAGAATGCTAACCGATGGCATTATCCATGATCAATGAAAGCTTTCCAGTGTTGCTGCTTTGTACTTACCTGAACTCCTACCAGTCATTCCCGACTTGTGTTTTATAAGCAAGCCCAAAACACTGACTGGTTCCCCAGAGTAAAAACTCTGGTGGAGTTGTACTTTGATTTGTTCTTAGAATCTGATGATGAGGATGTAGTTGAATTTACCCAGTTCTAGAATGTATCACTGAGATATAGATACTTAAAAGTGATAGGATTCCTACATTGATTTCCTGACTTGTGAAGTATGGGATATCACGATTGGAAAGGACAAACGGAAGCCAATGAATGGAGTTGCCTCTAACATCAGAAATAGTGAATCAAGACTAATATCAATCCCTGAAGGAATTGCAGAAATTAGTGCCACTATCAAAGACTTGAGAGATGTAGGGCTAGAAATTTTGAGATGGGTGGGTGTCCCTATTCCTCAAGGTAGTTATTGGGCATAATTTTGACCTGGTTGTTGTTTTAATTTGGAAATTAAATATACCATGGGGAGATGCTTAGGCTTAATACAGGAAAACACAGATTATAAAGTCGTGGCTGCACTAGCTAGTCTATGAATACCATGCACAGAAGACAGCATTTCACAGCCCTTCTCCATGGCTTCTAGCCCTTACATTCTTTCTGCCCCCTCTTCTGCAATAATGTCAAATTTAGGTCTGAGCACTCAACCATCACTTGCGCTCAACACCTTGAGCAGTCATGCATTTCGTTCACTACTGTTCATTTGCCAGGGGGCTTCTCTGATGAAAGCCAAGGGTAATGTTTGCCTATGAGTATAAACGTAAGTATTAAGAAAGCAGTTTGGCACCATAACAATTTCACTAAACAGAATTAGGTTTGCCCCTAAGGCCTGCAACATCCTCAGCCATTAGTTTATGACTGACATGTATATGTTAATGGTATATGAATTTCTTTCTGTGGAGGAAAATCGGTTACCCCCATAACAATAGTCCTGTGATTGTACCAGTGGATTCATCTTGCCAGGTAGTCTAGTGTTATAGATTGGAGGGCTCACAAATGGAAAAAAATGTTGATGCTTTTCTCCTGCAGTAGCCTGTATAGCATTATGAAAGCTAGCCAACAGGGAGAAGGTTCTACCTCAGTTCCATCATGATCTGTTCCCACCTTGCAAATAATGTATGCTGTGTCTTCAGCAACAAGGTTTTGTATTGTTTGGTTCTGGCTGGTAACAAAGTAGAGTGGCAAGAACCTGTATTGTTTTGGGAGACCCAGGAGCCTCCATGACAAGCATTCAGGAGGAAATATCTCACATTTGGCACTAGGACTTTTGTTTACTAACCCTTGACTTTTGAGGACACCATTATCGAGACAAGAATATTTTGCTTATGGTTAGAGATCTTTAAAAAAACTCAGTGAGTTTTTTAAAAGCAATCATAAGTGACATGAAACATGTATGGAACATTTAAGTTCATATATATGAACATACATATATATATGTACACACATATATATAAATATATATTCAATATATCATATCTTAAGCACTTATGGAAACAGCAAATAATCTCCTATGCACATATAGTTACTACTAAATTTGACAACTAGAGTGTGACCCCCCTAGGACCCACATAGAAGGAGAGAATCAGCTGTCCAGCTCTCAAAAGTTATGCTCTGAACCATATATATGCTATGATTCTTCCAAAATACATATAAATCATAAAATACTTACTAGATATACATATGATTCAAATGCCTATTTCATATGGTAATAAGGACTGAAGTGTGATTTGGTTTTGAGGGAACCTGTTCTATATAAGATGCTTCTTACAGTCAGCTATTACGCATCAGGGCTCTGTTACAGAGTTATTTACAAGGCCAGAATTTAGACTCTTGTTAGAAGTGTACTTTGTTGAGTACATGCTGACAAGGATGTGGAGCGAGGGGAACACGCCTCCATTGCTGGTGGGAATACAAACTTGTACAATCACCTTGGGAATCCATTTGGCAGTTTCTCAGAAAGTTGGGAATAGTTTTACCCCAAGACACTGTTATATCACTTCTGGGCTTATACCCCAAAGATGCCCTACCATACCACATGAACACTTGCTTAACTATGTTCATAGCCACTTTATTTATAATAGCCAGAAACTTGAAGTAACCTAAATGCCCCTCAACTGAAGAATGGATAAAGAAAATGTGGTACATTTACACAATGGAATATTAGTTAGTTATTAAAAACACTGACATCATGAAATTTGCAGGTAAGTGGATGGTACTAGAAAATATCATCCTGAGTGAGGTAATCCAGACCCAGAAAGATAAGCATGGTATATACTCAATTTCAAGTGAATATTAACCATTAAGTACAGGATAGCCATGCTACAATCCACAGACCCAAAAAAGCTAAGCAACATTGAGGTCTTAAGGATGGACTCTTGAACCTCACTGAGAAGAGGAAATCAATAGACATTGGGTTTGGAGGGAGGGAGGAAGCTGTGTGGGGAAGGAAAGAAAAGGGAGTGTGGGGAGGAGAGAGGGAGAGAGAACTGATAGCCTGGGGAGTATGTCATCTCTGAGATGAGCTAGAAGCCTAGGACAATGGGAATTCCCAGGAATCTGTGAGGGTTACCTTAGCTAAGACTCCTAGCAATGGGGGATATAGAACTGGAACTCACTGTCTTCTGTAACCAGATAAGACTTCTAATGGAGGGATCTGGATACTAACCTAGTCATAAAACCTTAGACCACAATTTTCACTGCCTACAAGACACACCTGGATCAAGATGAAGCAGAAATTGAGGGGATGGCCAATCAACAATTGGCCCAGTTTTAGACCCATGCCATGAGAGAGAGTCTACCCCCCGATACTATTAATGATATTCTGCTATACTTGCAGACAGGAGCCTAGAATAACAGTAATCTTGGAGGCTTCACTCAGCAACTGATGAAAGCAGATGCAAAGATCCACAGCAAAACATTAGACAGATCTTGGGAAATCCTATGGAAGAGAGGGAAGGAAAGATTGAAGGAGCCAGAGAGGTCAAGGATACCACAAGAAAACCCACAGAATCAACTAACCTGGGCTTATAGGAGCCCACAGAGACTGAATCAACAGAGAGTATGCATGGGATGGACCTTGGCCTTCTGAACATATTGAACAGTTATGCAGCTGAGTCTTCCTATGGGAGCAGGTGTTGTCTCTGGCTCTTCACTGCCTTTGGATCCCTTGCCCCTAACTGGTCTGCCTTGTTTAGTCTCAATAGAAGAAGATGTACCTAGGCCTCCTGAAACTTGATATGCTAAGGCTGGTTGATACTGAAACCTTGACCCTCTGGCTCCTTCGATCCATCCTGAGGACAGGAAGATGGAGGAGGGGAACTGAGAGAGAGAGACTTGGAAGAATGTAAGGAGGGGAAGCTGCTATTGGGATGTAACCAAATTAATTTTTTAAAAAGGGAAAAGGTGAGAGAAGGAGAGAGGGAGGGAGAGAGGGAGAGAGGGAGAGAGTTAGAGAGGGAGGAAGGGAGAGAGAGAGAGAGAGAGAGAGAGAGAGAGAGAGAGAGAGAAGAGAGAGAGAGAGAGAGCTGTCTGTCTTGATGTAGGAAGGGGAAGCAATCTTCCCTGGCCATAACACTGGCTTGGCAGATTTCCTTCTTTTGCTCCACAGAGCTGATGACATCTTACTGCTACATTTGCTTGTTAGTGCAGCCCTGTACGGAAAATTAAAATGTGCCACCGAGTGTCATCCAGGCTCAGTCACACTGGATTTATAAAGGAGAGAATGAGTTGGAGATAAGAACAAAGGGACAATTTTAGACTGTTTTAATTTAAAGAGCTTTATGCTCATTAAAGTAGCATTCAATTATGAGATTGGGTTCTAGGCACATATAATGTATCAGATTATGCAGAATAAAATAAGTTTAACCCTTCTTTCAACTGCCTTTGAAGTTCACACTTTTGGAAGAAACTAATTTTTATCTATCTATCTATCTATCTATCTATCTATCTATCTATCTATCTATCATTATCTGTTTATGTGTTGATTTGGTTTTAATTAATTTATTTATTCTTTCATGTATTACATCCTGAGTGGATTTTTTCCTTCCTCCTCTCCCCTCTTCCTGGCATCTCCCCTCTCCCAACAAAACACTCCTCCTCCATTTCCCTGTAGAAACAGACAGACCTTCCAGGGATATCAACCAAACATGACACATCAAGTTGCAATAAGACTAAGCAATACCCTCATATTAAGGCTGTGAGAGGCAATCCAATAGAAGAAAAAAGGCCCAAAAGCAGGCAAACAAGTCAACCCCTCCTCCCACTGTTAGAAGTCCCATAAGAACACAAAGCTACATAACCATTACATATAGGCAGAGGGCCTGGGTCAGACCTATGCATGTTCTCTGTAGCCCCATGGGCACTTTACGTTAATTATATGAATTTTCTTGTAGTGGTCTTAATCCTTCTGGCTCCTTTCTCTACATCTCCCAAGCTCCACCTAATGTTTAGCTATGGGTCTCTGTATCTGTTTCCATCAATTACTGGATGATGCCTCTTCGATGATGATTGAATTAGACACCAATCTATATCACAGTATCATTAAAAATTATTTCATTGACTTCTTTTTGCCAGTGGTGTTTGGTTTTATCCTAACTCTCTGGGCTATCTAGCTTCTGAGTCCTCGCCTCCCAGGCATGGGTCTCAAGCTGCACCAATCCTGGTTTGGTCACTTCTACACCTTTGCCCCAGCACGTCTTGCAAATAGGACAAATGTAAAACTGAAGGTTTTGTGCTGGGTTGGTGGCTCAGTCCCTCTACTAGAAATCTTAACCTGGTTATCGGACGTGCTTGGTTCGGGCTTGTACCCTGCAGTACTAGGAGTTTTTAGCTAGGGTTACCTTTGTAGATTCCTGGAGTTTCCCTTGCACTAGGTTTTTACCTAGTACATTTTACCTGAAATGGTCGCCAATTCAAGTTGTCTCTCCCAGAGCTCTTTCCCTCCATCCTCCCATCACCTGATCTCTCCTGTTTCTGTCCCCACCCACCTCCAGTCTACCTGCAATTATCTATTCTATTTGCCCTTCCCAGAGAGACTCCCGTATCCCCGCTTTGAGCCATTCTTGTTACTTAGCCTCTCTGTGTCTGTAGATTGTAGCATGAGTATACTTTAAAGCTAATATCCCCTTATAAATGAGTGCATAACCATGTTTGTCTTTCTGGCTCTTGTTACCTTGCTCAGGTTGATCTTTTTCTAGTTCCATCTATTTGCCTGCACATTTCATGTGTCACTGTTTTTTAACAGCTAGGTAATATTTTTATTTATTGATTGTTGAATGAATGATTGATTGATTTTCAGACAGGGTTTCTCCATGTAGTCCTGGCTGTCACAGAGACCCACCTGCCTCTGCCTCCCAAGTGCTGGGATTAAAGGCATGCACCACCACTACCAAGAATATCTTTTTGTTTTCAAACTCTCTGTGAAAGCCTGACGTGATGGAATCCCTCTGTCACCAAAGCACTTGGATAGTAGAGGCAGGAAAAGTGACTACCTTAAGCTACATAAATTCCCCATCTCCAAAGCAATAGTTAGATCTCCTTGTAGGAATGACAATTCACTGTGTACTTGGAGAACGAGCTTACATCCTGCTAATAAAGAAATCCTCTGGGGGTTCATTGTTTTCTTGTTCTACATGGAAATTAATCTACAAATTACTTTCTTCCTTCCTGGTATCTGCCTGGTAGTTAGCACAAAAGCTCAATTAGGCCAGAAAGGAAAACAGACACAGGGTCATGAGTACGTAAAACCAATTGCGTTAGGATAACAACAGAAAACTGTTGCCGTATGACTAATCTCCATGTATCAATGATTAGTTCTGGCCAATTGTTGGCACTATGAACCTACTTTTGACAAATATGCATACTTACGGAAATCCTTTCAAAGTGTTAGCAAGTAATTTAAATGAAAGGAAGAGATGTATTCTGTAGGTCTTTCTCGGCATGGGCCAAAAAATACGTAAAAAAAATATACAAATAAATGCAACCATGAGCCAAATTATACCATAGTTTATCCAGGTATATCAGCTGACTTAGAGAGTTATAAACAAAATATTATAGGAAAAGGTGTCAACATTTTTTGGTTGCAGGGAGTGAAAAACTCAATTCCAAGTGGCTTCCTAACATGGGAGAGGACTACTGTTTCCCATCAGTGAAAACTCCAGACTTGCCCTAAGGTTAGGCGGCTTGGAGCCACAGTTCACATGGTATCAGTATCATTTCTCCTTAGGCTTTGCCATCAGCCTTCCAAGGTGTCTTCTTTTCAGCCTGCACTGACACTATTCTGTAGATTGGTAATTTTCTATTTTTAGTTGAAGACAGATTTAACACTATATCTACTAAGAGAAAAAGTACTTCAAGTCCCACAGGTAATAGTAAGTTTCTTTTTTTTTTTTTGAAAAATAAGAAGACTGTCATTTCTTTTAGTAATGACTTCCTATGAGAGTGAAGACCAAGTCTTCAAATGCTATAGCCAGGTGATGGAATTAGCATTTGGCTTAAACTATTCAGTTTGGGGATTTGCTGAAAAAATGTCTGTCTAATAGTAACTTTTTTTGCCCCCTAAGGATTCCTGCTGCATAGGAAGGGGATTAAAATCACAGACATAAACAGTAACTGTATACATGATCATGTGCTGGCCATCAAGGAAACTGAAAGGAAAACATAGATGTCGGGGTGGGTGGGGGGGTGGAAGGAAACAAATGCAAAGATTTTGTATTACAAAGGAATGGAAACTATCCACTGTAAAAAGACCAGAGGGAGGGGGGAGAGGGTAGAGGGAGAGGTAGAGGTAGGGGAGGTAGAGGGGAGAGGAGGGAGGGGAGAGGGAGGGAGGGAGGAGGAGGGTAGAGGGAGAGGTAGAGGGAGAGGGGAGAGGGAAGGAGGGGAGAGGGAGAGGGAGAGGGAGAGGGAGAGGGAGAGGGAGAGGGGAGGGAGGAGAGGGAGAGGGAAGGGAGGGAGGGAGGAGAGGGGAGAGGGGAGAGGGGAGAGGGGAGAGGGGGAGAGGGGAGAGGGGAGAGGGGGAGGGGAGAGGGGAGAGGGGAGGAAGGGGAGAGGGGAGAGGGGAGAGGGGAGAGGGGAAGGGAGAGGGGAGAGGGGAGAGGGAGAGGGGAGAGGAGAGGGGAGAGGGGAGGGGGAGAGGGAGGGGAGAGAGGGAGGAGGACAGGAGAGAGGAGAGGAGAGGAAGGGAGAGAAGAGGAGAGAGCGAGGAGGAGAGGGAGAAGAGGGAAAGAGAGGGAAGGAGGAGAGTGGAAAGGGAAGGAGAGAAGGAAAAAGAGGAGAGGAGAGAATTGTTCTCTCATTTGTTTGTAATTTTTAACTAAGATCTTTTGGTAAATACAAATGTGGAAATCAAAATGAAGATGTATAATTTGACAATGAAGTCAACAACCTCTGATCTTGTTAATACATTATAGATGGATTGTACATATTTGGGATAAGTCACCAGAAATAAGTATCTGAAGAATTTATTACAAATAAAAAGAAAGATGAACCCATTTAGAAATCACATGCAAGTTATCGACAGGAAAAAAATGACGTTTTATATATATATATATATATGCTTGACTTAAGTAATAAGTTAAATTTCAAATCAAAGAGGCAGATTCTTTTTTCACAAATCCAGATACCAAAGATCAAATCATTTGAAATCACACAGTGGTGGCAAAGGTGTGAAAAAATATTTTCATGTACCATTGATGGAAGAATAAATTAATATAACATTTTAAAAGGGCAATTGATGATAGCCCACAGGAAAAGTTACGACCTGTGACTCTAAATTTGACATCAAGGATTGCATCTGTCAGTTCCCAGAAGAACACCCCAAACACACCTGCAATTTAACTACTTGGATTTGTTATTTCCTGTAAGGAGAGGAGTCTAAACAAATTATAATATCTCCAAAAGAGGTTGTCTGTATACATCTACTGTTGTGGGATTTTGTTTGGGTTGGATAGCACAGAGTAGAATCCAAGGCGGTAGGTATATTGCTTTCCTAGGTTGGGTACAAGCTTACATTTAAATGTTTCAGTGCTATCGAGGGCAAATACAAGTTGGAAAAAGTCTAAAGATATGAGTAGGAAACAGAAGATAATGTTTAAAGGGAAAAAGAGAATGATGGGTAATCTGTGGTGGTTGGCACATAGCTTGTGGTTTTTGTTTGTGCTTAGGTAATTATGAAGTAATATTGTTAAAACTAATTTGATCATGGTTGGTCTCAGAATGTTAATGTAATGTTAGTGCTGATGAGGTTACTTACATCCATCCAGAGAACGATAGAGCCTTGGCTGTGAGCACCAGAACAACTTGAAATAACATTAAAATCAATTTATAAGCAATGCCAGGACTCCCCGCCGCATTTTCTTATCTTGGATATGTAGTCTCACATACAAAGAGATTTATGCATAAAAATATCTCATATATCAATATTTAGAGTAGACATTCTAAATATTCATTGGTGTCAAAAAAGCTAAATAAATTATGATATAGGTAAATGGTGAGGTAATATAATTCTATGAAAATGTGATGTAAATACATTCTAAGATATTTTTGAGTGACATATATAAAACAGTACTCATTTCTATTTGTGTTTGAAGTTATTAGTGGTTTTTTGGTAATGACTACTGTTCTAAAGCCCTTCCAGGTCTATATAGGAAGATATACTTGATCTTTTCGTTTAGACTGGGCCATCAAACTAGTAATTAAATGAGTTATTTCTGAATCATAACAGATAATTGTTGGCCTAAGTTGCTATGTGTCCCCACTTTCTTTGTCAGGCTACAATGACACAGATGGCAGTCTAGGTAACAGATACAAAATAAAGAGTTACCTCCAGTAAAACCACAATAGAGACCTACATGAGAAAAGAAAATCTTATTTCAGCTGCTAAGACTTGGGGGTTGCTATTAGCAGTGGTGTTAATTGGATATCCTGAATGACATAGTCAAATCTGGGGTCTTGCAATGATTAAAAATATGTAGTATTGATTTAGCATAGGGCTGCTAGTCCTAAAGAAATTTTCTTATATCCAGGAGAATGCAAATTCACATGATACAGTAGCAAAACAAATGTTAAAATGGTCCACAGAAAGAAACAGGAGGCATTCCATGTTAAAGAGATAAAGTTCTGAGTTCGAGGCCAGCCTGGTCTACAGAGTGACTTCCAGGACAGCCAGGGCTACACAGAGAAACCCTGTCTAGAAAAACTAAAAAAAAAAAAAGAAAGAAAGAAAGAAAAAAAGAAGAAGAAAAAAAAAAAAGAGATAAAGTTCTAGCAAGTGCAGGCTCTATGCCTTGTGCTTGACAAAACAGTATTCTAAAAAAGAAGCTTGACCACAATTAGCTCTTTCATAAGCAAGAATGCAGTGTGCTCCCCCAACATGGGAGTCCCTGACACCTTTCAATTACAGATGTTCTTGTGATGTATATGCTATAGTTATGTTCTAGTCCACTACTTTAGCTTTGTCCTTAGAATGACTTGATGTCCATGCCAAGTCTTTGCCTAGCATGTAAAGCAAGCTCTGTGACTTAATCATTTTTAATACTTTCTTTCTTTTCCTTAAGTCTCTATTAAGGTAACTCCCTCTGTTCATTAACGCCCCCCGCCCCCCTTCTGTCTTTCCTGGTGTCAGAATTCAGAAATTATTTTTATGAATGATTTTCTATGATTTGTGAGCTCAGACTTCAAATCTTTGTATTATTTTCTTGCTCCTCTAATTGTGTCATTTGTTTATAATTATTATTCATCACTCCCTTTTTCTTTAATTTTGAGATTGTGACTTAACTATAATGGTCCCTTTCCCTTTCTTCTTTCATACTTCTCCCCACTTTCCTTCAACTTCATGACGTCTTTTTCTATTAATTAATATTGCGTGCATATATGTATTTGCATATAAACATATATACATTCCTAAATATCGCCTGTTGAATCCACATAATATTACTGGTATGTATGTTTTGGGGCTTACAGTTTGGCACTGGGCAACCAATTGATGCTCTCTTTGTTAGGAAAACCACTTCTGCTCCCAGCTTTCCTTAGTTGCCTATAGTTCTTTACGTAGGATTGAAGCTTCTTGGACTTCTCCCTATGTAGTATCGGAAGTTTGCTAGTATCGTTGTTCAGTTCATGCTTAGGCAGTTGGGCTTGTTGATGATATGGTTCGTAGGCATCGTAGCTGAATAGGACTGTTGGTTGCTTACCTCTTTTGGAAGTCTGCATGACGTCTTTTAATACCATGAAAGCTAGTCCTCGGGGAGAGGGTGCTCAGATTAGTTCTAGATCAGGGTCTCTGAACCCTATTTCTGACTTGCCTATCGTCTTCAGCACTAATTATTTTTATCTCTCCCTTTAAAAAATGGTTACAGTGTTCCATTATTGGGGAGTATACTATACTTTTTATATAATTTTTGATGGAAATGTCACTTGGAACCTTCCATTATTTTTCATTATAATATGTGGATTAAATTTGATCGATATCCTTTTCTGAAATGATTTTTTTTTCTATTATGATGATTTATGATGATGATGATGATGATGATGATGATGATGGTGCTGGTGATTATGATTGTCATGGTAAACTTTTTTTTCCTTTGAGACAGAATCTTGCTAATTTGCTCAGGGTGGTTTCAAATTTCTGGTGATCCTCCTGTCTCAGCATTTCACCTTCTGGAATTCCAGGTATGTACCACTACACCAGCTGAGGTTCTCATCTTATGTATCATTGTGTGATGGAAAGGGAGTAATGGTAAAGGATGGTGAATCATGAAATCTTTTATAGCTAAACTTTGGGGATCTAGATCTCCTTCTTCCTACATGTAGATCCTCCTATTCATATATCTAGATCCCATATTCATATATCTAGAAATTTCTTTTGTATAACTAGATCCTCCTTTTCATATATCTAGAACCTTCTTTTTGTATAGCTAGACCCCCCCTTCATATACCTAGATTGCCATCTTCGTATATCTAGAACTTTCTTATATTTTTAATAACTAGAGCATTCCCTTCATATATCTGGATCACCCTCTTCATATATCTAGATTCTCTTCTTCAGATAGCTAAATCTCCCTCTTATTTTCATGTGTTCAAAGTTCCAAGCAGCCATCTTCCTGACTTGGTAACTCTTAATTCTCTCCAACTTTCTCTAGTCTAGAGTTTTACTTTCCTCTGTTCATAAGTTAGACTTGTGGCATTCTGTACTCAGTTACAAGGTTAATACTGAGATGGTGTTTCAGCTGCTTTCTAACTAGAGAGCATAATACATAGACTGTCCCTGAACAACCATGCTTACCACCACACCCTTAGCATGTCCTCTATCAGTTCCCAACAGGTTTGGGGTTTGTTCTGAAGTGAAGCTAGTATTTATTAAGAAAGAATTTTATTTAGATATTAAGCATTGAACAAAAAAGGAGCGAGATGTAAGTTCAGAACAGTGGTATATATGAAGTAAACGTTCTCCTCTCAAGAGACTGTCTATTAAGTGTCTTAACAATATTTCACACATAAGTGATTTGAGGTGGATTTAAAGTTACATTATTGAATATACTTAAAAGGTTGTATGTGTAGGCATGTTTGTGTATTTGTGCACAGGTTTTATGCATGTAAAGATTACAAGTTGAAATCAAGATGTCTCTACCTACTTTATATTTTGAGAGTTTCCCTCACTGAACCAGGAACTTGTGGGAAAACGGGGGCCGCAGTGGAGGAGTCCCAGACCCCGAGTATACAAATCTTGAATGAATGAAAGCATATTGCTGAGATTGTCAGGCACATATACACAGCATCCTACTTTAAAAACAGTATGAGTTAACGTTTTGTGCTCCAGCTGCTAGTCTTGAATATCCTCATGAGTTTAGCTCTGGTTACCAGCCAGTGATGGGAGTACTTGTCAACACTTAGGAACATCAGCATTCTCTTTTTTTTCACATTATTGCAAGTGCCATGTGATGTTTAATTGGTGGCAGTCTTTGTCCCCATCTGCTTGTATACTGGGTTTGCAGTTATCCTAATGTTAGTAGTATATATTGGACTGCGTGCTTTGGAATTTGCTATTCTTATTCCTGCCACCATTTTCCTGGAGCTCTCCATGGCTAAACCTTTTATAGTCTACTTCTTTGATTCATTACTTTTTTGATTTGTTATTTTTTCTTTCTTATGCCCACTGTTTATCATACATGGTTGTATATTAACATAAATGTGTGGGTGTTGAAACAGGTATGTGGCAGATTCAATGAGAGGAAACTTAAATTCACAATGTGGATCCTAACTTTACAAATATTTTAAGTGACTAAAATCTCATTAAATCTTTTAGTGTCCATGTTTTCATCTCTAATCTATACATAAAAGCATACATAAACATGTATGACCACCCTCTCTCATATCCACATAAAATGAATATTTGCTGAATGGTAGATAAATTCCAATTATATGGCAGAAAAAAATCAGTATGGAAACAGAATATCTATTTGCTATTGCCTCTATTCTAGATGAAGAAGTTGAGTACAACTTGTAGCTAAGAATAAGAATGCTTTTACAAAGTGCCTACTAAGTACTGATTTTAAAGGCTACATTAGACAGATGTATATAGTACACACGAGCATTAAAATACATCATAATTACATGACATGTATGCCTATACTTCAAAATATCTTGACTAAAGGTGGGTCTTCCCACCTCAAACGACTTAAAAAAAAATTCCTCACTAGGATACTTAGCTGCTTGGGTTTTAATTAATTCCAGATATAGTCAACATGCAAGAATAGCCATCACACTATGAATCAATCTCTCTCTCTTCTCTCTCTCTCTCTCTCTCTCTCTCTCTCTCTCTCTGTGTGTGTGTGTGTGTGTGTGTGTGTATGCTATAGTTTACATATTAAGTTTTATTTTCTAAAAGCTTATGTGTTGAAGTCTTGGTCCCCAGACATAGCTTACATATAGGTTGAACCTAAGAAAGCTTTATATTTCCTAATTACTTTCAAACAACAAAGCTTTATGTGTTTACAAAGAAGAGTATATATATAAAGAATGTATTTAATATTTTACTGACTTGAATATGTAAGAAATGGTTAAAAGGTATGAATTAAATATCTTTCCAATTTAGCGGTGCCCCTTTCTTAATCACTACAGAGGACATAAGGAGGCCAAGTTATCCCAGCAAAAGTTAGACTCAGTAGCAAGGAAAGGAACATCTACTCTGCCCCATCTAATTAATCAGATTCCAAGGGCGTCTACAGCTAATCCGCTTCACTAGTCACACACACTAAGCAAGTCAAAGGAATGTTCACAGACTGTCCTACAATGACAAATGACCCAAATCTACAAAAGAGCCAAGCTGACTATGCAGACACCATCCCTCATCTCCTAGGAGTTGACAATTCTTGATGGACCATCTAATTATAATAAAATACTAATAAGAAATATATAAGATTTTAATAGTGCCAACAAACCACACCAATACATCAAAATGACAAAGAAACAGGCAGGTAAATCTCGAAAGAATCCTTCATACCTTGGAAAGCTTCCAATCTCAAAACATTTAAGCCTTTATAAAAAAAAAAAAGTTAAAAGTTCCATTATGTAAATGATTAGTAGAATTTTAATATAAAAAGTAATTTAGTAGTCTCGAAATTATTTTAGAATTTTCAGCCAGGATCTTGTCCCAACAAAGGATTTAACTATTTACAAACAATATTCCAAATTAAGTAATCAGAAATGTAACTATAGTCTTAAAAACCAAAGATTATTAAAGCCTCAGGCAAATGTTTTAATGAAAATCTAAGGGGACAAACAGAAATAATAAGAACAAAAATGATAGAAGGCACCTTCATTCCTAGTTTTCAAGCAAAAGTATTCATTGCTTTTATAATCTTTGTAACAGTTAATATGCTGTTATTTTTTTAAAAAATGTGTCAAAGCTCTGGAAAGAACCTAAAAACACTTGAGTAGAAGAGTTTATTTTGTTTTGGTAAACAATATTCAAATCTTTGGAGAAATTTACTTTGCTTGTTTTAAAAATCTTATATAAATGATATTAAGAACAACTTTTAAAAACCTACTGTTTAGGGAAATGTAAGAGCAATGAATCAGATCCCAATAAAGTTCAATTTGTATCTCCTTGCTAAAAGTCCACCACATACTATAAAGCTCTTAATAAAAATCTAATACAGGGAAAGATATATTAAAAAAGAAGCAAAGAAACTTCAGTGGAGTTTGTGAGAAGCAGAGCTATGTGTCAGAGATTTGAAAGATGCATTAATTTAGATTAGGTTCAGGTCCAGTTTTGCTGACACAATGATGTTTGGAGTAAGACATGTTAGAGAGCATTGGTCACATGATCTAGAGACAAAGTCTGGTAAAAAAAAAAAAAAAAGAGTAAAGCTTATTTTACTTCAGACAGCCTTTGCTGCATCCTAGCAAAGTGACTGTCCTACAATGACAAATGTAGGACATCTGAATTCCATAATGGTAGGTAAAAAGACCTATCACGGGCAGCTTTATAAGTCACAGTAAGAGTAAGGATTTTATTCCAGATATGAAAGGCATCAGAGGGTCAGTGCACCGTCAGTTTTGTGTGTCAACTTGACACAGAAAACAAGAGTCATCAGAAAGGAAGTTGAGAAAATGCTTCCATGAGATCCAGCTATAAGGCAATTTCTCAATTGGTAATCAAAGGGGGAGACCCCATCCCATGGTGGGTGGCGCCATTCCCGGGCTGGTGGGCCTGGGATCTATAAGAAAGCCAACTGAGCAAGCCAGTAAGCAGCACTCCTTCACAGCCTCTGCACTAAGCTCCTGCCACCAAATTCCTTCCCTGTTTGAGTTCCTGTCCTGATTTCTTCTAGTGTTGGACTAGGATCCAGAAGTGTAAGCTGAATAAACCCTTTCCTCCCCAACTTGCTTTCTGGTCATGGTGTTTCATTGCAGCAATAGAAACCCTGACTAAGATGGTTGGAATCCAAGGAGTCTCGAACGCTTTAAATGGCTAGTAGCCACTCTACCTATTTGGGAACAGATATGTAACAATTGAAAGTGGAAGGTGGGAGACCAGTTTTCTGCCTGTGTCCTGGTTCAAATACCACTTGGTTCCCTGAAGCCTTCTCTCTTGACATGAGTAGATATAATTTCCTTTATCTATATAATACAGTGATTACACTGTTTTGCTGCTTTCTTATGATATTCATTGTATTCAGTCTAATGCTTTAGAGACCTATTGTATTTCACCTTCTTTAAGAAATCTTACATTCTAGGATGCTACAGGACAGGGATTGTGATATATGTGGTCAATATATATATACATATATATATATATATATGTATATATGTATTTTCAACCTAGCCTAATTTATTGGCTCATACAGAATGAAGATGTGGGAATAACAACTTCTTTTTCTCAATAACAATAAGTAGAATTGATCCAGCTTCTGCTTCCATGAGTACTGAATAAATTAAGTAATAAGTGCTTGTTATTATTTAAATAAAATGTGAGCAAAAGCGGGCTAGAGGGAGTCTTGAAGTTTTAAGAAGTAATTCAATATCTGTTTAAATGGAATAGCCAAAATCATTTTTAAAAAGTTTTAAAATGTTAATTAACCTAAGTGGGAGTGTAACTGTCAGCTTGACTGGCAAAGTTCCTTAGTAAAAACACAAATAGACAAAAAGAAGTAGCCGGGCGGTGGTGATGCACGCCTTTAATCCCAGCACTTAGGAGGCAGAGGCAGGTGGATTTCTGAGTTCGAGGCCAGCCTGGTCTACAGAGTGAGTTCCAGGACAGCCAGGGCTACACAGAGAAACCCTGTCTCAAAAAAACAAAAACCAAAAAGAAAAAAAAAAAAGAGAAAAGAAAAGAAAAAAGAAGTAATTAGTTAGGTTCTCCATATTTTCTGCATATACATCTCTGTGTGTATGTTGGTCCTCTCTCTCTCTCTCTCTCTCTCTCTTCTTTCTCTCTCTCTCTCCTCTCTCTCAGGTTCTGTATGTTTTGTGCATATATGTATCTATGTATGTGTGAATGCCGCTATCCCCCCTCTGTGTTGTGTGTGTGCGCGTGTGTGTGTGCTCGCGCACGCGTGTGCGTGTGTATCTTGAGACCACCGGTCACCAGTGAGTATCTTCCCTAATTGCTCCCCACCATATTTATTAAGGCAAGGTCTTCCATGGAACACAGAACTCACTGTGTGGACAGGAAGATAGCCTGCTCCAGATATGGAAGTGTCTACACCTCCTTAGCTCTGGTGTTAGAGATGCTTTCTATATGAGCACCAGGGAGCAAACTGGTCCTTCCACTTGAAAAGCAAGCACTTTGCTGGCCAATCTATCTCCCTAATTCTATTTGATATTCTTTCTTACTTAAAAAAAATGCAAGAGAGAGAGAGAGAGAGAGGAGGGAGGGAGGGAGGGAGGGAGGGAGGGAGGGAGGGAGGGAGGGAGGGAGGGAGGGAGGGAAGGAAGGAAGGAAGAAGGAAAAGGAAGGAAGGAAGGAAGGAAGGAAGGAAGGAAGGAAGGAAGGAATTTTAAAAAGCAGTCCAGTAAAATGTCTATTAAAATGTCATTGGGAGAAAAAGAAAATGGACCCATTTAAAAAAAAGAATAAACTGGATAAAGGAAGGATATATATTAGAATCATCAGAGGATGATGCACAGGGATGAGAAAGCAGAACATCGCAGAGATGATATTATACCTGCTAATGACCAAAATATGCTTTAATAATAAGCCATTATCATCATCTATAAAATGACTAAGGTATACATTTGTTGGCTTGAATTCTAGCTAGGAATAATTTTCTACAATTAGAAAGCACCATTTTGTGGAAGGAACACGCAGAGAGAGGCAGGGGGGAAGGCAGGAGTGGGGAGAGAGAGAGAGAGATTATTTTCCTCTTCAAGCCTCTAATTTTGTGAACCAGGAAGCTGCAGTGTAAGAATTAGGAAAGCACAAGCTGGGGTCACACAGCTACACAATCAAAGACCTGAAATGTGAACCCAGCTTCTCAGTCCCAATGCATTGCTCTTGCAATCTTCCCTGCAAATTGTATGATTATGATCCATTTCCCCTTATTTTTGACATGCTTGGAAAGGAATTCATCCTTGCCAATTGTCTGCTGTCCTGGGGGACCACGGGGTCGGGGGTTTCCCCAGTGAAAGTTGGAGGATATGACAAATCAGATTCAAATGCTAGACAAATCAGATACACTCTCTGGGACTTTGAATCCCCGACTCATTGATTGTAGGCAGGGAAATGAATGGGACTGAATCATCACGGTGACAGAACGCTGACAAGCTGTCACTTAAACTCAACGACTAGGATCCCTGGAGCCACCTCGTCGCTGTTGCTGGTGAATCCTCTTCCTTTCCTTCTCCTTCTGTTCTGAAATTATTCCTCACTACTCATATTTCATTTTTCAAAGTGTTTCTTCGCACTGCAAAAATTGATTTCACATCATCTACACTAAGTCAACCAAATCGCTGTTCTGCTTTCTAAAAGCACAAACACGTTAGGACACAAGACAGGAAGATTTTATTAAAACATTAAAGGGGGATAGGAAATGGAAGATCTGAAGGTACACGGACAAGATGGAAGGGAATTTCCAGGTTACTCCTCTCCATCCATCATGGATTGCTTTAATATATTTCCACTAGCTATCTCCTCTATGGGAGAGAGCGATCAGTGGACCTAAATGGATGGAAATAAATAGATCTAGTGACAACATGTATCACGTACCTCAAAGGCTGGAGAGCTACAAACAGAAATTGGGACCCAAGAGTGAAGAATTGAAGTAGGCAGCTATCAACCTTGTCTGGCAGGAAGATGGTGTACTTGGAATCCCAGATCTGCCTCATTCTGGCCTGGCTCTTTGTCTTGTGTGTCAATTCTGAAAATTCTGAAACTATTTTCTTAAAGTAGGGAACAGGAGTCCTAGGAGAAGCTAGGACTGAAAGCACAATGAGATCGCTGTATTGTCCTGTCTCTACATTGGGGGGGGGGGGGGGGGGGGGAGGGAATGGTCCAGGAAATGTAACTGGGATTCCTGTTGTGATTTTGTATTTAGTACCCCGAGCTGGTAAGACATTCTCCCTGCGCCTGTTTCCCATTCAGTACAATGAAGAAACAACTCACTCAGCTTAGCTCTGGAGTCTAGACAAACACAGGAGTGAAAGATTGCAATCACTTAGTAAATTGAGAAAAAAAGATCAGGAGGAAAACGCTCTTCTCCCCTCGGTATCATTTCTGGGCTCTGTTATGAACAGGACATTTTTCAGCCATGGCAGACAGAGAGTTTTGTTTTTCTGCTTTCTGTTTTGTTAAACAGGCTAACGAAAAGGAGCTTGTGGCAGCTTTTATGTGATGCAGTTCCCAGGAATGAGGATAAAACAGAGGTTTCCAGGAAGAATTTTGACAAAAATTACAGCGAAAGAAGTGTCTACTCTGAGAATTTTCCAGTGTACTATTGCTGTGATGAAACACCATGACCAAAAGCAACTTGGGGAAGCGATTGCATAGATGTGCAGTGTTTAAGTGGTAGAACGTGTCCCACCAAAACCTTGTTTGTCAGGAATCTACTTTACAAAAGAAGAAAACAATGTAAGACAAAGTGGGGAGAAAAGCAAAACAAAACCACGGATCAGTGAAGGGAGATTGACAGCTAGCCGTGCACGTGGCTGAAGAACAAACGGTACACAGAGAGAACAGCGGAATGTTCTCTGTAGAAAGTTTTCATAAAGCATGAACACACTGACATATGTGAAAGGGATTTAAGATATGATAAAGTCACTCAAAAAAGAAAACCAAGACTATTGAAATTCTAGAAAACACAATCAGTTGAAACAAACAAACAAAAAAATGCTATGAGAAAGTTAAGGCAATGTATAAAGCCAATTGTTTATGAAATAACCTTAACTGATATGTAGGTAATACAACAGGATAAGTTCAGTTTGAATCTAATAGTTTTCTAATTTGATCAAAGCAGAGAAAGTCATGGTATTGATGCTACAAATTGAACCCAATTAAAGCACATTTCTATAGCTACTATAATGTATGTTCCCTAATGATGTCTTGATTTCTCACATATTTGTAGTGAACCTATGAATAAAGAAAACGTCTGGGTTGTAGTGCCAATTTACATGCAAGTAATGTGAAAAATCTAGAAGCAAAAGTGTTGGAAATTAGGGCAGAGTAAAGATTTGAAGAGATAAAGAAAAACTAGACAAATCCATATCTTGAGATACTGGAGATAATGGGGAGAAATTCATATTGAGAAGAAAATGATTATTTCAAATACTTTCTTTTTTTTTTTTGGTTTTTCGAGACAGGGTTTCTCTGTGTAGCTCGGGCTGTCCTGGAACTCACTCTGTAGACCAGGCTGGCCTCGAACTCAGAAATCCGCCTGCCTCTGCCTCCCAAGTGCTAGGATTAAAGGCGTGCGCCACCACCGCCCGGGCTTCAAATACTTTCATATATAATAATTTGTACATTATTAGTAATATTCATCCTAAAGACAAAGGAAAAAACATTAAAATCATCAAGCACTAGTTAATATTAATGTTTTATAATATTAATATTGTTTATATGAAACTAATAAGTATATGATGTGATAGAATAAATAAAATGATTGTGTCTTTAAAAACTAAGAATAATAAAAGGTAAATATAAAATAAATGAAATTAAGTAAAACAACATGTAATTTCATTGCAATACCAACATAGTTTATAAAGTTACCTTGATAAAAATAAAAATAGCAACTTTATTTCAGGAGCTTCCCGTTGTTAGCAACCAAGCCTATCACTCATATTTTTGGTTTTTAATATTTATCGTTCCCAATTAAAAAGCTCTAAGGATCCCTCTAATAATGAGTTTAGAACGGAGAAGGCAAATATACCATGGGATCCTGGAATATTGTCTTAGGCTAAAAGTAAGGAAGCTATCCAAAATACTGAGGTTATGCCAAAATGCCTCCGCAGCCAACTCTTACAAATTACATAAATAGAAAATTTGAGAGCCAAGGAGAATGACAGTGCTGTACAAAGCAGACCAAACTCAAAGAAATCCACAAATCCTTCCTAAAACTGGTTGGGAAAAAAAGAGATCATTTTATTGGTTTGCCAAGGTACAGTTTTAACTCTGAAAGTTGACAAATAAGGGAAATAAATAGCACATCTACCCAATCACTCTTATTGCAACGGCAACTGGTAAAAAATAGCTAAGCCACTCAAATCCTTACAGTGCAATAGATCATCGGAGACATGGTTACACTGGGAAAGTCGGCGTTTTTACAATCTCCAGTAAAATGACAGAGCTGGCCAATGGTCATCAATGACTTCCCAGCCTATTAGGTAAAATACTGGTGAGAAGTTTTCTAGAAGACAGATTGGATGGGATTTATTGATTAATCTTCATATGGCTAACAGTAGAGGAATCAGACCGCGTCCTTAACTAAATTGATGGAATAGTACTACACTGCCCTATTTCATGACATATTTATGCAACAAAAAATACTGGGTTTTCTAGCATGAATTTAATTAAGTCTCTCAAACTAAGTACTTTTTTTTTTAAATTCAGCTATTCTCCTGTTCTACTTTTTTTTTCCATTCTCTGTGTGAAGAAAACCGTATGCTTAAACTGCCATTGAAACAATTATCCCAAAGATGACACATTTTATCTTTGAAGTCCAAAGTGATATCAGAGAGAGTGTCTGGCATTCATCTGTTTATGCATGTACTCCAGCGGGGTTTCCAGCCATCCACTGTAGATGGGACACTGCCGTAAGTGCTCTGGATCTGGAAATAAGATATTAGGACTGTGTTCTGGATTTGATTAGTGTTGTCATGAAACTAGACGATGATCTTTTAGCTATATTAATGGTAGGCACATTGGAAAGTAGTAATAGTTACCTGAATACATCATAGCAGGAAGAGTAGCTATTAGGGGTAACCTAGAGGCTAAATGTGAGTAGTTTTGATGCTATAATTTAAGAGGAAAGTTGCTGAATTATACCATACCATGCTCTATCTTCGGCTTGCTCATCTTTCCTCTGATCAGAAGACGAAGAATAAGAGCATTGCTGGAATATACAGAAAAGTCAGAAAACTCATGTTCAAAGACTAAAGTTTCACAAAACAAGAGAAATACCAGTTCATAGATCTGTCTAATATTATTTTTAGATAAAAAAAAAAAAAAAAAAAAAAAAAAAAAAAAAAACAAGAAGAAGAGTAACGTAGATTGTACGATCATTCATCCTTATATTTCTAGGGAATCCGGCCAATCCTTAAAATGTAAAAATTTCCTTTTAAAAAGGAAAAGACTGGAAGCTTTGACACTTCACTCTTCTGTGGCAGAACCCAGTGGGAATCCCAGCAGAGGTTGATTGATTCTTATCAACAAGGCATGTGTATAGCCAGGTTTGTCATGTAATTGGAATGATACATCACCTTTGTCAAAGGAATTTAGCTACATCCTTCTGTACTGTAAGCAATTTTTTTCTGTCTTCTTGCCTGGGAAGAAAGCTCAGGAGAGTTCACAGTTTTCATAATAATTTTGAAACCGAACATTTCCTATTTTATAAAATGCATTTTTCAAAAACATTAACAGGAGTTATGAGAATTTGGGGAAATAGTTCTGTTAAACTTCTTGGGGTTATCAAGAGTTGAGCTTGCGTGGAAGAGCTATCTGTTTTTAAATAGAGTCTTTCCATTTTCCCGCTTCTCTGGACAGCAAGGAAGAAAACTTCTACACTTAAATCTCATTTTCAGAGGGAGAGACCAAGCTAGCTGTTTAAGCCTGGCAGACAGTAGGCATTAACTGTAGCTAATAGCTAGAAGTTGGGAAACATGGGCCACTGAGTATACCCACAGAAGGAAACTGATTAAGATGTCCCACACCTCTGCAGGGTGTATTTGTTCATGGAAAAATCTCTGAATGGAGGTGGTTATGGAATGGCAATAGGTACTGTTGGAATTATACAAGTGTCCATGTGCTGGAAATCTCCTACTTCAACCTGTCACATATGTCAACACTGAGGTGAAAGTAATACTATTTTTGAGTGCTTTGATTGTAAATTGGGTATCTTAAACTGCTCAGTGTCTACGCTTCCAGCTACACCTATGTTTTTCTTTTCTTTTTTACTTGGTATAGTATCTCCTGATTTTTGGTTTCCCCTCCTACTCCCTGTTGTCCCTCCCCACTGCTGTTCCATCCGGATCCATCACCTTTCTGTCTCTCATTAGAAAACAAACAGGCATGTAGGGGATGAGAATAAAGTTATTAAGATAAGCTAAAAGCAAACCAGCCACCATAAGGAAAGGAGCCCAAGAAAAGTCACGAGAAATAGACATAGACTCGGGGAACCTCTCATCCACACACTCCGGAATCCCATGAAAACACTAAACTGCAAGCCTTAATATAGATAGATATAGATATAGAGATAGAGATAGATATAGAGATAGAGATAGAGATAGAGAGAGAGAGAGAGAGAGATAGAGATAGAGATAGAGATAGAGATAGAGATAGATAGAGATAGATAGATATAGAGATAGAGATAGAGATAGAGATAGAGATAGATAGAGATAGATAGATAGATAGATAGATAGATAGATAGATAGACAGACAGATAGATATAGATATAGATTAGATATAGATATAGATATAGATATAGATATAGATATAGATAGATAGATAGATAGATATAGATAGATATAGATATAGATTAGATATAGATATAGATATAGATATAGATAGATAGATAGATATAGATATAGATTAGATATAGATATAGATATAGATTAGATATAGATATAGAGATAGATATAGAGATAGATAGATAGATATAGATATAGATTAGATATAGATATAGATTAGATATAGATTAATAGATAGATAGATATAGATATAGATATAGATAGATATAGATAGATAGATATAGATATAGATTAGATATAGATATAGATTAGATATAGATAAAGATAAAGATAAAGATAAAGATAAAGATAAAGATAAAGATAAAGATAAAGATAAAGATAAAGATAAAGATATAGATATAGATATAGATATAGATATAGATATAGATAAAGATAAAGATAAAGATATAGATATAGATATAGATATAGATATAGATATAGATATAGATATAGATATAGATATATGCAAAGAATGTGTAAGGTAAAAAGAGAAAAGAAAAAATATATAAATAACATAAAACAAAAAGTAAAAATAAAAATAAAACAGAGCAACAACCAAGTACAATCTATTACAGAACATTATGAGAAAAGAAACCTGGAAAGATAATATTAAGTAGTCATTTCAGGCAGGAATATTAAGTCCATTTTCTGCTGACCTGACCCTGCAGCCTACCTTCCATAAATAATTTGTGTTTCCCCAGGGAGACTCCCTTGAAAGAAACTAAAATTTTCATTTGGAAGTGGTTATCAGTTGGAAATTGCTCCTGGGTTAGGAACAGGGATATGTGTTCATGTCTCCTTTCAGCTCTAGGGACCATCTGGTCCATGCAGGCCCTCTGCGTGCTATCTCACTGTGTGAGAGATCATATGTGCACTGGTCCACTTGATCTAGAGGCCTTGTGTTCCAGATGTCGCCCATCCCCTCTGGCTCTTAAACACGTTTTACCTCCTCTCTGCAGGGTTCCTTAAAGGTCCCCTGAGAGGAAATATTTCATGGAAAAAAATCCAGTTTAAGACTGAGTATTCTTAAGTCTTTCACTGTCTGCACAATGCCTGGCTGTGGGTCTCTGTATTTATTCCCATCTGCTCAGGAGGAAACTTTAGTGATGGCTGAGCAAGGCACTGATCTACGAGTGTAGCACATTTAGAAGTCATCTTATTTCTGGTATTTTTGTTGTTGTTATTCGTTTGCTTGTTTTTGTTTTTTGTTTGCTTTGTAAGAACAGCAGTATTTTGTTTTACCTTAAGTCTCTGAGCGATCTAGTCTCAGGTTCTTGGTCACCCAACTAGTGTTGGGAATGGGTTCCATTTTGTAGAATGGGCCTTAAGTTAAATCAGATGTTGGTTGGTTAGTCTCACAGGGTTTATCCCATCATTTTCCTAGCATAAAGGATTGGTGGCTGGGTTGGTGTTTACATTTTTCCTTTGGTAGTTTGCCAAGTACCTTCCTGTAACAAAGAAGTTAGAACACAGGGATGGTGGCTCTAAGTAGGTGCCAGATTGACTTTCCCATGGTCAATGAGTTGTGTATCTGTTGATGTCAGCAATGGTGCCTTGGTGTAGGTTTGTAGAGAGAAACCTGTAGTCTTGGCAACAGCCTGAGTTGTTTGGAGGCTCCCATTGGATTGCTTTGGCCAACAACTCAATCCCAATACTAGAAGCTTCATTTGGTGACACGAGATATACAGTTGGGGTTCTGTGTTCCCCACTATTCGGCAATTTATATTATGTTATACATTTTAGGAAGTTTTACTGTATTAGATTCCTTTCCTGCCTCTCAAATGTCACTTAATTTTAGCCATTTCTCCCTCATTCCTTTCTTCATATCCCCTCCCCACTTGGTCCCTACTAATCCAGCTTGGTTATATTGACTCCACAGCTAATATTCACATATAAGCAAATACATACCATATTTGTCTTTCCAGTTCTGGGTTACCACACCCAAGATGTTTCTTCTTTTTTTCTTTTTCTTTTTCTTTTTTTTTTTTTTTTGGTTTTTCGAGACAGGGTTTCTCTGTATAGCCCTGGCTATCCTGGAACTCACTCTGTAGACCAGGCTGGCCTCGAACTCAGAAATCCGCCTGCCTCTGCCTCCCAAGTGCTGGGATTAAAGGCGTGTGCCACCACCGCCCGGCTTTTTTTTCTTTTTCTAATTCCATTCATTTTCCTGCAAATTTTATGACTTTATCATTTTTAATGACTGAGTAATATTCCATCATGCAAATATACCATATTTTCTTTATTAATTCTTCCGTTGATGGAGATCTAGGTTGTTTCCAATTTCTGGTTATCATGAATAGAGCATCAGTAAACATGATTGAAGAAGTATCTTGTCATAGAATAAAGTGACCCTTGGGTATCTGCCCAAGATTGATACAGCTGGATCTTGAGGCAGGTCAATGCCCATCTTTCTGAGAAACCAGCACACTGATTTCCAAAGTGGCTGTAGAAGTTTGCTCTCTCACCAGGAATGAAGTAGTGTTCCCCTTACTCAATATCTTCAACATCTTGAGTTGTCACTGTTTTTATTGATCTTTGCCATTCTGATAGATCTAGGATAAAATCTTAGATACCTGAAATAATAAGATAAAATCTTACAATCTAAGATAAGATAGTTTCGATTTGCATTTACCTAATGACTGAGGATGTTGAGCCTTTAAAAGCTCAGCCCCTTGACTTTCCTCTTTTGAGAATTCATGGTTCAGCTCTGTATCCTATTTTTGATTGGGTTACTTCTCTTCTTGATATTTAGTTGTCAAGTTCTTTATATATTATGGATATTATCCCTCTATCAGGTACGTAGCTAGTAAACATATTTCCCTATTCTGTGGGAATCCACTTTTTCTGAATGATGGAGTCCTGTGTTATACAGATACTTTTCAGTTTCATGAGGTTCCATTTATTAATTGTTGATTTTAGTGCCTGTGCTAATGGTGGTCTGTTCAGAGAATCTTTTCCCCTGTCGCACTTACAAAATAACCCAAAAAACAAAAAACAAAAAAAAACCCAAAAATCCAAAACCAATAATAATAACAACAACAACAAAACCTCACATAGATATAGCCCAGTGTTAGGAATTCTGAAGTAGATCAATAAAAAGAAAGAAAGGGCAATAGATAGAGGCCTATTCAACAAGTAGTTCCCTTAATTAAATCTTAATTATGTTTCCTATTGCTGTGATAAAAGACCCAGAGAAAAGCACTCAAAAAGAAAGGGTTTATGTGGGTCCTGATTCCAGATTGTAGTCCACCATTTTGGGGCTGTCGAGGCAGAGGAAACCTTAGGAACTGACCACATTAACTAGTGGAGAGCAAGGAACAATGGATTAACCCATGCTTGCTAATGCACAACTCGTTATCTCCATTTTTATAAAATCCCAGATCCCTTCTCTAGGGAACAGTGTTGCCTACAATGGGTGGGATCTTCCCACCCCAAAGACATAATCTATACCCCACAGGCACACCTACAGGCCAAACTTGATTTTGACAATCTTTCATTGTCTCAATGAGGAATTTCCCTTCTGAGACGTCTTTCCCCACTGATACGAGAGTATGTCAAGTTGACAAAACTAACCATTACATCTTATTTGTATTAATGGCTTTATCATACTGTTGGCTAATTTCTAAGGCTTGAATTCTTCTACCATGTCTGATTGCAGCCTACTCACATGATGTCACTGCAAAGGAATTGAGAAGTCCCCATTAGCACACCATCGCATGCTATTCCCAACATTTTAATATAAGAAATGTAGATAATTTAAAATGTGTACAGCGATAGAGTTAATTGCCAAATTCACACAATCTAGAGTTACATGGGAGATGCTAGGCCTGTGGGGGATTATGTTGATTATGTTAATTGATTTGGGAAGATACATCTTAATTTTGAGGGAGACCAGTCCCTGAGTGGGAGATCCTGAACTGTATAGAAAATGGAGAAAAAGAAATGACTGCTAGCTTTCCTTTATCCCTCTCTACTGATCATGTGTGACAAACTCCTTCACGACTTGTACCTTGATGGACTATACCTTCCAGTGTGAGCTACAGTAAACCATTTCTCCTTTAAACGACTTTTCTCAGAATATTTTATCACAGAAATAAGAAAGCAAGTCAAAAAAACAAACATACACAATAGTAAAGTGTAACACAGCTAGCATTTAGCACAAAATATTAATTGTGAGCTCTGATTATTTAGTAACAAAACGCTATTTTATATAAGTTTGTATATTTTAATTTTTAATGATTGCTATTTTACAACTGCTCACAAAATTCCTGAGTTTAACAATTTACTCTGGTAGATCAGCTTCTGGCAGACCACTAATCCTTATGATATCTCTGTATCTAGGGTCATTTGACTGAGAAGCCATGAAAATCGTCTCCCTCTGTTTTTCTATCTCCCTTCTCTTTGTATTGTAAAGAAACTGGGTTCATGTTGAATTTTAGTCATTTGTAATAGCTTTTAAAGAATAATTCGTTGACTCTCATTACATACTAGAACAAAAAATTTATTTAAAAGGAGTCATAGTTGAACTTCTTTTATATTGTTTCCTCATGAAAAACTTAGTGGTTAGTGTTTTGATATCAATTAACATGGTTCTTTTCTTTGAGATCACTTAACCTAGTGTCTCCTACAATCCAGGAAGCCATGATAGCTTTGCAAAACAATACCTTCATGGCCAGAAACAAAGCAAAACAACTCCCTCCTCCCCCAAAAAATGTGTTTATCTTCTGAGTTCAAATAGATTTGTTTCTATAGTTTACAATATAAGCAGTAGTCTTGACACTTTACTGTAGAAGCCAAACATTTTTGAGTGATAAAAGAGTGGATAACCTATAGCGTGTGAGGTCTTTAGAGTTCACAGACCACAATGTTTATTCACAAATCTGAAATCGAGAAACAATTGTATTGTGATGTAAAAGCAAATATCCCCTTCAAACAGATACAGGAGATCAATAATTGTGTTAATGAGAAAAAATTATTAAGGACATAGCTAGGTCTAAGGTTGTTGTGATCAACAGGATGCCACAGTTTGTGAGTGGGACATCATAAAAATGGCAACAGAAAAGCAGCATGGACTTGGAAGTCTTCCAGAATATATATAAGCTTCTGAAAACCATTACTATAGATAGCTTCAATTATATTCAATAAACATTAAGTCAGGATTAAAGGGTAGATGGGACCAGTGGCAAGAACTTAGGATAACCTAGTAGATCCCTGAACTCCCAGGAGAAGAGAGGAAAATGCTAGTAGTAGAGAAAACAGTACGTAATCCATGGTCCTACTACTCAGAGTCTATTGCAGAGCTTTAATCTGGCAAGAAATAGAGCTGAGGATAACCACTGTTTCCAGACTCAGCAATCCCTTGTCCAGTGGACTCCACTAGGGTCCCTATGACCAGCTTCCTTTTCTAATCTTACCTTGGATCTCCTGAATCTCCGATTTCTGTCTCTCTCCCAGACTCCTGAAAAAATACAAAACAACAACAACAAAAATGGATGAGATGGTAGCATATTCAGTGTTGAGAGATGCTGAGATGGGTTGCCACACCCGGAGATACTAGGCATTGGGAATTAGATGCTCCAGCCCATCATATTGCCAGATGACTGGTATGTGCAAAGACATAGCACATAGATTATCAACCCAGCTCTGAGCATCTTCAGAAATGAGAAAAAGAACTGATCGGAAAACTAAATGTCGTTTTCATTCAGAGTGATACTGAAAATATCTGAATAGTTTCATGATAATACAAATCAATATTTAAAATAGAGCTCTGTATTTTCTACATCAATGAAATGTTATAAAATGCTGAAATAGCCTATAATATAAGCTATTCAGATAATTTAAACAATTTTCCATTTTGTCTTATAAACTGTTGATAAAGTCACAGTGCTGCAAATAGATACACAATACTCATTTCTAGGACACAATCTTGCACACTCGCTGATCTCTTTGATTTCTTTTCTAAAAGTATTTTCATTGTGTGACATGTTATAAGTGGAAAATGATCTCCGAATATCCACAACACTAGTCATGGAACTGTCCATTCAAAAATTCTTTTATTGAAACTGTAGATAATGTTTTGATTTGTTTTCTGCTTTCCAAGTGCTTTTTCCAAGGCAAGGTCTTGCTGTATAGCCGAGGCTGCTCTGCACTTCACTAGGTAACCAAGTCTGGTCTTGAACCTTTGAAAATCCTCCACTGCAGCTGGTCAAGTGCTTAGATCACAAAGCAGCAAACTTTATTAATTTTAATACTTCTAATACTGTCAAAATTTAAACAATTAATTAAAAGGAATACATAAATCAATATTAAAATCAATTCCCTTTATTTTATAAATTTTGTATGAAACTTTTATATGCAATATTTCTATTATCAAATCACAAGTTTGTGCCTCTACTTGTGTGTGTGTGTGTGTGTGTGTGTATGTGTGTGTGTGTGTGTTGATGTGTACTCCATGCACCTCAGGAGTCGTTTCAGAAGTGCTGTCCTCCTTACTAGTTTTAAGATTCACATATTTTATTTCATTGGTGTAAGTGTTTTGCCTCCATGTATGTATGTACATTGTGTGGTGCCTGCTGCCCTCGGAGGTGTGACAACAAGTGCACAGTAGTGAGTAGGAGGAGCAATACACTGAGCTAAAACATCTGGTAGCCTGGCATGACAATCTGAACCTGGGGTCCCAGACCTGGAGGTGGAAGCAGGTTTGCTGAGGGCCATCCAGGAGGAAGGACAAATGGCGTTAGAACTCATGGAAGGCAGCCATGGCTCACCACAGCCACATGGGTGAGCCTCGGTGTGGCACAGCCCCGAGGACTATGTGTCCTGAGGACTTCATGCTGTTATGGAGTTCTGCTCTGCTGCTTCCCTCACATCCCTCTTAATCTAAGAATTGTATGAAAACTCTAAGGGGGCTCCAGTCCCTCACTGGACACGGTCTCTGGAACTCACAGTACTAATGCTTGATCTCTTTCAGGCAATGATGCTGGAGCAGATTAATGATTCTATCACTACCCTAGGAAGAGTTTAGAGATGTAGATTGTCAGCAATGACTATTACCCTTAGAAAACAATTAGAAAAATAGAGTTGTTAATGAAGCTAGGTTGAGATGTTTTTGCTACTGGCTCTGATATAGAAAATCGTAGGGAACGAGTAGAAAGTTCAGAAAGGCCCACTCTTTTTTTTTTTTTTTTAATTTTTTTATTGGATATTTTATTTACATTTCAGATGTGATTCCTTTTTCCCATCCCCCCACCCAGGAACCCCCTATCCCACCCCACTTCCTCCTGTTTCTTTTCTTTTTTTTTTTTTTATAACTTTTTTTTTAATGTTAATCAAAGGCTTTATAAGTTTGGTAATGCTCAATAACAAGATGCCCATATAATCAGAAGTGTAACCCAACACCCATCCTAGATATACCAGCTATCTTTGACTGGCAGAGACATGTGAACAACCGTCTCCATGTTCCCCTCTCCCTTCCCCCCCCTCATCTCCTAGCTCCTCCTCTTCCTCTCCTTACTCCTCCCAGCTTAGCTCCTCCTACATACCACCCTTCCTGTTAAGATAAAACTTTTCTCTCAAAATACAATTAGAGCATAACTATACCAATTTGTATCAGTAAGGTACAAGATAGACCTAATACCCAGTCCATCATTTTGTTGACTAACCAGAACCTCTGTCATCTCTCCTAACTAAAAGACCTAGTTCTGAATCTGGCTTTTTTCTTGGCTTTAGAATGAATGTCAGCTGAAAACCATCCTCTCAAGTCTTTTCTCTCAAAGTAAATAGCCAGGATTGGCTATGAGACTATAAGTCTTCAACCCTGTCAGAAATTCAGAATGACTGAATTAACTGAAATTATGAGAAGCACAAAGCATAGCTTCTAAAACTTAGCCACTTTATAGAGACCGCTGAACACCTGGACAGTCCCTATACTACAAAATGTTGGAGCATCTGACCTTCAGCCTTCTGGCCCAGCATCATCTGACAGACCTAGTGATGCAGAATTATTAAGGGCTGATTACTCTGTCTTGGCAGAAATAATTAGTTGACTATTCTGCAAGTGTGTCCTTTTCAGGAAGAAAGGCTCACTCTTATTAGTTAAGCTAGGGACTTTTTATGGTCAGGGAACAAGAACAATGACAACACTGCCTGACGTGACTCTCCCTGAGGCTGGACTGGTGATGATTGAGTTCTTATGCCCACTTTTGCCCTCAGCTTGCTGATACGATTTATTAAGAATTGCTGATGAGCAGATGTGCATTCTGAGGATTTAGGATAACTATGACTGATTTTTATATAAAAGTTGTGATTCTTTTAAGACTCTTACAAGATTACTTTTAAAGGTAAATAATAAAAGAATTACTTCCTTCTTTGTAACCACATTGCTGCCTGCCAGTAAGAGAAACTGGCTGAGCAAACTACCTTGCTTGCTTACATTTTGTTAATTATAACAAGTTACTTGGTTGGAAAGGTACATGGGTTTTTTAGGATAATTTGTTTTCTTTACTACTAATGTTATTTCTTGTAAAGGTATTAGAAAACATACTATTTTTTTTTAAATAATCATTTACTACAAGAAAACTAAAACATAGTCAGATTATAACTGTATACTGTTGAATGATTTTGCTGGGATGTATAAGCTATGCAGGAAAAAAACAAAGGATGGTGTCGCTGGAACACTGTTTCTGTCATCCGTTGACTATGTGTATATGTGCAAATTTTTGTAAATGGGGATTGGAATATTGTTCCTTCCATTAACCAATTGTGTGTATGTATGTATTTTGTACGTATGTATGTATCTATGTATGTATGTGGAATACTTGGAGCTTGCTTGCTGGAGTTTTGCTCTAACCATTCTATGTGTAAATGTATCTGTAGGTATGTATGTGTGTATGCATAATGTATGTATATGTGTGTATGTATGAATTTATTGAACTCTGAGTTTTGTTTTATCCATTTAGTGTGTATGTATGTGTGTGTGTGTGTGTGTCTGGTGTGTATGTATGTATGTATGTATGTTTGTATGTACATGTGTGAATTTTCTCTCTTTCCTTTTCTTTCTTGCTGGCCCTAAGGTGTTAAAAGACTTCATAGTTTTTCTGCTGGCCACAGAGAGTGCCAGCTCCAGTAAATTCGGCTTTGTTCCCTCAGAAAAAAAGTCTGCTGAGTAATTTCTCTAATTGCTGGCTACCTTTGGAAGCAGCTCCTGTAGGTATCTGGATCCACCTCGGTTAGCTACTCTAAGCATTGACCCCCAACAGCTGCCTGCCTTGGTTTACCCACCACATGGATGCCAAAGCTAGTCATTGGCACAGGTCAGTAGGGAATTGTAGGCTACATCAAGTGTATAGGACAAAGGTCCACACAACCCTGGATATGTAGTGAAAACCTGTCTCAATAAATGATAAAAGGAAAAGAAAGAAAGAAAGAAAGAAAGAAAGAAAGAAAGAAAGAAAGAAAGAAAGAAAGAAAGAAAGAAAGAAAGAAAGAAAGGAAGGAAGGAAAGAAGGAAGGAAAGGAACAAAAGATTCAGAAAATTTTCAAAAACCTTATATTTTCTTGTACTTTTTCTCATCAAAACTGTATTTCTGTGACAGTACTAAAATTGGAAGTGTTGTTTAGCTTGCATTCTTTCTAGAGCTACAAGATCAGCAAAAGCACTAAACTAAACTATGCCTTAAATCATAAACTCCACAATCTAAGTCAGCTACTAAAACACTGTATGGGAAACAGAGTGAAACTTCATTAACGAGTTCAAATTGTTGAAACTTTATTATCCTGAAATGTGTTCCCTCAAAACTTTTATATCATTTCTGCAGATAAATGTCTTACACCCAGAAGAACCATAAATCTAGATTATAAACTATGCTCATTTTAGAAGTATTTGTTTCACAAAATTCTGTTAAGTAATTTATATTGGAAAATCATTGTCTATATTTTAATGCCACATTGGCTGTGCTATATAGCACTTTCTAAGATCATGTTTAGCTGGCAGAACATAATATATATATATATATTCTCATTTTAATCATGACCTTCAATTAATCTGGAATCGTGATTCTGGAGAAATGAAGCAAGGAACATTTTAATGTGAATAGTGTGACTTCTTTGGTACCATTTCCAAAACCATTCATACCCCTAACAATCCATTAAAAATTAACTTTTTTTACACAATGGAGTACTACTCAGCCATTAAAAATAATGAGCTCATGAAATTCTTAGACAAATGGATGGAGCTAGAAAATATCATCCTGAGTGAGATGACCCAATCACAAAAGAACACACATCGTATGCACTCACTGATAAGTGGATATTAGCCCCAAAACACACAATACCTAAGATGCAACGCATAAACCTCATGAAACTCAAGAAGAAGGAGGAAGACCAAAGTGAGGGTGCTTTTGTCCTTTTTAGAACGAGTATCAAAAGATTCAACCAGAGCTCCCAGGATCTAAACCTCCAGCCTGAGAACAGACAGGGGCAAGCTGTCCTCTGAGAGGCTCTAACCAGCAGCTGACTCAGACAGATACAGACATCCAGAGCCAAACAGTGGATGGAGCTTGAGGACTCTTAAAGAAGAATAGGTGGAAGGATTGTGGGCCCTAAGGAGATAGGAACTGCACAAGAAGATCAACAGAGTAAACGAACCTGAACCCTTGGAGCTCTCAGAGGCTGAATCACCAACCGTGGAGCATACCTAGTCTACACAGATCTACCTCCATGGGCTGAACCTAGGCCTCCCTGCACATATGTTGTAAATGTGCAGCTTGGTTTTCATGTAGGTCTCAAACATCTGGAGTGGGGGCTATCCCAAAACATGCAGCCTGTATATGGAGTATGGTCTTCTAAAAATAAAAAATAAAAAAATAAGGGCCGAGGATATAGCTCAGTGGTAGAATGCTGGCAGGCTATAGAAGTCCTCGGTTTCAATCACTTGGGAGAGTACACTAAAATAGTTGCTCTAACTGTTAAAGTTGATGTACCTTTGTTAGCTTCATATTTTAGTGTTGGCGCTTCCTAATAAATAGGAAATCCATGAAATTAAAAAAAAAAAATATCAAGCAATGGAAACATAAAATTTGAAATAAAAATAAAAGTATAAAAATGAATATTTAAAAAAAATTAACTTTTTTCAATCAGACATATATGGTAAGTTATTTCTTCTCCAATTCAAACCAGATTAAAAAATATATATAAATGCAGGTTTATTGGGAAACTGCTCTTGGATAGGTGAGTTAGGAAGTAGGGAAGTTACCATAGGTACAGAGACAGAGGGGATGAAGAAGAGAAAAAATGAGTTTGCACATGCAGAGAGGAGAGAACAGAGAAAAGGGGTAGAGAGACCAACATGTCTGGATTATATAGGGAAGAGTCTCGAGGGGAAGGGCAGCCAGCCCCTGGGCTGGAAAGTTCAGGGCACAGGGTGTGGTATGCCAGGTAGTGCCCTAGGCATTCTGGGAGAACCTGAAGGCCAGGTCTGGTTTGGTATGTGAAATATGTACCACAGCCTCTTCCTGGGTTTGAAACCCAGCAATACACAGTATTTGCTTAATCTTGTACTTTTTGTTATCTATTGTTGAAGACATTTTATGATGTTCTGAAGTTTGTGGCTATAGATTCTGATTTAGAATTAAAAGTTTTCTTGATTTTCCTCAAATTTCAGAAAATTTACCTCACGAGAAATTTAGCCAGACAAATTGGGTGTTGTGTCACATTCCTGTAGTCACAGACCAGCCTGGACTACTAAGTAAGTGAGCCATTGCCTCAGAAGAGGAGGAGGAAGAATAAAGTCCAAAAAGTTACGACAATGTCCGTTCTCCCACTGAGCACCACACTTGGACCTTTCATGGTTAAGTCACTGGCATTACTGAATGGGACAGACTGCTTATAGACTGTGTGCTGGAGCAAGTTTCCTTCAAGGCACCTAAGTTAGAAAGAAGGTGAACTGTGGATATCACTCATCAGTTACACCTCGCTGTGGAAAACTACGCAACATAGTGGAGAGTTCCCATATAGACTGTACTAATAGATGGCCCCCATCTTAGATGAACACATGAGATCAGGATTCTGTTCCTTTAACACATTTGGCTCAAGTCTGTGACCGCCCAAGGGTGTGGTCATTTCTCTCAGGGAAAGAACTGACTCTGAATTTCTTTCTCTTCAGCTCAAACTACCATTTTTTCACTGGCACCACAGCCTGGCAATACTGGTGCCTAGGGATCATTTGGCCATTTGATGCTGTCATTGGTTTGAACAATGAATTAAATCAGTAACCTCAAGATCTTCCTCAGAGGTGGAGATTCTTTTTTTTAAACTCAATAGTCTACTCCAAATTATGTAAAACTGTATTTTCTAACCAACTAGTCAAAGATTAGACAATGAAATAAAAATACAGCATAAAATAAATACTGCTAATAACATAGACATTACTTGAATTTCAATATAAGTCTACCCTATTATGAGTTTTCATTGGAGGAAAATTAATTTCTGATGAATACTATAGTCTATAAAAATAAAATAAAAATCAAATTTTCTGCCCTGATTAGCTAAATCACCAAAGAATTGAAGTCATGTAAAAATCTTCCAGTTGAAATCCAAAGGAATTAAAATTTAAAATCAAATTTACTTGCCTTCATGAATCAAATTACAAATAAGATCCAGAATTTATCATTCATAATTTCTTTTTTTATCCAGAGCCAGTCTAGCGTTTTGCCTGGTGATCTCTGGCAGCCCATGCTAATACCAGGTTTCCAAGGGTTGGGGTTGGGGAACTGCAAACAATCAACGAGACATAAAATATCCCAATAATTACAAACTTCTCTTCAAAATTTAGAAAATGAGCCTAATGCTAAGTGCCATAGAGTTTGGGAACCCCAGTCCCAAGAGTTATGAAAACACTTAGCAGAAATGCAAATGAAGGAAGACAGATCAATGACACCTGGGTGCCGACTTGGTGGAGAACCTGTCGATCTAGGGCGTCTATCCAAGGTCTGACTCAGGTTTTTACATTTTTATTTGGGGAAAATTTTTAATAAGAGGTTGCTTTTGGCATTCTGGTTGATCATTTCATAGTTGGCAGGCAGATACAACAGAGTGAATGTGTTTCTCTCAGACAATGCCATTTTATGACATCATTGCCTTTTGCAGCATTTAGAAATGTCAAGGGATGGCGGTCTTGGCTATAAGCCTGTGATTCAGGGTGCTGTTTCTATTTATTGAGTTCATCTCCTCCAGTTCTTTGTTGTTCAGGATGCTCTTGTCTTCCAATGTTGCATCAAGTATAGCTGTGTCTAATGTCCTATACTCTGCTATATGTTATGTCTCAGTGTTTTCAGATACCTTCAGTGATTCTTCTTTGGAATTTCTTTTTTTTTATTGGATATTTTCTTAGTTTACATTTCAAATGTTATCCCCTTTCCGGGTTTCCCCCAGAAGCCCCCTATCCCATCCTCCCCCCACAGCTTCTATGAAGATGTTCCCCCACCCACGCATTCACTCCCACCTCCCTGCTCTTGCATTCCCCTACACTGGGACATGGAGCCTTCACAAGACCTCTTCTCCCATTGATGCCCAACAAGACCATCCTCTGCTACATATGCGGTCGGAGCCATGGGTCCTTCCATGTTTACTCTTTGGTTGGTGGTTTAGTCCCTGGGAACTCTGGGGGTCTGGTTGGTTGATATTGTTTTACCTATGAGGTTGCAAAACCCTTCAGCTCCTTCACTCCTTTCTCTAATTTCTCCATTGGGGACCCCGTGCTCAGTCCAATGGTTGGCTGCAAGCATCCCCATCTGTATTTGTCAGGCTCTGGCAGAGCCTCTCAGGAGACAGGCTCCTTTCAGCATGTACTTCTTGGCATCCACAGTAGTGTCTGCATTTGGTGACTGTACATGGGGTAGATTCCCAGATGGGGCAGTCTCCACCATGATTTACACCCACAATAGTTTGTGTGAAGGCCTCTTCAAGCTTCCACAGTTTGTGCCTGAGTGGGGAGGCATGGAGATTCTTAACTCTGTGATATCATCTTACATCAGAGTTTTCCTTCATTTTCAATATCCAAGTCACAAACATCAACTCTCTCATATCTTTCTGACAAATCTTTCAGTTCCTTCTAGGAAGTTGAGTCTTAAATGAATTGAGTTAAATCTGGGGCCATTTGACAGGGTCTCATAATTTCACTCTACTCAATTTTGCTTTAGAGCCAAACATCTATTTAACTAACAACTTTTAAAATATTTGGCCTAATTAAGATCTTCCATGGCAAAGTGGGAAAAGAGCAACCTCCAAGACCTCCAAGCCAAAAAAAAAAAAAAAAAAAAAAAAAAAAAAAAAAAGCAACCTTTTTGTTCCTAGTAAATCCTGTCTACCGCCATAGTTATAAATTGAGTATTTTTATTGGGGAAGAATTTTCCCACCAAGCCAACATCAGACTAAGATTAAATGTTGATCTATTGTTCTCCTACCCAGCTTTCCTTTAGTTAATTGATTACAGCTCCTCTGGGAATCTGAATTCTTTAGATTTTGCAGTCAGGTTTCAGGACATAAGCAATTGCACTTTTGTCTCCACACAGGAGGAGTTTTATCTCACTTTGCTCCTCAGTAATGCTGTGCATATTTTGTGATGATTCCATCCGTGGTTTTCCTCTTGGAGACCAATTCAATTTATTCAAAGTAGTTCGAACCGTGTCATAATCATTAAGGGGTGATTTCCAGAACACTCTTACAGGCATTTGCCTCTGGCAATTTGCATCTGTAATATATTTTCTTCTGAGATAACTCTATCTCTCCTTTAAAGGTTTATTCCAGGAATCATTCTAAGGTTTACCTTTTATTTCTTCACTGGATTTCATGAGCAGCTATCAGAAGTTTTATTCTGACAAGTAAAATATTTCAGACATTTCCAGAGCATTGGCAACTGAATCTTTCTCCAAGCTAGCATCATCTTCCTTTCTCAAGCCTTCAAATTTCATCTTTCCAGTCTCCCCCAGTTTAACTTTTTGTTCCTATTCTTCTCCTGACCTTCTAACAGTTAGATGGAGAGATAGTTCTCAAACATGCCTTGTTTCTCTTTGCTTTACTCAGAAAAGGAATTCCTAGAGTCAGAAAGGGCTTGACCAAGATTGGCTTTAGTCATTTCATTGACTGCTTTTCTTTTTACATAAGAAGATATGATTCAGAGAAGTCTCAGTTCCTATTTATTTATTATTTATAGACAAGGAGTAAACTTTGGATCATCAGTATATAAACATATAGGCAGAACAAACCTGAACCACTGGTACAAATCCATCTTGACACCACGTAATTGGTGAAATAGCTAAGAAATTATATGAAGAAAAATTGCAAAGTCTTGAGTATAAGGAAATAGCCTGTCAATTAATCTGGGGGCATATCAGATTTTATAGGTCTGAAGTTTCATAAGACTTTAGGAGGATCTTTTGAAGAAAAAAAATAATCCAAACTCTGGCTACAAACATAAAAGAAACATAATGTATCCACTTAGGATGAGAAAAAAAATACTAAATTAAAAATAAAATCTGGAAAATATTATGAAATGATAAAAAGTAATATATCTTATTAATTAATAATTTCTATGTCCTTGAAAGATTACATGAAGTTGCACACATATAATTCTACTGCTTGGAAGGTTGAAAATGAAAGATGCCTTAGGAATAGGGCATCACAGTGAGATCAGGGCTACCGTGGGCAAAAATGCAAGACCATATCTCAAAATCTCAATAGTAAAAACATCGTGACTATTTTTCCCTTCATTCCTTAGACTTGAATGTAGTCTTCATTGATTATATATATATTCATATTTCAGTACCAAATGATCTTTTGACATTGCTAGGACTCTCATGGCATAGAGTTTTCTATATGTAAAAATCTGAGCATCATACTATCATACTGTCATAATATTCAGGTTCTAAAATGGAACTCTCTTTCAATAAATCATACAGAAAATTCTGAGTCTTCAGTATGAACACAGAACATACAGATACATACAGAAAACACCTCCAAATACTAAATATCCCTAAATGATAACAATATCACTATGCAATTCACTTTTAGATGTTAGGATTTTACTTTATAATTAAAGAAAGGTAAAAATACACAAGATTTATTTATTATTTATTTATGCATTCCATTAGTATGCACATGCTACACTGTGCACATGAAAATCAGTCAGCAATTTTCAGGAGTCAGTTCAAATCTTCTCCAAGTGGGTCCCAACCAGGGATCAAACTCAGGTTGTCAGCTTTTCAGCAAGCATCTTCAACAATTAGCACCCTTGCTGCCCTAAGGTACATTTTAATACATATTTTTATATATTAAGAATCATTTTACGATTTAAGGGCAAAATATGATTTGATAGCTCTCTGACACTCAAAAGGATATAAAAATCAAAACTTTACAGTAATTTGGCTATCTCTAATGAGGGTGTAAACTAATTTGTCTTGAAATATCTTTATCTTAATAAGAAGTTTTCCAGTTGATGTTATGAAATTCAAGCAATTAGATTTGAGACTTTTAAATTCTATACTTAGAGAAGGGAGGAGATGTCAGGGGCAGCCCTAGTTATACACTGAAGGCCTAAAATCAGCCATAGGCCTAAAATCAGCAATAGGCCTGATATACATACATGCTATCACAAAGTCTTGGGTCTCTGTGGAAAAACACTGAAACAGATGGCTATAAGCTATTGTAAACAGGCAGCTTCTGTGGAAATTTACCAGCCTGAGTAGTCATAGGTCTTATAAATTGGCAGCCTCGGCGGACAGTACCAACTTACATAAGGACAAGTGAATCATAGGCAGAGTCATAGTGATCTGTCCCCTGAACCTCACCCAGCTGATACCCTGTTCTGAATGGTATCTGTACTCCCCTGAACGTCTATGCTCCGGTGCCATTCCCTTCCCCACATCCTGCCTTTTTGTGTTTACAACCCCTGTGTAAATAAGTAAATTACGGTGTGATTTAAATAATTAAATAAATAAATTAATTTAAAAAAAATTAAAGTGAATTAACTGTTTTGCTTTTCAGAAAAAAGAAAATGTTGTTTTTAATGTATATTCTCAGAAAGAATGCAAGAAAAGAAATGAATGAGGCAAAGGCCTAAGTAAAACATGTCTTTGGAAGAAGTTTGTTGTTGTTGTTTTTATTTTGTTTGTTTGGTTGTTTTAAACTAAGTCAGAAATAAGTCCAAATTCCTGTTGGAAATGCAGTTTGTCCCAATGGGGAAAAAAAAAAAAAAAGCAACAGTTCATCCAATTCTGAGTCTCCAACTTCTCTCCTCCGACCTTGGAGAATCAGTCATAGAGGTCCGATAAGAGTGAATGGTAGCAAATGAAGATGCAACTGAAGCTTTTAACCTTCCAGCTCCTTCCGGAACCCACATTTTAGCTTTCTTCTACTGAAGACATACACATTGACTAGTGCGAGATGCAATCTAAGAGCATCAAAGTCCTGATCATACCTATATGTTTTGGTCCCATCCTGCAACGTACCTAGCATTAAAATACACCCACATCTCATGAAGCTGATCAATAGTTACTTCCTCGCTGGATCCTTACTTGACAGGTACCATCAAATTGTTTCCTACCTACGTACTAGTCGTGACCACCTTTCAGGGTGGGTGCTCTGATTACTCACATTTCACTAATAAAGGAATAATGTTCCTAACTAGTAAATAACAGAACCACGGTTTAAGTCCATAGCAGAATTATGCAAACAGCATGAACTTACTATTATGCTATATGGACAATGGTATTTTCTGTAGACAGATATTTATTTATGCTTACTTTGTAGTTCGCTTTTCATATTTTGGAGCCAATACATTTTGCCAAGAGTCAGAACATTTCTTTCCACCACAGATCCCTTTGCAAAGCATATAGTTTCTTTGTTCCATCCCCACACTTCCTTGTGACCACTTCTCCTATTACATTTTACTGTTCTTACTCCCTGGTTTCCCTGTCTGGATTGTCAGATCCATAGCCCTAAGAGTTGGGTAATTACATTTTCCCAATAAGTTAAGTAATTCCATACCATTTATAGAGACACTCAAGTGCTTAAATGCCAGCATGAAGCATAGCAATAGTAGGGAGGAAAAACATTAACTGACTTGTTTGCTAAGGCCTGCGGTGTAATTTATCTGAATGTGACTATACCAGGGTTTGCCATCTGAAGGAGGAAGTGCACCAGGGAAATGGCCTATCAGCTAATCATTCGAGGGTAGGAGTGAGGTTATAGAGGTGCTGACAAGAACGTCATGCTTCAAAATCAGACACGTAAATTCAAAGAAAGTTGGCATTTAGAATTTCTCTGCATAAATTGAATAAAGGGAATGGGTAATCTCAAAGGATTACCAATAAGAAGGTGATTATAATGTATCACTCAAAGGATCATTTCTCCCTAATGTACTATTGTCATGTGGTTTGAAAGTCATAGCATTTATGAAAGTTTGGTCTACAATTTTATTATCTCAACTCTCAGTCTTGCTAATTTAATAATGGTAGGTTATTGTCTTCTCATGAACTTCAAGTTATTTTTTGTATCCTTTGAACTCAAAGGTAATACTGAAAATAATTTGATTTCTTTGACTCAGTAAGCAGGTCAATGCAATATACTTACTAAGCCTTAACTATGTGATTATCATTCACACTGAAACCAGGAAATTATCTCTTCCTGTTTCAGTGACTGAAAATATATTCATTCCGTTTAGTAAAACAGTAATGTTACACAATGTGCTATCACTTCTTGTGTGAATGATACCAAAAACACATCTCAGAATCGTGTAGACTAAAAGTAACCAAGCTCTTTCTTGGAACAGTAGAAAGTTTTGAAGTATATGCATTTGAGTTTTTGAAACTTAAGATCCAAATTCATATCAATATCTGTCATTTACTTCCTTCATAATTTAAAAGGTATTTACTATCTCATGCCTTAATCTCTTCACCCATGGAACAGAAACAGTGATCACTAATTGAGATGTGATGACGACTTCAAGGAGACAATTACTGCAAACTGTCTACTGGTCAAACATGTCTACTTTTCAACATGGTTTGCTGATGGAAGAGTAGAACTGACAGTTGTGGGTATGATCACACCTTCCACAGTAGTGACAATGGTACTCTTGGCAGTCATTTTCTTAGTTGAGGTATCAGCACCAGCAAAGAATAAAGGAGAGACAGTGTGGCAACATGATACACAGAGACCAGCAAAAGATGAGGAATATCCTAATCTTTTGGGTCATTGACGGTACCCAGTTGAGACATGGGAAGACTGGAGAATAATGGGAGGTACAGTTGCATGAAAGTGTATATTGCACATTATCAAAGCCAGGAATATTTTCCTGTCCTGGTGATCAGACTAGTCAATAAGTGAGTAAATAACCCAAATAATTTTCCATTTTCATTTCCATTTCCAGTTTCCTTTGTGATACAGAGAGTAAGCTATAATCTTGAACAGAAGAAATAAGATATTTGGGTAAATTTTTGCCCTGTCATTTGTAGTCAAGGGAATAGAAACTAACCTACAATGATTCACGATGCAGGAACAATCTTAACCATTTGAAAGAGTATTAGCATGTATCCCCTACTCTGTGTTTCTATGCTAGCCTCTTGATCATAAAGGTTACTGAAAGGAAAAAATAATACATAGGAAAGCAGGTTTTTAGGGGGTTGATTATCACATAGTTTTATTTTTAAAAACTTTCATATTATTAAGAAGCTTCTAAATCAGTCATCATTGTTTGTCACAATACCAATAGTATTTATACTTTGTAGGGTATTTTATGCCATTTGTGTGTGGGAGTGGTGTGTGTGTGCATGTGTGTGTGTGCGTGTGTGTTTCAATGAAGTCAGAAGTTAAATGAAAAGATCACTGCCCAATAGGAATAGGACTCATTAAGAGACAAAGTTCACAAGTGTTTACTCTAGGACATGATTAGTGACTGGGAAAGCCCAACTGGGATGGATTTCCAATACATAAATGTTGGTATAGAAGGGAAAGTACAGGAAGCTAATGTCTTAATTAAGGTTGTTTTTGTTTTCTGTGAAGAGCCACCATGACCAGGGCAACTATTTAAAGGAAAACATTTAATTGGGGCTGTCTTGCAGTTCAAGGTTTAGTCCATTATCATCATGGTGGGAAGCATAGCAGCAGACAGGCAAACATGGTGCCAGAATAGATAGTGAGAGTTCTACATCTAGATTGTCAGGTGGCAGGAAGAGAGTGTGACACCTGGGTCTGGCTTGGGCATCTGAAACCTTAAGGCCCAACCAGGTTACGAACTTCATCCAACAAGGCCATACCATTCCAACAAAGCCTCATGTCCTAATAATACCACTGCCTAGGAGACTATGGAGGGCCATTTCATGCAAACACCACAGCTTATAAAAAGACAGGCTAGTGAGGTAAGGTAAACACCATAACTGCTTGTCAGGGATCAAGAGATTTCTGGAATGTGCTGCTTTCCATTTTAAAATAGTAACAATAGTAAGCAGACTGAAGGAACTGGTGCCACCAATACAAACCCATCCTTATCTGTGTAGACCATACATGTTACTGAGTGTAGATTGACCAGCACAGCACAAATGTAACTGATGGACCAGTGTGAAGTCTAAATTGTGGTGCCACCAATGTGTAAGTTCATTGTTCACTAGTTCACCCCAGGTCCCCTATTGCTTTCTTCAAATGGCTAGAGAGGTAGAAAATATTTTAAACTTATAAATATTGAAGTGTAATAATGAATCAAGATCATTTTAAAAACAATTTGTTTCTTGGTCTTGACAAAATTGTCCTCAATCACAGCCTCCCTGGTTACTGAGGTTGAGTCTTCCTTTTTCAATTGGAAAAGCTAACATCACATCATTAGGAAAATAAAGTCAGCACACTGTCAGATTTGAAAACTGCCTTATGTCTATCTGTTTGATCCAGAACAAGCCACTGCAGACACGATCTGTTCTTATAAAGCGCCGTACTCACAGCTTCCTTCTCCTCTCACAGCTCTAGCCTAAAGGCTTACATGGAAACATCTAGTTGGTATCAGGAACTCTCTACAAGGAAATCTAAGAAATGTGCGTGCCTCCGTAATCCTTTGGAGCCTGAAAGGAATTCCATTGAGGAAATCTCTCACATCCGCATATGCCCTTACTTCCATTTGTCATAGATATACACAAATGGGCAACACTGTCTATAAACACACGGAAATTGAGCACTCATATCAGGAGCGACACCCTCAGACCACCTCAGTTCTTACTCTTAGACTATGATGAAGTCAAACTTTTGCTTTGGGTGGGTGTGTCCCTATGAAGTGTGAGTGGTTGCAGGGTTTGAAATTCTTCCTGTTATCGGTTAGGTAATTTCAATTATGATTTTTCTCCCTCTATTTTGTTTGATCATTGTATAAAATTTCAGTGAAGGAACAGATTATGGGATTCTGTGGAAGAGTTCTACACCGCCAATAACCATTTACCAAGAATAAATAAAAACTCAAGAAAGAGAACACACTTATCTGTGGTTACATTAAAAGTTACCACATTGTCCAGAAAACCTTGCTGCTCTTTGACCAGCAGGATGGGTGAATGCTTTTTATATTTTGTTCCTTTTCCACTGATCCAATAGAATGCTAGCCACTGAGAAGGTAGTATTCATTTTAGTTGGTGGTTTCAGGGTGTGTCAATCCATCATGGTAAGGAAAGCTTGGAAACTGAGGTAGCTCCATCTGTGGCAGTAGAGTCTATGGTATGATTTGTTCACATGTTGGTGGATCTGGAAGAATGATATTGGAAGCAGGCCTAGGCAATGGCCTTTGAGGCTTACCACAAGAGTCCTTTATCCACTAGCTAGGTCTTACGTCATAAGGATTCCGTTGCTCCAATCATTGCCACCAGCTAGAACCCAAAAGTTCTACCACATGAACCTTGGGGTACATTTCAAATTTAAACCACCACACCCATAGAACATGAGAAGAGAGCAGATACATCTCCCTCTCCTGAAAAAAAAAAAATTAAAGATGACCGTGAAGAAACATAAATTGTGATTGACGGTTTTAAGTCTGAGCAGAAGCATCCAAAAGCATGGTTAGCTACAGTAGTGAGTAGGGTTAATTTAAGTATCACTAATCAAAGTACACTGAATTAAAAAGATTTTAAAGTTGTGTATATCTTCTAGTTAATAGTTCTAAATGTAGTATCATCTATTTAACTGTGCACCCAAGCATTTTCTTTCATAAGTTCAAAGGACTGTAACATTTAGAAGTGATTACAATGCAGTGGTTCTTGACTCCATGTAAATGATATGTGATTGCTACATAAAACCTCCTACCAGGTGCAAATAGCAGACACACCAGGCCTGATGACAGAGAGAGCTTATAAATAGTAGGGAGGGAGGGTAATTTATTAAGCACATAAGCATCCACAGCTGTCTCCCTTCAGCTGATGTAGCTCAATTGCTTTGTTGAAAGAGTCATAATACCTTATCGATTGTGATACTCTGTTTCTCTGCTGCATTCTTGAATATCTGGTTGATACAGCACTGAAACGGGATAAAAGAGTCCGACGAAGCCAGAAATATGTCCAATTCAATGGCATTTGCCATTAGCTGTGCTTTTCACTTATGGTTACTTTAATCTAAATAGCTCTGCCGAGTGAACATAAAAGATTCTCAAATGTTCTTTCTTTTTAAACTGTGGAACGGATACATTTTTTAGAATTCAAGACCTACAAAGCATAGCCTTCAATTGAATTTATCAGTGGTATAGCCTTTGTTCCAGGATTTGAGTCAAATCCTTTTCGTTAGATTGATTGTCTGATTTTATGACTGAGATTATTTAGTCTGTTCCTGTTTCGCTATTTGATTCTATGGTGCCGATGAGTTCACCAGGAGGGTTATTCAACAGCCATAGAAACCTGGGTCAACATTGGTAATAGCAGACCTCTGTGTGCATGGCTGTGGATACTGATTCACCTCCAGCTGGGGCAGACCTTACATAACTCAGGCAACATTCAGAATGGTATGAAATGATGAATCAACTCTAATGTTTAAAACTGGTGTGTATTGTCAGACACTTAGTAATAAAAAGACCTAGCAGGAAAAGTGGGCTAAAGCAAGGTATGATGGAGAGACCTGCTGGATCTCAGGGATTGAAGAAAACTACCCTTTAACTGGCGATGGCTCTTTACTAGTTCCATGATGACAGTGCAGTCAGTGGAGCCTATTATGATTAAAGCTTTGTGGAGGTAACCAAAAGGAACAAAGACCACACATATTGTACATATACATGTATACACACATATATGTATACATATATACCCATTACACACACACACACACACACACTCTCTCTCTCTCCTGATAGTTATCTATCTCACTTAATGAAATTCTCAAGAAGTAAAACATGAAACATGGACACTGATGTCCTGAGCGTGATAATATTTCTCTGTGGCTTTATTGTTAGGAGGTTGACCGAGGTCTGTTGTGCTCTGTTCTCTTTTAGTGGTGCTTGTGAGACAACCGATGTGTGAAAGGCATGCGGGGATATATTTTTAACTCCATAATCTTGGTAGCTGGAATCATGCCAACTGAAACCATGCTTACGCTATGATTAAGCTCCATATCAAAGTATGCATTGAAAGTGTCAAGAGTGATGTGAAAGTTTGAACTACTGGCTTGCACTTGTCAAGAAGAATTGACTGAGGATGAGTGATGGAAGTTTAGAAACTATTTGACACTATAGACATGAATTCCATGTAGCTATTTTGTTTAAGAAAGCTATATATTTCTTTATGACTAGCAGAGCCCAGACCTGCTCTTAGATGTTCTACCTGTTTCATAAGCTCAGCCTGTTAAAAAGCCAAATTTGTTGTCCTCCTCCAGAAGAGCTTTCACATCCTGAAGTTTTTTGGGGAGGGCCTAGTGAAAGCTGTATAAGTTGGAACCTGAATGTTAACTCTAATTTGTTTCTCAAACTCTTCCCCATCTATTGATAGCCACAGAATTTGTCAATTCTCCCTTTTAATGGGATTTTTTTTCCAGTGAATTCATTTCTTTCCATCACTCATCAAGACTCAACCCTCCAAGTCTATGCTGCCTCTGTGTAGTGCTGAGCCTTCCCCAGGCCCACTTAATGGCTCTCTCTTTCCATTAGTATTTTAGCCATTTGATTTTTCATAATGAAAACAAAAAAATGTTTAAAAAGTAACATGTGATACAGTTCTGATTAAACCTCTTGGTTACCAGTTTATTCTTCTTCTTAGGAGGGACTTGCACCATGATGAAATGAAAGACCTTCAGCACACACTGTTCTGCCATGCCTTCAACCATCATGATGAAGGGAAACCTTCACCTCCAGATTTTTGTTGAGTTCTTTTTTTTTTTTTTTTTAAGCAGCACACTTTTTTATTTTATTTATTTACATTTCAGATGTCATCTCCCTTCCCCATTTCCCTTCCCTAGAAACCCCTATCCCATCCCCCCTCCTCCTTTTTGCTTTTATACTACTTGAATTACATACAAGTATTCAGGTCAGTTCTAGGTTGAGTCACTAGCAATACAATAGATTCAAATAGTGAAAGGAACAAGCAAGACAATAAACACAAATAGTCAAAGAACAAGCAAGGCAATAAACAAAATTCTGTGAACAGGATCACTGTTTCTAAGGGCTTATCAGGATGACCAAAATATCTGAGCCAAGTTCCCTGTCCTAACCCAAAGTTATTTTCATGTCTAAAGCCTACTTCCTTGTTCTAGCCTAAAACTTAGATTCCTGCCTGAAATTACTTCTTTGTTTCTAGCCTAAAGTCAGATTTCTGCCTTGTTCAGAGTTTTTTTATGTGCAAAGAAATACTCTCTTTTGTTGGTGAAGCTTCCCACAGTTCCCTCTGGGCCTTGAGGCATCTTCATTCTTATTTTTTTTTTTTTTTCAGGAACTCATTTCTGAGCCCCATGGCAAGGTCCTGGTATGTATTATCACTGTCTATATGCAGTACCTTAAGCTCCCAAAACACCACTCTGTATACTGTATACACAGCACCTTATGCTCTTCAAACACCACACAGCACGGTCATTATGGATTTTATCCAACAGTGTTTGGCTATTTTTAATCTCTGCAAGGAGAAAAAAACCCGTCATTCCTTTCTTTGTATAACTTCAAGTTGTACACCTATTTGTACATATAAGATGTTTAATCAACATTTATGGGGTGAATTAATAGTTTAAAGATCAAAAATAAAATATACTGACCAAAATGACTTCTCCCTCTTTCATAAGAGATTAGATGAAACAGTGGAGGTGGGCATCTTAGTAGAAATTACAGGAGTCAAAACAGAAGCATAAAGACAATGGTGGAGATGAAAGCTTAGCTGGGAATCCTAAGACTTCATTTGCTTGGCAGTACTTATGTGAACATGCTGGCCTTGACTGTGCCATTTTGCTCTCCACATGGCTTTATCTATGCCTTCGTTAGATGATAAAGTGGCCATTAGAAAGACTCTATTCAGTAAACCTTTTGAAAACTGTCTCAGAAAAAAAATTGACATAAAATGTATTGAATAAAACTTTAGTATAATGAATACTGCAGATAGAATAAAGGATTTAAATGCTTGACAGCAAGAGCATCCCCTGAATTGTGTCTATAAATTCTTTTCTATTTGATAAAGAATTTCACAAAGAAAGTCCATATTGAACGTACATTGACTTACACGTTGTGCCTACACTATGAATGCCGCTGACTACCTTTCCCTTGAATGGATTCTGTTTGAACACAAAAGGTAAAAGACTCATGCTGAAAAGTTTCTTTTTCCAGAATGAATAGTGCTTGGATGAAGGGACCTTCATTCTCTTAACTTACACAGAGTGACCCAATGTTCAGAAAAATAGAACTGCTTCTTTGCTGCTTTGTGGGAAAAGGGAGGCCGCAGTGGAGGAGTCCTGGAGGCTTCCAGGCAGCAGGTCCCACATACAGGAGAAAGTCTAAGGTTCTAGAGGCTGGAAGCGTTGGTAACAGCAGGCCCCAATGACACAAGGAAGTCCTTGGTTCCAAAAGGGTTTATTTTCATGGTGGGTGGTGGATGGATCTGGATGTACACCCCGCCCCCCAAACTCAGGGCAGACCTGAGTTTAATAGGGAGGGAGAAGTGGGAAGGGTCTGGGAGGATGCTTAATTGGCTCCACCCTCTGACCTTCATTAGTATGTAAATCTCTAGGGCCTGAGGCCTGTAGTCACACTCTCTACCTGTGCACTTTGGAAGGGGCTGTAATGGCCTACGTGACTGAACAATGTAGGTCCATGGAGATTAGACTGCTTGTCAGGACCCTGGGTTCTGGGGACGTGGCCGAACTCCTGCCATTTCTCCTTTTGAGTCTCGGGGTTCTAGACCCATGCCCAACCAAGAACCAAGATACCCTTATGCAGTCTCACACTGCTTGACATAGTTAGAATATGTGCCCCAAGAGAATATTAAATTCTTGACATCTAGGATAGTTCAAGAAACTATAATGAGAGTAGAGATGCAGTAAAATCTCTAAATTAAATAGTTTTAGCAAAATTCAAATGCCCAAGTATCTTATTATGATGAGATTTTTCCCATTCCATCATAATGGGGGGAGGGGGAGGGGAGTGCAAATCACATCTCCAAGTTTTCTTTGGCTCAAAATCTACCCAATCAGTAAGTGGAAAGCCCAACTCACTCTTTTCCAAATGGTGCTTCCTGTAAGAACTTCTCCTTAAAGAACTGAGAGGTTTATAAAGTCTATAAGGAAGACTTTTAGTGTTTTCTCGTTGCTATGGTTTACATGCTTACATCCTCTCCCAAATCCATGTGGAAATTTGGCATTCAATGTAGTATGTTAAGAAAAGGGTGAGGACTGCTTTAGACGGTGACTGAGTTGGATCATCCCTTCGTCTTTAATGCAATTAAGGACTTAATAGGAAAAGAACTTCATACAGCATCTAGCCTTTGGCCTTCTACTTCTATGTGAGGACAGAGTGCTCAGGGCTCCGTGTTGGAAGAGACCCAGTACTACGCAAGCTGCCCACTTGATCATAGATTTTTTTTCACTCTCTTTTATCACCAGAAATATATTTCTATTATCAATAAATTGTGCAATCTGGAGTATTTTGTTATATCAGCACAACAAACAATCAAACAAACAACCAAACAAAAAACTGTCATTGCATCTTGGACCAAACAGGAGGTGATGCTTCTCCAAGTTGCTAAAAAAATGCTTACTGAAAACCAACTGCCTCAAGCCAAATGAGTAGGATGTAGGCACTGATGCAGCTTCTCCATGTTCAATGAGTTGTATAGGTGTTATTTCAGCAATGAGGCCTTGCTGTTGGTTTGTGAAGAACAATCTATAGTCTTTGGCAACTGCCTGAGTTGCTTGGTGGTTTCCATGGGACCCTGCTGTCCAACAACCCAACTAGATGGAACCCATTCCCTATATTGGAAGCTTCATTTGGTCACAAGATGTCCAATCGAGGATCTGTCTTCACCAATATTTAGTGATTTCATTTAGATCTTTTTCATATATGTATATATTTTACGGAGCTTCTCTTGTATTAGATTATCATATTACCCCTCAAATGACCCTTAATCTTAGCTCTCTCTCCCTGTACCCTCCCTTCATTCCTCTCTCCCTCGCTTTCCTTCATCTTCTCAGTCTATTCATCTACTCATAACTGTCTCTATTTCACTTTCCTGTGGAGACCTATATGCTCTTTTTCCTTTAGTAAAAAAGTCTTTCTCTTCCTCTTCTACTTCAATATCACTTAAGTTATCTCTTACTCTCCTTGCCTCTCCTTTCTTTTCATTTGAATTCTTTGGTGAACCCTCCAAATGCATAGCACTGACTGGTTTTTTCAAACATGGTTGACAGTCTATGTCATGATACACAGTTTCTTTATTGCTTGGTTTCTTCAAATCATAGCAGATAGGTTCCAAAGATGTGGCCTTCTCCACTGACCTCATTGTTAATATCTGCTTAATGTCTTCAGACATATTGTTAGAATTTACCCTAATAATAGATTTTTGTGATCTCATTAGATTAAATAAGTTAGTCTACTACAAAAATTACTGAAGCAGCTCTACCTACCTCTGTCTCTAGATTTGCCTACATTTTCTCAGAATTCAAACTTAACTATTTCCCAAAACTGTCTAGTTTTTTTCATTGTTCCCACAGCTATAACTTTTCTTATTTTTGCAATTTGACTGTCACACATCCATTTATCTTTAAGAACCAAATTTTGTCCTATGCATATGTTTATTACTTCATTTTATTTTTACCTACAGGCCATTCTCTTCTTGTGACTTTAGATGCCCAGTTTTGTTTTGGCTAATCTCCTACTCCTTGATTCGTGTGCCAGAATACCAGCTTCAGGCTAACCCATCTGTGTTCTGTCTCTGCATCCAGTAACTGCTTCATGGCCAAGTATCCTCAGCCAGGCAAGCAAAGCCAATAAAAGTCAATTTTTCTGTGTTGCCCTTCTGTGGCATTAAACAATTTTGTTGAATCTCTCTTCTTTAAGACAAAGTAAAAAACAAATGTAAGCCTGAAATTGCTGGGAGGGAAGGTAATTGATTGTTTTGTGATGTTATTTGATTCCCAATTCAAGTCACATCAGAAACCAATGGCCTTTGAACATCTCATGTATTTCAAATAAGATTTGAGTCCTATCTCTTTTCTATGAACTTTCCTGGGTCAGGTATTCCATTGCTTGTCACAGTTGGCATCTGAAATGACAACTGTCTCTACACACAATAGCTATCACTACATTCCTTCTGACACATGTAATGTACTCATTGACTCTTCTGGAAATAAATTCATTTTTTTCTTCTTATGTTCCTTACCAGTTAGGAGTCAGATATAAATGTTCTATCCTTTGAATTTCTCTTTCTTTGTCTCTCCTTCATGTCTATCTTTTGGCCTAGACTTGAGTAACTGTCAACTCCAAGTGCTTGTTTTCCAAGGATTGGCTTAACTTAAACTACATAATGACAAGACTATATGTTTTTAAATTTTCAAAATCATCCATATACAGGCTACTGGATACCTTATGTTAGTGCATTCACTTGGGAGTTTGACAACCCTACACTGCATTTAGATATTCATAAGACTCCTAATTCCTCTTTATAAGTGGAAGACACTGTATTTCAAAATGTATAGAGAAGCAGATATTGGTATAAAATTAAACCCATTGCTGCTACCAAGGAAGAACTCAATGTATTGTATTATCTACCATAGAGAAACTTTTCTTCTTCATATTTTGATGCAAAATCTTTATATTGTACATATTAATTTTATGAATAATGGAGCTTTTAAAAAAGAAATGGGTATTTTAATTATTAAGCATTATTTTTGAAAAGAAACATATGGCCTATGTTAATTGCTTCATATCTATTCATTCTGGGTCATTTTGACATGAAAGCTGATTGGTATACTTATATACACAAATTGATCTTCATGTTCTAATAAATTTAGAGAATCTCAGAACCAAAGTGTTTAGCAAATATAAATAACTCAACCTGAAATCAAATTACACGGATCTGTGTACAGCCGATTCTTATGAAAATTCCTAGGAAGTTCACTGAATCAGAGATAACTATGCATGTGCCTCTTTTACTCCCATCTCATCCCCTCCCCTTTTCTTCCTTTCTGCTGAAGATTTAACAAATCCTTCCCAGAACCTAGAAGATGGAGTCAACATCAGCTAAATCAATTATAAATAAATGTAGGAAATGACAAGCAAGTTCACAAAAATTTAAAAAGACTTTGCCTGCCAGATTCCAGCAAAAGTTGACACTCAGAAATAATTACCCAGTGGTAAATTCACTACTACTTTTGACATAAAATATGTCTTCCTAATCAGACACTCTACCTGTTGCTAACTAGAAATTGCCATGGCAGATATGGAGTTAGCGGTAATTTATCATTTCCATATCCAGATAGAAGTAAAAGATTAACATAAATAATTCCAGAGCAGATAATGTTTTTCATAGACATTCTATTAACTTTAAACATATTTATTTATTGTGTATGTGCGTGTAGATGGATGGATGGATACATGCATACAGTGAGGAGGTTAGACAATAACATACCAGAATTGGTTTTCACACAGGTCCCAGGGACTGAACTCAGGTATTCAGGTTTGGCAGCAAGTAACTTTGCCTGCTGAGCCATCTTGCCTACCCATAAAAACTATTTTAGAAGAGAACGTAAACATTTACTGTTGAGAGAAACAAATCCTTTAACTTATCAATCTCTTAGCATGCACAACTGGAATATTCCTTCAGTTTTTAGATAATGCTTCTGCAGTGTCTTTATTTCAGAACTGGATTGCTACACAAGGTATATGTTGGTCATGCAAAGAACTGTATGGGAAAACAGTGACAGAGACGGGAGAAAGGGCTGAAATGCTCTGTCAGGAAGGCATCTATGGCCGTTCACAAGACATCCTTCTGAACCACACAGAAACCAGAGGAAATGAAATAGAGGAAACGTTTAGGATTTGAGCCATCCATAATCAGCTTGCAGTATAAAAAACGCCAATGCCGACTAAAATCAAAGCTAAATGCAATGTTCCAGGAGACTAGCTGTGAGGATGATTTAGGAAATTGTGCAAATTACAGTTTGTACCCTTCATTTATCTGCACCACTATTTGTATAACATTCTAAGACCAAATTACGTTTCTTCTCACATTGGCCTTGTTGATGTCTAGACTGTCAAGTAAGCACTGGCTCCAAAACCCCAAATTTTAGCTTTTCAAGTTAAAAGCACAACGATCATAGAAAGCCCTCACTTAGAAGACATCCTTGAGAGTCCCTGTGATTTTTGAATCTTCCTTTATATCAGTAGTTGAATGGCCTTTAAAAAAAAAGTATATACGAAATATATACAGTCTTTGTTTTAGGTGAGTCAATTGTAATGTAATTCTCCATATTCAATTGTCTCAATTCATATTTATATTAAATGTGTCCAGATTATAAGGAATTAGCAAGTAAAGGAAATAGGAAATTTAAAGGAAATTGACTCTGAATGCCCAGAATGTTTCTGGTTTCTCTACTTTTACTTTGGATCATATTACAGAAATCAGAGTCAGAATGACATAAATGTAGGAATCTAGATAACTTTCATTACATCTGACCTCAAATTCTTAATCTATTAAAAAAGAAAAGGATAGGTCAGAGGCAGGTAGAGAAAGGAAGGATTACTGCTGATCTGTGGCCTCTCTTGTCATAGCGAGGAGTAATCATAGGATAATTTGGTTGCACGCATGTGTGAAGACAATAAATACAGATATATTATAAAGACTTGTGCTCAAAAGCTAGAGAAAACTCAGAGCTAGGACCTGATATGTTAGCATCTCTAACAAAACTTTCAATGTTACTTTGTTCAAGTAACTTGTTTAAGTACTTGATCAATCCAAAGTTAGATACTCCCTAGTAGAAGATGGTTTTATTTGCTCTTGTTTTTGCAAGAGGAAATATGTTAAAAACAGGAGGAAAGGGTAGAAAAATAAGATGCTCATTATTCTTTCAAGCCAAACACAACCAAACCTCTTATTTCCATTAATTCTAGAGTCCTTTAAATTCATATTTGCATGTTATTTATGGTGTTATGCTTGGTTTTTCCCTTTCTATAACATCATAACATTTCATGTTATTTATGGTTTTCATCAATTTTTATGGCTTCATAATACAGTGTTTACTTGAGATATTACAAATTGCTTAACTATTTGCCTACTATCAATCACTTAGATTGTTCATAGTTTTTCACCATCAAATAAAAATTAGACAGATATCTCTGCCTGTACACAGTATTTTAGATTATGATTACTTCTTAGAGCTGATTACAAAATGAGAACTAATTGATTCAAAAGGTGTGACCGTTTGAAAACTCTTGAGTTGTATAAGCAAACAAGTTACAAAAACAAATGAACAACAAAAAGACAATATAACTGTCTTAGTCAGTGCTCTGTTCCTGTGTAGACACATGACCATGGCAATTCTCATAAAAGAAAAGATTTAATTGGGAGCTTGCTTACAGTTTCAAAGGTTTAGCCTATTATCATCTTGGTGGAAAGCATGGCAGAAACATGGCACTGCAGGAGTGTTACATCCTGATCCACAAGTAGAGACAGACAGATAGATGATGGATGGATGGATGGATGGATGGATGGATGGATGATGGATGGATGGTGGGAGGGTGGGGGACAGACTGATGGACTGATGGAAAGATGAGCAGATGGACAGACATACATACAGATAAATAGATAAGTGAAATGAGTCAGGCATAAGGAAAAAAGTTACATTGTCTCAAGTATATGGATATCATAGATTTTGATAGTAAGTGGTAGATACCAAAGACTATGCTGAGTAGGCTCAGGGAAGGATATAGAAAAGGTGATTGATGGGTCCATATTGTTACTTTTCTCATTGTTGTGATAAAATGTCTGGCACAAAGCAGCTTGGTGGAGCCTGTTTCGTCTCACAGTTTGAGGATGCAATTCATCCCTTCAGGGAAGTGTGATGCAGCCACAGTCAGGAGGTGGAATCCTGTGAATGCTGCTGACCTTGCTCCTATATGCTCAGTCTAAGAGTCCTGTAATGTACCCTCTTAGTTACACTTAGAAATACATTTACATAGAGATTCTAAAGTCCATCACGTTGACAATCAAGGTTAGCTATCACACTCATAAGTAAACACAAGCACAGAGTTCTCCTGTGTTCTTGTTTCATAATACCGGTTATACACAAGGTACTGTATATTTCAAAAAGCTGAGCAAAAGGATTTAGAAAGTTTTGAGTATAATAATTATAAAATTTTATCTACAATTAATCTATCAAAGCTTCCACAGCCTGGCTACATTTCACCCAGAGACATTAGAGAGATGACTGAGTAACTAGTCTAAGTGTATAACAATGGCTCATTCATCACAGTCGCAGCGCTCCTCTTAGATTCTTAAATCATAAGGGAGGGTTCCCGCTTCAGATTCTAAGCATCACATACATCATATGCTCTTATGTGTAAAACGTTCCATTATCTCTACTCTTTCTTTATCGCATCTAAGCAATTATTGTAGAGGAATTTGGGCACTATTTCAAAGATGAGCTTTCTTATTACATTGTAGTTATAAAATGTAATCAGTTAGTAGATGCCTACTGTCATCTGACCATTTAAATGTGACGCTTGGGGCTTTTAGCCTTGCTGCTTGGCATCTTCTGATTCTTTTATAAGTACAGTGTGCCATTGAGACTGTCATGATAATAACTCAGGACCATACCCCATTTCTACACACAGACTAATACATGAAACTTCAGTGATATAGTAGGGAAGTTTTGACCCCTCAACATCAGGATTAAAATTGTTAGAAAACATGACTTGCACATTCAGCTCCAGGGCAGGGAACACTGGGAATGACAAGTGCTAAGTCTGACCCTCTAAATGAACTTGGTGTTTCTAGTCTAAGATCAGAATCATAGCATACTACCAATAACAAATATGCAAGATCTGGAACACAACCTCATGAATCAAAATCTCTAGGCCCAAAGCTTGCCAATTTGCATTAAAAAAAAATCTTCTAGTGATACTTATGAACACAAAAGTTGAAAAAATCACTGGTTATGGATTATTATGAACATAGATATTCTTTTAAAATGTCTTAATGGGTTTCGGTTTGTGAAACAACTTTTAGATCAAAGATGCTTACAAAGGAGAATATTTTTTGTACTTAGTTCATCATTAACTCACTGATAAATTTATTAATCCAAAAAAGAAAGAAATAATACCATCCAACTGATAGTTTATATTGGTAAAAGCTAACAAATACTTAAAATATCTATATACCAAAAGAAGAAAAAAACTATACTATATCTCTTTCTCTATCATGCTTTTGTGTATGTGACCCCATCTGGGATCTCATGGCATCTCTGTGGGTGGTCTACTTATTTATCAGGAAGATGCCCCGCTTGTTCTCCACAGCTGCTTTGTATATCTTGCCAGGCATCTTTTTCACACTTCCTAGATGTCTACAAATTAACCAGCTGTGCCACACTGGGTTCACCTTCTCTCCTGCCTACATTAATATTTGTCTATATATTTTTTTCACCTTTATACTTTGTATACATGAGAAGGAAGCATTTTTTTCCTTCTCTGAGACTACTCTTGCATGAACCCTAAATTGTAAGGCCTTTTTTGACTTAAGAGTGAAACAAAATGAATAGATTCCTAAAAGAAGAATAATTCATGCCCCCACAAGGAGAAGAAGGCAGGGGAGAGACAATGAGCAGACAGTGGAATAACTAGAGGGCTCATCAACTGAAATAGCAATAAGCAAATGGGCAGCTGTGGGTGACATATATTACCTAGAGACAAGAATGAACCACAGGATCCAGTGAATTCTTATTGACAGACATCGTCACTGAATTTGTGGGATGGTAACAAAGCTGAGAAAACTGAATTTAGACACAAAAGGAAAGAGATTTAAAGTCGAAAGTGAGAACTCTTAAAAACCATCACTTCAAGAGCGTTGCTGTACTCTTTTAGTGTGGGCAATGACTCTTGTCCTTCAGTAGCTAAGGAGTTATTTTATGCATGCTGTCTGCCTAAGTACGTACTCCATATTCTTTCTGCCGTGTCCTGGATGCTACACCATGAGAACTATGAAAAATATTCTATAGAGCCTCTCTTAAGTTAGCTGCTTTGGAGTAATTCCTCCTACCTTTCTTTCTTTTCAGAGCCTTGTTGAGTAATTTGAATAAGGATGACTTCAATTCTCAACTCTCAAAATGAGACTGTAACTCAAGTCCAGTTAAAGCACCTCTCTTGACTTAGAGATCAGGTCAGTGATGGTATATTACCCATGTTTTGCCTGTTAGCGTTCATAAGATTCTGTTTCAGGAATTGATTGAAGTTAATATAATGAAAATAGAGATGATTACTGGAGGAGAGAGAGAGAGAGAGAGAGAGAGAGAGAGAGAGAGAGAGATGAGATCCAAATGACAAGGTTTGTACCCTAATTCTATTTAAAAACTGGCTCTGACTTCTCTGTCACATAAGCTAATATATTTGTCTCTTCTTTAAGCATGTTTTATTTAAGTTAAGTTCATTAATTTTCAATGGGTTACAATCTGACTAATAGCAAAAATGTATGACAGCACTATCAAATAATCAGCCATATTTAAAGAATGAAGAGTCACAACCACACCAGATAATGTGGTAGCACCATCGTTATTCAGGAGTAGTCATGTTCAGTCCATTGTCAGCCAACCTGCATTCTTTTGGCTTAGGATGTTTTCTTCTTCCTCCACCTGATAAGTAGAATTTTAAAAATTTTATTAATGATTAATGATTGTTCAATCATTCTGGTTTTCTGTTTGTTTTGTTTTGTATTTTTGTCAACATAGATTGGTTTGCTTATGTATCCAATCTCTAGATTTGTGAGATATAAGATCCAGATCAGTCCAATCAGAAATTCACCTTGGATTTTTGCTAGAGGTTTGCTGTTGTTTAATTTTGTTTGTGGTTTTTGTCAGGAGCCATCTAGAATTGGCCAAGGCTAGCAGGTGGCCTTCTCATAGGTGGCCCACCATTTTTGCAAGGTCTCTGATGGGTAAGCTTGATAGCAAGGTCGGAAAGAGATTTCATCTAAGGATTGCTTCTTGTAGCTGATATGTCTTTCCTGTCATTAAATTAATAGAATAATTCCTGGGCGTTAGCCCACTCTATTGATCAGATTTCCTACAGATCAACATTATGATGAACTTTCATGAATTAATGCTGTTTAGATGAATTAATAATTCTATAGAACTCTTGGTTTGATTCAAGTAATTTTAGGAAAAAAGTTTTAAGAGATGGTCTTAGTTGCTTTCCTAGAAAGATGTAATAAAGTTTAGAATCAAGAATAGAATGTGCCCACTCCTCACATAGTAAGTAAAGGCTGCATAATAAGAAGTACATTGAGGTTTTATAATCACACTAAGAAGAGAAATAGACTTGGGTAAAATTTATGTTTAAGGAAAAACATTTAGGTCCAATGACATAGCCACAGGTATGCACTATGATAAGGAAAGTTTATGTTGCTTTGAACTCAGAAAGTGTATATAGAATGAAACACTGCTTTAAACTTACATTAACATCTTTCAGTAACTCCCTTTTTATGTGACGTATTCTCTCTGGGGTAATTTTCTAAAGAAATTTTTGTTTAAGAAGATATAAAAACACCAGAGAAAAGAAACGAAATTGTTGGATGAATGGTTGATTTGGCTTTGGGAGCTCTGCCCTATCCATCCATCCATTCATCCATCCATCCATCCATCCATCCATCCATCCATCCATCCAAATATATATATCTGTTTGTCTGTTTGTGTGTAGGTATATATGTGTATGTATATAAACATGTATGAATATTTTGGGAGTGTATGAGACAGGTGGTTGGTCTCAACAAAAATGTGAATGTGTTAATGTGTAAATGAGAGTGTGAATGAAAGCATAAATGTATATATAAATGTATATGTATCTATGCATACTTGCCTGTATAAAGCATCTTAATTCCCTTCTTTTCCTTCCTCTCTTGTTCACAAAGAGTTAATCATTCTAGCCAGAGAGGCTTCTGGGTGCCTGGACAGAGAAGGGAATGATAGCAATATCATTTTTTACTTAATTCCCTGCTGCTAAGCAACAGGTGTTAATCACACAAATCACTGGTTTTTAACCATAGAAAAAGCAAGAAAGTTTTTTAGGATTTTTAAGAAGTTATCAGTAACATTCAATATAGTTCGAGAGCTAGAAGGCCAGAACCATCAGTCTTTAAAGCTACTTCTATGTCCAACACTGTGTTCTGCTTCAAACCATTCCAGGCCAGGCTAGCTCCTGGCAGGTTTTGTGTTTTAGAAGGAGATCATTCCATCTTCTGAGATTTCTAATTATAATCAAGTCCAAGTATAAAGTTGCTGATAGACATTTGGAAGAGAAAATTCGATGTCAGTATGAGATTGAGGTCATCAAGAAGGAAGGTAAGAAAGATAAAACCACAGTAGTTTTGTATAGATATTAGCATGTATAGATAATCTACAAACAAAGACAGCTTCACTCCTCAAATTGCTCTCCCAGAAGCCACCATATTTTTTCCTCCTTGTCTTAAATTGGTGTGGATTGGGTTTTTGACACAAGGAACCAAACTCAGACTAAAATATACACTGGCATAGAAATGCACGGTGCTCATGGGTTGTGTCAGATGTCAGTGCTTCTGAATTCCCATGCTTCAGAATTAGCTGAGAAGATATCGGTGATCGGCTGGTTTCTCTGAAAATACCTCTGGTTACCATGGTGATGAGAGGGAGCTGATACTAGATGAAGGTTTTAAAATATTTTCATGTAAAATATGACCAAGGTAGGGACCATACTGAACCCAGCTCTGAGAATGCTGCTCTTACATAAACCATCAAGAATTTTAGAGTGACACAGCCCTAAGATCCTGTACGTTGTTCAAAGAATTCAAAGAGGCAATGTTGTTTAAAGGGGGAGTTAAGTGTTGGTGCTACCCCAACCCTAAACATCCAGTGAATTGTATCATTAGACCCACACATTAACTTCAGCACACATAGACTTTGTAACCATAACAAGAAAGAATATATACACAATATGGTTAGTCCTAGTTGGGTCTGGTGGTACACACCTGTAATCCCAGCATTCAAGAGGCCAAAGAAGGATTCAGAGTTCAAGACTAATCTAGGGTATGTAGCAAACCCCTGCCTCAAATAGTAATGACAACAACAAAAAGACTACTGGGCATTTTACTCAGAGGTTTAACGTTCTCAAAGCTGGTGACGGAACAAATGTTAAAGATCAAAAGATAAATTCAAACTTCTCAGTCATTTTCTAAGAATTCCCCAAATTAATCTTTGCACTGAAAACAAAGTACCATATGTCAAGCTGGATTTTGATAGAGCTTAGATGTTGCTAACCCTGCACCAACCCAGCGGGTCCTCTTTTGTGTCGGGTCATACTTAAGATGTGCTGATTCTTTATGATATCTATTCACATCATGGCTGGAAACTCTAATGATCGGCCCTAAAATGCCATATATTTAGGAATAAGTCTTATAAGGTTAATATTTGGGGTACACTTTAATATTAACTTCTTTTAATGGTGTTTTTAAAATACCACTTGACTGTGGATTCAATGAGAATGATTCTTGTAGACTCACATATTTGAATACTTGGTCAACAGGTAGTGAGTGGAACTGTCTGGGAAGGATTGAGAGGCGGCCTTGTTGGAGGAGGTGTGTCAGTGAGGACAGGCTTTGATGTTTCTAAATTCTACTCCATTCCCAGTTTGTTCCCTCTGCCTTGCTGTTGTTTCTCCAGATGTGAGCTCCTAGCTACAGCTACAGTTCTGTACCTGTCTGCCTACTACCATGCTGCTTGCAATGATGGTCAGCTACTCTAACCTTCTACAAGCCCCAAATAAACTCTTCCTCCTATAAGTTGCCTTGGGCATGGAATGTGATCACAGGGATAGAAAAATAACCAAGAAAACACTTCATGTTTTACATGGATTAAGGGGCAGACTCTTGCTCTCATTCGGCCACAAGATATGCATGGAAGTTACTATACCTCTGTGAGGTGATGCTTTCATATATAAGGTGTTCTATTCAATTCTTTTCAATTCTAAGTCCAGGTTTTCATGTACCATAAATGATATTTGCAAATAGGTACCTGGAGACTCCTTACCTACATCACACACTTTCTGTGGGATGTTTGTATCATGTCATGAAATGGGAGCCAAAGACCCAGGTAGCATCTCCCAAACAAGTCCCAGAGCTACCTGATGGGTTGGCTAGGACTTTCTCTGGGCCCGTATCAAGTTTTCCATCTTTTTCTCAGTGATGTTTCCTCCCATGTATCTTCAAATGCATTCACTCTTTTTAAATACCCCCCCATCTCAACATCACCTTACCATCTGCTTTCAGGGACCCGAGACTTGTGCATATGGAATTCATTTAGAAATAATAAATTCATCTATTCATCTAACTGTACCACACATAAAGATACAGAAACTAATGCACATTTCAATATTAATAATTGGTATTTCTGGATAATTCTTCAAATTTTGTCAAGGGTATGGGAGGAGCCTCCGTGTTAGAATGACTGTCTGGCATCCCCCAGGCCCTAGATTCAACTCTAAGAATTGCCAAACAAACAGAAGATCTTTCCTGAAGTTTCCTGATTTGAAACATTTCCAATGTTTAAACAATGCCTAGCAAGTATATACATTTTAGTCGAAAGTCTCAATAACAAGAAAACCAAGTAAATAATGATATTTACGCTGAGGCAGAAGGGTAACATGGAACAACAGGTATCAAAAGAGAATCAGAAGGCTTTAAATAAGAATCAAGATGTGATTTTATTTATATTATTTATTTTTATTCATTTTTATGGGTGTTTAGGTTGCATGTATTCAATTATGTACACCATGTGTGTGCCTGGTATCTGTGGAGATCGGAAGAGGGCATGAAATGTCCTGGAACTGAAGCTACAGATGGTTGTAAGCCACCTTGAGAATTCAACCTGGGTCTTCTGCAAGATCAACAAGTGCTCTTATATGCTGAGCTACCTCTCCAGATGCGGACATGTATTTTCTTCCAGACTGTAACAATAACTAGTTTTATAATTGTTTCCAACAATTGTTTTACATTGTATTACTCATATTGAAGATACTTTGAAAATTTTCACATTCTGAAGCAACTTACTGATATATCTTACAATATCATAGAATGTGCAAGGAGAAGGGAAAGGGGGGGTGGCTATGCTATGGGCTTTAAAGTTTTCAAGTTTGACAAAGCACATTTTTTTTCCCTCTCTATTCATAAAACAAAGTTTGCCCAAGCTTTGGGACAGCTTGGATTAGTAGCTAGGCGTATCCTGCCCTGCATGCCTATGTATTTTCATTATTTTTAAGTGGAATGCTTTGCACAAGGCTATACTTATTCCCTTGTTTCATGGGAAATGCTTAACAAAAAATGGTATGTTTGTTATATAAGAATAGATGAATGTCAAACTCAGATGCTGACAGATTTAGTATCATGTGTGAAAACTCATGGAGAGGGGGACCCGAGTTGTGATCAAAATATCACAACATCCTTATGGCCTGGACGTGAGAAATCTTGGCAGATTGTGCTCGGCTCCATGACAGCAGGACCCATGTTTAATATGGTAACTTTTGCATATTATTTGCAAAGCCAAATATTGTGATAAGCCAATAAAATCAGAGAAAGAATTAAAAATGCCTCATCAATTGTCTCTTATTTTCTGCCCGTGGTCCCTTTATTACATAGAAAAATATATTTAGTTTCCAGGGATAGTTGTAGTGACGGTAATGAGAACGGCACCGTAGGCTCACATGTTTGAGCACTTGATCTCCAGCTGGTGCTGCTGTGTGGGTTGGTTTAGGAGGAGTGGCCTTGCTCAAGGAAGTATGTCATTGGGGGAGGGCTTGATGGTTTAGAAGCTGTTTCTATTCCTAGTTTGCTCTCTCTGACTTGTGGATTTCTTGTCACTCCATCTGCCGAGCCTCCCTCCTGTGACGGATTGTTTCTTATCCCTCTGGGACAGTAACCCCACCTCATATAAGTCACTTTGGTCATAGATTTTTTTTTTTTTTATCCCAGCAATAGAAAATTTGTAACCGATACAAGTGCAATACGAGACTTTTAATAACAGTTCAAACAAACAACATCCAAATCGGTTTTCTTTCCTTTGCATTCTTTACAGGCACAATTATCAATGTGATCCTTTGTCCCCTCTCTTTGTACAAAAGGTTAAGAGTCAAAGAAAAAAATCCCTTGTAATGAAAATGTTGGTCTAAAAAACCAACAAGAAAAAAAAAAATGCTTGTCCTAAATAATATTTCCTAGATGGTCCATTCCCACTACAACTAAAGAACGTAAATCATTTTTCAGGATCATTTTTATGGGGTGTTATTTTAACATAAAAACAGACCCAGAAAGACAGCAAAGACGAAACTGAATCTCACTAATTGAAATGGATGGGCCCAGAGCAAGCATCCATAGTCACAAACATGGTCAGTGTCTGTTCTCCCAAAGGCACCATTTGTTAATGTCCCGGCGTAGCCGTGGTTACGCGGCTGCAGCATGTATGGAATGGCTTCTCATCCTTACAAGTCAGCGCGGGAGATGTGCCTGTGGGGAGAATAACAATAGCCTCAGAAAGTGGCATTCCAGAGCTCTGGAGTGCATTTGAGATTTCAATTAAAAGTCCCTACCCACAGGTGGACTCCTTCCAAGTGCTGCCCTTTGGGGTCCTTACTCCTCCGTGAGCCAGAAAAACGACCAGCCATCTATGGGGCTTTGTTTTCTGGGTGTGCTGTGAGACAATAGAATAATGAACAGCGAAGTCAGCTGGTGCCAGAGCTCTGTCACAGGGCCTGGCATCTGGGAATCCGGTCTATTTACTCAGAGCAGCTGGGCAAGTTTGGAAGAACATTTCAGTTCAAAGATCCATTAACCCCTGCTAGGAACCACATTTTAACATGGATTTTTTTTTTTTTTAAACCCGATAAATAAGTGTTGAATCCTACTGAGCGTACACCCAGACAGTGGTAAAGATAAAATCGCACTGAATCATCTTCAAGATCTCACAGACTCTTGTGTTTAGGAGTTCATATTTTGAGAGGTGTTGGCAGCTATTACGGTCATGTGGTTGGAACGGGTTTTAATGCCATGCTTTGTCCTGTGAAGTGCTTGGGGACACTTAAATCATGCGCTTTGTTTATCAGTTGTCTGATATAAAGGAATGGGCAGTTTGGTGTCTACTTTACCCTATAAGAGGAAGACTGTATCTCCCGGACTGTTGCACAAACACTTACCAAGCACGTGCTTTCCCAAGCATGTAATTAGGCATATCTGAAGGAGAAGTTAGAGTCCCCTGCTTTCAGAATGTCGCACATGCACCTGAAATCTTAATTCTAATTATAAGCCACAGATGTGTGGAAAATAGAAACCGTGGCTATGAAAATCTCCCCTGAACTACTCAGATTGTTGCACACAACTTACTACTCTAGGTTTTTTTTTCCTTCCAGTATTCCAGTCAAAGCAGAGGTTTGTTATAAGAAGCGAACTTCTCTTCATCTCTGCCAAAGAGTCTCATCTCTCTCCTTTACATTTGGTACATCATTATCTCACCTTTAAAACGTCAGAATCTCATTGCTTCAAACTCCCATTATAAATCCTTACTCTGTGCCATCCCAGCAATGGGCGAAAATGCTCTTTCTTCCTCTGATACCTTCAGGAGCTAGCATCGCTATATCATAGGTAACATACCCTTATCTCTGCGTGGTCCTTCACCTCTCCTTTCTTTCTCAAGCATCTGTAAAATCTCGACATTCATGATGAACCTCTAAGGTTGCTCTGATTTTGTTGACTAAAGACTTTGCACATCACTTGAGATTTTATCCTAACTATTCACGTTTTAAATTAGACATTCGGGGCCATGTTTGAGCAGAAACGGGGGCCACCCTGGATGTTTCTTTATGGTTATCAGTCATAAGGAAGCGAAAGCCCTGTTTGACAGCTTTGAAGTCGGTGCAGGAAGAGTAGAATTTCTACTGGAAATGGTGAGGCTCTTAGAAAACAGGAGGAACAAGAAGCCCAAGGGACAAAATGTGATTGGCTGGTACCAGAAGTGGATGCATCGAATGTAGGAACCACTATTGTGAAGATGCAAAGATTACAGACGGAGCAGCCCTCTCCCAATTCTCAGAAAGCTGAAGCAGGTAGATCTCTGTAAGTTTAAGACCTGCTTGGTCTATGTGATGCTACCCTATCTAAAAAAAAAAAAAAAAAAAAAAAACAAAAAAAAGCAAGAGTGAAGAAAAAGAAAAAAGAAAGAAAAAAGAAAGAAGAGAAAGAAGAAGAAAGAAGAAAGGAAAAAAAAAGGACACAAGAAAGAAAGCTACAGCTATTGCTGAGGCTGGTATTTGAAATGGGATGGAAATAAAGTGGGCAGGAATGTGGCATTATAAACCCAGGATTCCAGGTCTCAGGAAGGCTGTGATGAGATTTATGTGTACAGGAAAGCCCTATCTCAGGAACGGATAGAAAAATGATGAGGAGAGGAGGACAGAGGATGGAGAGGAAATGGAAGATGGGAGGAGGGGAGAGAAGAGGGGAAGAGAAAGGCATTGAGCTAGCCTGGCTCTCACATTGGACAGGCCCCCAACTCACAGCCCTCCTGCCTCAGTTTCACAATTACTATGTCATTATGGTCACCTCAACATGACACTCCTTCTCCCAATCAACTTCAAACTTGGCAGGGCTTTTTAATTGATTTTCATCTCGTATGTGAGAAAATTGGTACCCAAGCTTTAACCAGGATGGTCAGTTTTCCTCAGCTTATTAAAAACAGGCGGTCTTGAATCAAATTTGTGTCTTCCAATCCAGTCTTTATTATACGTGTTGGGGATTTATTTGTATCAGTAGAGGAAGGAAATGACTCAGTGTGAGGACTTTGAGCTTATCCTCAACGCTGAGCATGTGTGTGCCAGGATGGCCCACAGTTGAAGGGGAAGAAATGAAAGAAAGACAGTCACTATCCTGATGTCTTCAGTCTTCACTCAATACTTCTAATAAGTCAAAAGCCAGGGGGCAGCAAGCCAGAGAGACTGAGAAATGAATCTGGCAGGATTTTCTGCTTTCCTTACCTCAAATACAGCCCAAAGCAACGGACCCATACAGCCTCATGATCAATAATTTCTTCCACATGCCACTCAGCTTTGAGCTAATGGTTTAATTGACAAATATATTATCCTCAATGAGAAGCCCAATGAACTGTAACATCCGTACACAGGGGCCACTTTTGAGCTCTCTGTGAGATAGACTTTTCACCCTAAAATAATGCTTATGATACTGTGTATTTCTCTGTGCTGAACTTATGCTTTCTGGTTTTGTTGTTGTTGTTTGTTGTCTTGTTTACCACTTCCTGTTTGTATCTTCTTGTCCTGGAATCACAACACACTGCGATAGTACAGCCAGGTCTATCTTATTTTGAGCAGATGTCATAGAACTTCGTTCTCATTTCCTTATGAAACTCCATGTGATCCATATCAACAAGCTGATTTGTAGAAAAATGTAAGTACTTACAGGTGACAGCTAATCTTGTAGACAAGCTTCAGTGATTCTCACCTTTTGGAACTCACGCCTGTGTGGTATCTTCTTTTTTGAATAGCTTCAAAATCAAAGGATGATTCCTCACCCACAAAACTAGCTTACAAAGATCAACACAAGTTCGACATGGTCTCTTTGCAGTGGTTGCTATGTAAATAGTCTCTGAGGACACTCAAGGAATTCCATGGCCCACACTGGATTTCTGACCCACTGCCAACAGCCACCACCAACTTTCTAATGTTGAAAATAAACTTGAAAGATGTAAGCATCCCAAGTCAAGCATCCAAGTCAGGATGACTGGTGCTCAAGTGAAACTTGATAGCAACCAGGAGAAATCACAATGCTGTCTGAACTTTGCCTGCAATGGCTAACTTCTGACTTGGTGGCTATTCTCATGACATTTTTCAAGAGGGGTTTGTGAGTTGTTGCTCAGCATGTGATAACCCTCCATCTCCTAGAATTCTGATGTTTGCAATAGATTTATTCAAAAACATCACATAGAGAAAGATACGTATAGTTCTGGGATAGGACTTTGCTATGTAGTACAGGCTGGCCTGGTTGACCTCTAATTAGAAACGTCTTAGCTCAGCTTCACAGTCACTTGGATTGCAGACATGAGAACCACAACCGTCAACAATATATTTCTTCTCCAATAAACTTGACAAGTGACATGGCAGGACACTTTTCATTTTAATTCATTTTTAGCTCAATATTTAATTTTGATTAATTTTCTTTCACATTTTAGGAAATTGATACTGAGAGTTTAGCCAAGATGCCCATATTTCCCCAGCATGTTAAGGCAGATCCTGAATCCAAACCCAGGTTTTCTATGCAATGCTATTGTAATTGCTGAGGTTGTTGTTTCTTGATATAGAAGTCAGGCTAGAGACGTGAGGCTAGGTGTTTCCTTTGCTCCTCAGCACTGAGCATGTATGTGCCTAGATGATGTACGTTAACAAGTAAAAGATCCAGTGGGACAATGGGACAGACAGTTGTGGAGCTGAACTAACACATATATCTAGGAGGAATGAGCTGAGCCCGTTAGAAACAGAATACTGCATACAACAGCTCTTGTTCATTCCCTGTCTGCTAATACTTTCCAGATCTTTAATCTAAGCATCTTGAAAATCTAGCTGTAGTTTTTTGCTTTTTTTTTTTTTTCTTTTAAACTTTCTCAGGATTTGCTCCAGATCACAGACACATGTGCTTGGAATGTCCTGATTCTCTGTTATAATGTGTTTCTCATTTGTGATTTCACTGAAAAACTTCTATTATCTAGAACAATCCTATAGACTTCAAGACACTGAATAGCAAGTCATGTTTGATAATGTATACATTCCTTTTCTCTGACAGATGAAAATAAATGTATATATCAAAGATTTTTGCTGATAACATATTTATTATGAAAGTGACAATTTTCAATCACTGTAGTATTTGTATTTTAATGTATCCTTTACTTCCTACCATTACATAAATAGTGTCCTGATTTTTTCCAAGCTGAGCATTTGGGTCAGAATTATTTCTCCCAATGGGTTATGAAGGCCAATATAAATGGTATCCATCCACATATCCTGTTGGCTTCTCACCCAAAACCCGGGCCATTTATGTACTAGGAAATCTAAGTCAGATAAACATAAGGTGGCACTGGAGAGAAGGGAGTTATGAAATGACCATTCCAAAGGGTTTTTCAAGCAGTGCTTTGCCAGGGAAAATCCATCTCTTTTCTTTGCCTCAAATAATGTTGAACCATATTACCTGCACACTAGATTCAGACACAGATACTTCCAAATTCAACCAATGCCCCAAACCTTATTTTAGAGCAATGTCATTAATTCAGAATTTATAAAACAGACTCTGCCTTCAATATTTTCAGCACTTTGCCAGGTAATTCTAAGACAATGCCCCCATCAAGATCACTTGGTTTTGTTTCTCTTCTGTTGCTGTGATAAAATACTCAGAATCAAAAGCGACTTAGAGCAAGAGTTCATTTTAGTTTACAAGTCTATTTACAGTCCATCATCAATGAAGTCAAGGCAGTAATTCCAAGGCAGACCTGTTTGGTATTCCACCCACTATTACTGACAACCAAGAAACTCACTTCACAGCTAAAGAACTATGTAGCCAAGAGCCATGGAAGATATGGCTTGCTAGACTTAGGGTCCGCCTAATGCTGTTAGCTTTTATTCAAGATCACTCACCTGATGAAGGAATGTTGTCTTTTCCCCATAGACATGCTCATGGGCCAACCTGATCTATGCAATGCCACAATCAAGACTGTTCTGTCAGATGACTCTAGGCCCTGTCAAACTAATTGAAAGACTAACCAGGGCAGCTCTTACCTAGGGTATGCTTTACTACTTGCTTGAAGATGACACAACCTTTTCTGTTTCTCCTCCTACCAGCTTGCTTTTTTAGTCATGATGTGCTTCTGGAAGAAAGAGGCACCCCTGATTTGTCCTGGTAGGACCAGTGTTCAGACGATGCTCAGGGTTTATGCTTTCCACATTGTTTTTATCTTAAATATCAGACATTCCAGATTTACTGACTTGATTTACTTTATCCACCTCAACTCTTGAGGGTATCATTACCCAGAGGTCACAGTATATCCTATTTAACAGGCTCTGGGCAATGATAACAGGCCTAGACTGTGTCACTTGTAACCACATTTTAGAGTAATTGTGTTTAATATGCTGGCCTATGTTTTTATAATAGTCAAGATACCATTATAAACGAAGTCGATTGCTCCTCTTAAATGGCTCCCATGTGCATGCTCTTACCCTGTCCCACTTACTTAATTCTACCTGACACTTATATGCCCATATAGATCACTTTCTCAAGAAACTCTATGTTCTCATAAAGTTTGTTCTCCTGTGAGAAAAGCTTTAGGGCCTTTCTCCTAAGCACCGCATTTGTCATCAAAGGGGTCAAGGATATGTCATCATCTCCTTTGAATTTAAGCTCTGAAAATTGCGATCTGTTTTTCATAACTCTGTATCCAAGTGAGTATTACAATAATCTTCCCATAATGGAAGTTTTACAGGTACATAAAATAAATGCATGCAAATGGTCTCAGCTTAATGTCCTGCTATATAGAAGGGTAGGGTTTTTTTTTTTTTTTTTAACACTGGAGAAAGTATAGGCTAGTTATAGAATGTCAAGACTATGCAACAGACTTCGTTCTGCATTGTGTTGTGTCCGGAACTTAGAAGTAACAAGTAGCATAAATCCTTTCACATTAAAATTACATAAGCTTCAGTTTCTAAATAAGCCCCAAACACTAGAATGACAGAACCTAAAATATGGCTGCTCGGGGAGCCTTCTATTTAAATCTATGTATATGGCGGGAGAGTTCACTAACCTCAGTTCTAGTTGGAATGCCACATTCTTTGGACTAATTTAGTATCTTTTACCGCTGATCCTCAATTTGTTCTCTAACTCAGAAACACTGCAGCCATAAGTAAGAGTAGAAATCTAAATTTCAAATACTTTTAAAGACGCTGTTTTCTCTCTTTAAAATTACTTTTCATTTTTTTTTTCCATGTTCTCATTCACCTGCAAGGTTTGAAATGTTTGGGATAAATAGAAGCAGGGATAAGATCAGTGGTGATTTATTATCTTATTTGTAGTCTCTGTTTAATATGTTAATTGAACACCACAGCAAACAACACCAATCGCATTGCTTTACCATCCCGATGGCAATCTTTGTTAACTATTTAACAAACATAATAGAAAATTGATTTTTCTCCTTTTATGAAAAACAAAGATCCATAAAGATTAACCGCAAGCTAAAGAGTTTGAATAATAGGATGTGACTCAGGACAACACTGGGAAGAAAAAAAAAAAAGAGAGAGAATTGTGTGTGAAGTACACAATCCCAGCATAGCCCAAATCAATTGTAACTTAGCATTAATTAGACCATTTTTTTTTGCTCCTTTTATAATCCTAACACCAGGAAAAACAACACAAGAAAAAATACACATTTTAATCTCTTATAGTAATGGGTGGTTTTTTTTTCTATCTGTTTATAAAAATGTTTTTTTTCCTGACAATTATCCATTTAAATCCATTTTTTTATTTTTTACAGACATGTTTGTTTTCTCAAAAGGTGATAGAAAGAATGCCTGGCCTTAAAATTCTTGTGATTGTTTGTATAAGACATTGGCAGAAGGAGATATGACTCTACCATAGGAGAGCATACTGCTCCTGCAGAGGACCCCAGTTCAGTTTGCAATGCCCATGCCAGAAAGAGCACAACCCATGTAATTCCAGCTGCAGGGGATATGACACCCAACTATGGCCTCCATGTGTACCTGTACTCATATGTACACATACCCAAACACACACACGCACACATTCATATACATAATCAAAATACCGAAATATAAATGAGTATAACATAATCAGTAGCTTTTCCTTTACCTCGGTTATAAGAACATAGATTAATTTTTATTTTAAAATGATGTCCCCTAATTTTAATTTCCATTTAATTTTTTTTCCACAGAAGTCTCTAGAGCCGTTACCGAACCAGGGATTAGAAACAGTCTAGATAAATAGGGTCCTAATTCTCATAAATGTGTGTTCTATCTAAAGAAAACTGAAAATGGATGATCAATTTATAAGTAAGACAATGTGATACAGTGATGGAAGGTAACTAAACTGGAACATAGCATGCCAGCAGGGATTGCTGTTTCAGATACATTGCAAAGTGCTTACATGGAAGGGCCATACAGGCACGAACTAGAATATTGGCAATGAGCTAGCCATGTAAAACCTGAGGCAAAAGAGATTTGCTGGAAAACAAAGGAACAGCTTATATTGAGTTGGAGCTGGCCAGTTCACAGCACCAACCATTCTTTAGGATGTCTCTCTCAATTCCACTTTAAATTAAAGAGAAAAATCACTGGATCCATTTAAAGCATCGAAGCATGATATATGAGTCAGTCAGTACCTTGCCTGGTGACTGTGATAATTTGCATTTTTCTGGTCACTTTAATTTTCATCATTTTAATTCAGCAATTTGCAATTTTGTGTCCACCAAAAAAAAAAAATCGCCCCATCAAAGGCAATATACAGATGAGGGATATTTCTAACTATCATTCAAGTCATTCTGGACCCAAATCACTATCTTTTTATTTTTTTTTATTTATTTCTTTGTTTGCCAATAAAATAATACGATCAATTCACCACACTAGCTGAGGACTTTCGGGACTCAGTCCATCTTCCAATTGCCCATTTCAACAAGCTTTGGCGGCCACCATCCACAGTACTAATTTTATCGGGAAAACAACGCCAGTTCTATAACATCAAACAACACAACCGTGACAGACATAGAAGGGAGACAGAGCCCAGCAGCACTAACAGAACCTTTGTGCTGCTGGTAGAAGTTTTCCTAAGGAGATCACTTTCTATCATTAGAGCTAGAGACCATGATTCATTAGCAAGAGTAGAATCTCGTTTGGTTTCGGTTAAGAAGTGAGATGAGAAAGAGTATGGATTTGAAGAGATGAAAGTCTAAATTAGAAAGGGAGAAATGCCCACGGCAGCTGAAACCTGCCTTCTGAAACGTCAGGCAGGTTGTCTCAGCAGAGAAACAGAAAAGAACATACGAAAAAAAAAAGATTTAAGGATCAGAAGTTTGAACACAATTTATGCTGGTGATTTTCCAATATTTGGGATTCTCTTTTGATAGTTTTATGATTGCATTATGGCTTAAAAACTTGACTATATATAGGTCAAAACCCTAAAATAAAATAGTGGTTGTGACAGTATGTATTTTAAATTTTTAAATACAGGTTTATTGATGTGTGTGTGTGTGTGTGTGTGTGTGTGTGTGTGTGAGAGAGAGAGAGAGAGAGAGAGAGAGAGGCAGACAGACAGACAGACAGATTTGTGCATTGTGCAGGTAGATGCTCTTATGCAAGTATGGTAGCCAGAGGACCTCCATATTAGAATACTGCCCACTTCCTATATTCTAGCAGTGTTGTGAGGCATAAATAATACATAGTGAAATATGTCTGAGACCCTTCCTAAAGCAGGAAAGCATCCTGATTTTCACCTCAGCAATTCAGAACAATGGTTGCATTAATAAAAAATATTAAAGACTATCTTTACAAACTTTCTAATGCATTTTTCAACTTAATGCAATTAATAACAAAGTTCTAAGCCGAGGTCGTGGGGCAGTTTATCATTTTGGAATGTTTGTAATGAAGATATTGCTTCATATGCAAAGCATGGTAGGTTATAAACATTTAATCTTCTTAAAGGCATTCAATATGTCCCAGATCATCTTTGAACACATTTGACTTTGCATTGGAGAGATTTCTCCCTCTCTATGAGAGTGGTGAACACTGGCATGTAGAGAAGCCTTATTACAGAACTAAAATGAAGACAAACACAAGAGTCACAGATTTTAGAGTTTGGGGGAGGACTCTAAAGATAACTTTTAAGGAGAATAGTCTTGACTTTTAAACGAGATTGTCTGTCTAGTCCCAGTACACAGGCTGGAGAGATGGTTCAGTGGTTAGGGACACTTGCTTTGCAATTAAGAGAACTAGAACTTGGATCCCAGAACCTACATCACAAGCTGGTCATCTTGTAAACATCCGAAACTCCAGTTCTAATGGCTGTGATGCCCTGTGTCCTCTATGCATGACAAGCAAAGTCTCTTGCGCTCTCTCTCTCTCTCCTCTCTCTCTCTCTCCCTCCCTCCCTTCCCTCTCCCTCCTTCCCTCCATCCTTTCCTCGACCTCTCTCTCTTATACACACACACACACACACACACACACACACACACCACTCTATACATAAACAAACAAACAAATAAATAAACAAATAATCCATAGACATATAATGACCGCAATCATTTATTTTCCTCTTAGGGCTTTGACCTCTATGTTCAGCTTTCAGCCATATTGGCTTTTCCATACTCATCTCTCTCTACGTCCTTGCTTCCTCTTACCAATAGTCCTCCCTCCTACCTTCATCTGGTGAGTTTTCTTCACCTTCACTCTTCAACTGCGTTGTGTGTATGTATATCTGTGTGTCTGTGAGAGTCTGTTCGTGAAAGGAAATATATGTGTACAGACTTGTGTACACATGTGAATGCGTGTATGGAGCCAGAGGCCAACCTCAGGTGTGACTCTGAAGATGCTGTCTTCCGTTTGTTTTGAGACAGGTCCTCTCACTGGCCTGCAGCTTGCCAAATAGGCTAAACTGCCGGGGTGACAATCTCAGCCTACCTGGGGCTGGGATTATAAGTACTCTGCACCAGGCCCAGCTTTTTTATTTTTTCAACATAGGTTCTGGGAACAGAACTCAGGTCCTCTTGCTTGCAATATAAGCATGTTACTGCCTGAGCTGTCACCCCAGCCCATTTCCTTTATCTTTACGTCCCAGTTTAACTACTCACAATCTCTGTGTGTGAAAACGATAACTTGTCTATCAAGTTGTTACTAGATGCGGGTTATTGAGCGAAGCATTTTCCAAAGGTCTCTTATTTGTTACTTACAATAAATCCATGGGATTTTCTAGATGAAGAAATTCAATAGAGAAGTTAATGTGCCTGGCAGTTGTGATACATGTCTTAAATCCCAGGACTCGGGAGTCAGAGGAAGGTAGATCTCTGAGATCAAGGCCAGTCTGGTCTACAAAGTGAGTTCTAGGACAGCCAGGGCTGCACAGAGAAACCCTGTTTAAAAAAAAAAAAAAAAATCACCACTCCTCCTCCTCCTCCTCCTCCACCACCACCACCATAATCATTAGCATCAATACACTCTCTATGATGAAGACCAGTTTATCTATCTAGTCTATCATTTGACAAAAACTTCCTAAATTTTTAAAAAGCCAAAAACATGAACTACAAAACAACTCTAAAAAAGTACAACCTTCAGTTCATTTACTATTAGAGCAATCTGCTCTAAGGGTAACATGGCCGTGCTTCACACTGCTGAGCCAGCATATGTTCACTGGGACAGCTCTAATGGTTGGACTATATTTTGAGATCACTGCCCCTCAACTCCTTACTAAGCAGCCAATCAAAGTCTTTCGATTGCAACACTGTTCTGGACTCTTCAGCAGAAAGTTGTTCAGGCTCCAGGAAGCTTGCCCAAATTGCCAAAAGGCCCCAGAGAGAAATACTTTTCTCTTAACACCCCTTCACATGAAGGCTTACCTCATTTCCTGTCCGAAGTCTAACCTTTCTCTGGATGACTGACAGTGGAAACATTAATTAAGCAGTTAACAAAATTCTTCCCAGTAGACATGGTCCAGTGACTCAGCAGAACAAACTAGTCCAAGCTGCATGAAGTCAAGTTATCCCGTCTTAGATCATGGGCCAAATGGTTCTTTGGACTTTCACTGGAACCCCCAACCCTACCCTCATCCCCAGAGTGAGGTCTCTGTCCATCAATGTTCCCAAATAGTCCCCGTATCACCTTTGAATTTCCTGTAGGCCGATGCCTGAAGGACAACGCCTACAATGTGAATAAACAATGATCTATATATAGCACAGGGCTGGTTTTTGAAAATTACATCTCTCTGAGACTCACAAATCCACAGAGGCCATTGTTTGCTGAAGTATGTTTTCAAGCAGATCATAGACTAGAAATATCGGCAATAAGCGTCTCCCTATCTTTCTTCAGGATACTGTAGGGGATCTATCTTTATAATTCCATCCCCCAAAGACTAATTGTGGTAGTGGGGAAGTCCATGAAATAAATGGGTAGCTTATCTATGTCCAAGTAACTAAAATTCTCATAAATTTGGAGGATCAAAGATGACACTATTTATTTATTTTTTCTAATCTAGAGTCAGTGTTTTATGCATCTTCAAATTTTTGTTTCACTTAGTCATTATAATTCAAATTTAAGAGTAGGTTTATTTCATAATCTAATAACTCTCTATAAATAACAACTACTCCTTTCCATTGAAACAATCAAGCCTAGAAGAGACCCTTGAATTTATTTCTGATGCAGTTCACAGCCTTGTGTGAATGTTCTACACTGAAAACTACCATGGGAGAAGAGGTGACTGGGGTCCTGTAACTTAATGCAAGTCGGCTGTTCTTTTGAGTCCTGAACACAAATACTTATTCAGCTGCACATGTCTATGAGCATGCAGGTCCAAGTTACACCTAAGATCATCAAAGGGCTGCATGCTCCCAGCTCAGAGCTCTGGTGCAAGGAAAAGCTGAAGGGAACAACAGCATTTACAAACCGCCTCATGCCAGCCGCAGTTGGTGGTCTCTCCGAGTAACATGTTTAATGTGGCAGCATTTTTACTTTGGCCACCAAGGAGAAAAGTTTAGATGTTGTAGAATAATCTTCATTGTTGTTGGTTTAATTATATATTCCGCTGCCTAATTATGCCCAAATGTTAGCACAGACCTCCGCTTTTCTTTCTTCCTCTCTAGACTGCTGCCTTGGAAATCTTGAATAATCCTCTCTCCATTCTTAAGGGGGTCATGTGGGATCAGCTTTCCAGTATGTAAATTACCCATTCCTCTTATTTTTCTAGTTTGCTTTGTCCCATTGGCCGTTTTAGTCATGTTTGCAGAAACCTAGTGAGAAGTAAGCGGCATAGGACCTGAAATTTATTCTTCTATATATTAAATCTCTTATAAAATGACAATTAAAACCTCCAACTCAGGTAAGATTTCTCTTTGTCATGGTTTCAATATTATTAACCTGGAGAATTAAGAGTCATTTCAACCCTAACAATCACTAGCAATTTAGGATAGTCCTGAGGCAATTTCTAATTTTACTCTCTTCTCAGTAAGTCTGTTTACTGAGTTGTTTATACTTCATTTTCTCTTTCTTTTGGGAAAGTAAATGTTTGTCCTCTATAGCAAAGAATGTTTTAAAAGATATTTCTCTGAAACATCTATCACGGACTCAAAAATATCACATGCATATTGCATTAGTTTGGACACTGTAGTTATAAGCAACAAAATTCAACTTGAGGTAGTTAAGATATAAAGTAGATTACCTGGAAGGAAAACTAAAGAAATGATTTCCCAGGATAGAAACAACCTAAAACAAACAGGGCAGCGACAAGGCCTCCTGGTACCTCTCCCACTTTGCTATTCTCTAGATGCTAGCCTTGCTTTCCCAGGCTTCCTCCGTAGGGAACCTCATGCTGGAAGCAATTCTGTGTCACATTCTTATGGTTCCATGACCAGAAAGAAGAAACCTTTTCTACAAGGCTCATAAAAAAATAAAAAATAAAAAAAAACCAAAACCTTCAAAGGGACAACTTTCTGGTTTAAGCTGGTTTTGAAACTTGTTCTCAGTCCATTACTGAGAATACCATATTCAATTGGAATGGTTTTTCCTTATCATTATTAATTACTTGGGTCTCGGTTTCCAACATTTCTTCTAATCTTGATTGCAGGTTTTGTATCTTTTCCACTCCACTTTAAATAATGATCATGCCAAGTGTTGCAGCAATTTTAAAAATGCATTGCAGTATATTATCAACTATGCCAAGTTCAACAACCATAATGTATACAGCTACTTTCAATTATCACAAAGCTATGTGGTAGGCACTGGAGTAAAACTAGAAATGAATCAGTTTACAGTGGGAATCCAGGGCCACACAATGGCCTCACCACCATAATACTAGAAAAAAATTTAATCATTATTGAAAGATCCACATTTGATCTCTCTCTTCTTTGTGGACTTGCAAGCAGCTAGACTGTAGTAGCGGGAAATTTTCCCAGAAAGTTGGGAGGAGCTAAGGTGGGAGGAGTAAGGAGAGGAAGAGGAGAAGAAAGAGGAGGAGCGAGATGGAGACAGAGAAGTAGGAGGATGGAGAGTCAGGCATGTATGGAGAGCAGTCCTGGGTAACAACGTATATCTAGGTTAGTTGATTGGGAAACACCTCCAATTGTGTGGGCATCTTGTTATTGAGCATTACCAAACATATAAAGCCTTTGATTAATCTTTAAGCATTAGAGTATCATTCTACCGGGTACCACGTGGATGGCGGGATGGTCTGGGCTCAGCCAACCTTGTGGAGACAGCGTGGAAGATTGACAGAGCCATCTCCCATGCTGGAGTCTCATGGGTGGCAGGGCCGGTGTCTCTGGCCACCTGAGCCGCAGCCTGAACCAAGCAACTGCGATAATTCACCGTTGCCACTCCTGTCCACAGATCTTGTCTAGTCCGGAAGATGGCAGCTGATTAATACCAAACAAGAATCGGGTGCTGCCGATTTAAATAATTACTTCAACAGACTGCACTTTTCGAGCATCTTTGTTTTGATGAGCTTTAGAGGAATTGCGTTTTAACTCATAATAATATATACCTGCATCTTCCACACTTGCTCCTACACATTCCCACGTGCTGCTCCAAGTGCTTCCATCTTTCAATGATAAATTGCAGACAGACCATGTGAGCTTTCGGGCCAAAGATCAATAGTGGTCCAGAACACTGATTCTTGATGAGTAGTTATTTCTTAGTATTTCTCTTAGAAGTCTCTAGTAATATAATTACTTTCTTGGCTGGCATAGGGGGGGAAAAAAACCTCTCCTACAGGATTCTTTAAGCCTACTGCAGTAGGAAAAGACTTTAGACAGCTTTTTCTGCAAGTATCATTAAAACGGCTTGTGCTTTCAGGCAAAATAGTGAGCACACCGATCCAGCATAGGTACTCATGGCATATGTTCAGCCATCTTTGTCAGAATAGCACATCCTGCCCTCACTAATGAACATGTTAGAGATTTACTTCCTTTATATTTTACATAAAATTTTATAAACGTGTGCTGTCTTTCGTTATTGAAAGCAACAAATGAATAGTAATATACTAATTAATTTTGGACAAAAGATCTTATCTAACTGATGGATTTCCAGAAATTGTGTTCCATAAGCTGTGGAAAGATATTTTTAACTGACTTCCTTAAAATTCAGTTGGTTAGATTGTTAGAGAAGTCTTCTGCTATAGAAATGAGGGATATTGGGTTGGAAAGGAGGACTAGTGAGTAAAGATGTCTGCCCAGAGCCTAATGACCTGAGTCCAGTGCCCAATGCCTGGAACCCATGTGGTGAGAAGAGAGAAACAGCTCTCACAAATTATCTTCTGGCCTCCTGGCCTCTGAATACATGCCTGCTGTCTCTCTCTCTCTCTCTCTCTCTCTCTCTCTCTCTCTCTCTCCACACACACACACACACACACACACACACACACACACACACACACACACAGAGTTGTAGTAAAGAATATGTTTAAGAATCAGTCTCCCCTGTCATAAAACTCATTCATATTTTTAATGAGGCTGATATCGGGGACTCAATCATATTTTCAATTTCTTTTCAATACTAGGATTACTGGCCCAATCTTATTCACAAGCAGACTGCATAAATTTTCTGTTGCTGGTATAAAAATATTGCCCCAGACTGAACATCTTATATGATAGGCACTTATGGTTTATAATCAGAACAGTTCTGTAAAAGGCCAAAAATCTGATTCAATTTCACTGGACTGAGTCTCATTGCCTCCAGGTTTGAATTCTGTTCAGAAATCCCAGATCAGGATATGTTACCTTTGCTTTCCGACTTCCATAGAGTATCGACAATTCTTGATTCACGTCTCCCTTCCTCCACCCTGAAACCCAGTAAGAACAGCTCTGAGGACCTTATGTGACTTTATTTTGACCTCTCTTCTGCTTCTCACTTCTATTTTCAAGAACCCTTAGGATTAGATTAGATGGCCTTCCTTTTATCAGAATGTTTGATTAACAAATTATATCCATCTGCCAGCTCAATTCCCTTTTGTCAAGTAGCTTAGTCCATCCATAGGTGTCAGCCATTTGGAGTCAGACAACATCGAGGGCTAGCATTGTTCTATAACAGATGATCACAGATGTCAAGTTGCCTTTGCCCCTCCTGAGATTAATTCCACAACATTGGGCTTGTGCTAGCCATCCTTGAGTTCTTCATTATTGATTAGAACAATCCATTTCCCCTCCCCAAGAATCTCTTCATTTCAAAAGAATTTGAAGGGAGTGGTGACTCGGTGGTCAAATATTTGCTTAAAATGAGACTGTTCCCAAGTCTTATCCTCAACACAACACAATTTGAATTGATGTTGGTGCTTTGCTTATGTGACTAGCCCTGCTTTTCGTTGTCATTATTGTTTTGTTTTATTGACGTGAGTGGGTGGGGGGCAAGCTTCGCTTTGCCTATACTGGTCTAGTGCTTGCTACTTATTTGACTAGCCTTGCACTTCCTGATCTTCCTCATCCTCCTGCCTCTACTTCTCGAGTGCTGTGATTACACAATGACCCATCATGCCTGGATTTAACCCATCTTTGTGATGAAGAAGATTTGCTTAGGACAGGGATATTATCAACCACATTTCTCTAGGACTTCAGAATTGTTGACATTTTAAATTCCTCTCCCGGTAGTGAAGCAGAAGTGTCCATAAATGGAGATACTTTCTCCCATGGAATAAATAGAAACTCCGCGATTGTGTCCCCCTTGCCTACAGATTCATTCTCTGCCCTCATCTATCATGCAGTGTCTGCACGGTTCAGTCTCGTGCATCACGGATTTCAGGCTTTCTTACCAGCTGGCTCTAACTGAATCATCCAATGGGAGAAAAGGGTACGAGAATAAGAGTGGAGGAAGGAGAAAGCATGGTCTATTTCTTCCTTGAACCCTGTCTGCTCACACCATATTTACATAGATCCAATTGCACAGTCTTCTTCAACCATAATGTCTAGGAAGACCCTGGTCCAAAATGAATCAACTAAGAGTCCCCATACCCCATTTGGACCTACATAATCCCTTGTTTCTTACCTTCATTTGCTCCTAAGCCTATAGAAGATTTTCTAGTCTCTCCATTTGTAATAAATCCTTTTTCCTGCTGGAACTCTGACATAATACACACACACACACACACACCACACTTTCTTCCAGGAAGGCAGTTTTGTTTTTTGTTTTTTTTTCTGAAACAAGCAGGTCTAGAGCACAGTGGAGCTCAGTTCTCTTTGATGATACAAAAAATGGCCATGAAGCTAGATGGGAGGTAGGCAGTGAAGAGTCTTCTCTGTGTCGTCTTATTTCGTGGCTTTTTCCTTTCTCTCTCTCTCTCTCCATCTCTCTTGTATTTTGTAGTTCCCTCATGTAGATCAGAACTAGCTGTTTATTCATTCCTTGTTTGATGTCTTGGGAATGACATACTGACTTTATATATGGCTGTGCAAACTGAGAAGACTCGTGCTTCAGGTAAAGAGAAAGGTGGGAGGAGACAGTTCCCCATCACAACACATATGTAAGTATCAAGACTATAAGTCGAGAGAACTGTGTATTGGGAAAGAGTAGCAAGCTCACCTGAAGGGATTGCCCACAGAAAGGTCCTCAGGGGGTTAGGAAAGGAGCAGCAATTGATGGTGAGGTAGACACAGGGGAAGCAGAGCACAGAATGCCAAACCCTGAAGGGCATACAGAATTTAACACATCTGGGATATCTAGAGGCCATTGCAACTGGGTGGTAGATTAACCATGCATAAGAAGGTTCGTCATCCTTTTGACAGCCATCGAGTGATTAAAATTTTAACCTGAGCTAAGTTATGAAAGCCCATCTCAAAATTACGTTCATATAAACAAACAATTTAAAACTGTCATGCCAGAGAGAAGGAGTTGAACATCCGGAAGAAGGGGGATGTCTACAATGGAATTCTAGGCCCTGTGTTTTGGTATCCCCTCATATTGCTGGGACTGGAGAAGTGGATACAGGAGGAATGTAGAGTTCAAAGCCAGCCCACACTGCACTGGAAGGGCTTGATTAAAAGCAGAAAATTAAAAGGGAAGTAATGAGAATAGATTTAAAACATCCAGCCTGTGTAACTAGATGCAGGTTCCATTGTAACCACTCTATCTAGCAGGAATGGAGGATGTGTTCTAGAGACAACCACTCTCCATCTTTTGCTGTCAGACTACTCAAAGATGGACCTCAAGAAGTTAGAATGTTGCCCGAAACCTCTTGCTTGGAGAAGAGAATGTCTACCTCCATGGGCCAACCAGAAGAGAATTGTGTCTCCTGGACAAACATTTACAACTTATCTACTGACCTTATAGGACAGGATTGGAGCTGAGACAGAGGTGAGCAGAGGGCCAGACTTTAACCAGACTGCTCAGTGTTGGATATTTCCTATCTTCTGTTTAAGCCTTACTTTCATGTTAGGAACCAGAAGATGGGTTTGAGTTGGTATAGTGTCTCTTTCTTTCCTTACCCACAATGAAGCCACATTGAAAAAGAAAATCCCATTTTTCTACTTTTTACTGTTAGTTTGGCTCTTGAATTGGCTCATTGAGGATGAAGAGTCAAATCTGGATTCTTGGGGCATAGGGTGGTAGCCCCAAGTTAGTCCATGTTTTGAAGCCCATGCCATTTGCCTGGTGAAGACATGCTGCCTTGCGATGGGCTTTAGACTGGGTGCCCCTTGTAGGTCTCACAGGAAGGTGTTCAAAGCGTCTGGCTGACACTCAAAATGAGAAGATGGAGCATTGGATAAAAGCAGACTGTTTTTAAGAAGCTTAGTGATTGGTAGAAGCCAGCATTGCAGTGCATCCAGAGGATGTGGGGTGATGTGGGTGATACATCAAGCCTTCATGCTCATTCACTGATGCTTACTGTCCTTTGACCCTCTCCGTCCTCCTTCTTTTGCCTAAGCAGTGACATCAGCATTTTTTCACTTTCCTTCTGGACCAAATTAAGCTAAAACACATTGAAAATTTATTTTCTGTATTTCAATAAAAGAAATGTTTGCACTTTTCTAGTAACCAACTAATTTTGTCATGAAAGTACAAATTTCTACTTTTAAAAAAAATTTCAAAATAGGGGAGGAGAAAGTTTTGTAATGGGTCTAAAGCTTGATGTCTTGGACCATTGAGAGTTCATGTCTCAGGAGAAAGTCTATATGCTAACATTTCAAATTTTGTAATGAAACACATGAGGTTGAGACAACACTCCCCCTCCCCAACACACGTTTATCATCTGTACTCAGATTCCCAAAAGATGGGATATTAAGTCCTCTTGCTTAAAGGAACACAGAGTGTTTTTGCCATTTTTCTCTTAAATTAAATGATATGACAGACTGCTTTGATTTGGGCTACATTAGGTATTTTTTTAAAAAGTCTTGGTTTACTGATATTTTGCACGTTTTGTTTGAGAACTCGTGGCTTTTAATGGTTACTTGTTTTTCCTGATGCTAAACTTCTCCACACATGACACGAAGGCAGATCAAAGACGTTCTGTAGCAGAGGAAAGAAAACCTTAATTTCACAAAAGCTGTATCTCCAGAGAGTAACTTCCAACCTGATAAATTGTTCTTTTGGCCACCAAATTATTTTTCCTCATGCACAAACATATTTATTTGATTTTTTCCCTCCCTTTTCCCCCTGGAGGAGTTCAGTGAAACTAAGCTGCATACAAAGCAGGGGTAATCTTTTTTAGACTTTTATCTAAAACATAACACATTGTAAACACAGTAATGTAGGACATGCAAAATTAATGTCTATGCTTTTTCCATAATTTTTTAATAGCTATGATTCTTCCTCCTGACAATCCCTTACGGAGTCTGCAAAGCCACTCATTTTTATTGTGGGTTTTAGTTTTTGGCATCTATCTTATAGTAGCATATTGAATTTATGCTGACTCTCTTGCCACAATGTTGCTAGTTATGTATAAGATTCTTTAACACAAGCATTCAGTCCAACTTGTTTTACTCAGGAAAATTACCCCCTGTGGCTTTAGCCACTGGTCCTGGGCTCCTCAATAAAAGAATACAATTACTACAACTTACATCTAGCCTTCCAGATAGCAGGCTTTCCCCAAGTAATTGCTGCCACTACACAAACGACCTAGAACACTGTGATGGGAGAAAATCTAACACAGATAACAGACACAGCCTGTCCTTCATCCAATGGAAACAGAGTGCTCTCAGAAGCAGCAAGTTGGTGAGAGACTAGCTGGTGAACATTTTCTTGGAGAAATAAGTCTTGTGTTTGAAATGGAAATGAAGACAGCAATATTTCCACTCTACACCTCCAGAAAGTAGGGGAAAAGCATGATAGAACTGCCAAGCAGAAAAAGATAACTACAGCAGAGGTTATGGTTCAAGGGGGCAAAGAGAGAACACAGTAAGCCAGGCAGTGGGCTTGACCCATGCCACATGCATTCCACATTTTACGTTTTCCACCTAACTTGATAAGCCTCTAGAAAGGACAAGGCAGAGGTTGCTACATAGGTCCCTGTTTCAGTGTTTTTTAAAGTATGTACTTGGGGGGTAGTATAAAGGAACACAAGCTGCCTTGTTCTCAAAAGGCCTCTGGACTGGTCCTTAAAACCCTCTGCTTTTACACAAATGCCTGTGGCAAAAATCACATGCAGATCCCAAGACTGTTTGTCTTTGTGGTTACTTCTAAGGGGTCGTGCATGGCAGTCCCTGAGAATTTGGATATTGGGGAAGTGTTTACAGGAGTACAAAGCAGAGCAAAACAAATATGCAAAGATGCCTAAAGCTGACTGTTGTTCTAACCGCTATATAAATGTGGAAGGAATGGACTACTCCGAGAGGGAACGTTGACTTCAGTTAATTATAAGACTATGGAAAGACCAACATCTGAAAGATAAGTAGCATCCACCTAGATCCTGAAGAGAAGATGGTAGGAGAGTCTTTTAGACCAGAGGGATGTTTTGTGAGAAGGCTATGGCTGGAGGAAGTATGGGAGATCAGAGAGACTGAAACACTAAGTCATTGAAACAGTTCAGGTGGAGGAAATGAGGGAAATGAAGTTGAAGAGGGCCACATAGACTGTAGGAAACCTCAAATAACATTGGTGAGATCAGGGTTCTTAGCCTACCAATTCTGGGAAACTGTGGCCAGTAGGGGCTGAATGTAGTTTTCATACACTATGAAGTTTAGCATATGATGAAGAAATTGGAGACCAGAGATGTGGAATAAGTTGGAGGGCCATGTAGTTGACAGATGACAGATGCTGCTCATTTGATGGTTTGGCATGTAAGCTGTAAGGGCTTCGTAGGATTTTTTTTTTTTAAAAAGAAGCTAAATTGGCAGATGGGGTGTGTGTGTGTGGATAAATCAATTGAGTATAGTAAGAGAGAGAGGGTGTAATAAAAAAATATGATTCCCGGGATTCTATCTTATCTAACCAGATGAATGTGGTATCATTGATTAACATATAAAACCGGGGGATCTGGCTTTGATGTAAAGGCTGATGCATTCATTGGTTTGGGTGATAGCTTTACCTTAAGAAGACTTTGCACAATCCAAATGGAATTGTTGAGTAAGAAGGTGGATGTGTTATCTAAAATTCAAAGGGGAGGATAGAGGGGACACTAGTTTGTGAATCATCTCGTGCAGGATATTTGATGGCACATAAACCCCAAGATTTTGTCATTTACTAAAACAAACAAACAAACAAACAACAAACCTGTTTCCAGTTGTGATGTGGTTTAGCCCTTCACCCACATATTTAATCCCAAAACAGTAAAGGTAAAGTTAGTTTGTAGAAGGAAATACCACCCATATTTGAAAGTGATGTCTAATTGAGTGGCAGACAGAGTGATGAATGAAAGAAAGATTTGACAGAATAGGATATGCCCAAATCTTTCAAGAAAAGAGGCTATTTAACAGAGCACAGGAAGGAGGAGGAGGGAGGAGGAGGAGGGAGGAGGAGGAGGCAGTTTTACTGTGACAATTGTACAGAGACACAGGTTCCAGAGAAAGAGCAAGCTAGACACAGGTGAAGACAGAATGAACCAGAGAATGATAAACAGCCAGAAGGTTAGAATATATTGCCAGAGTTAGTCTGAAACCAAGCAAAGCAATTCGGGAGAAGCCGAGAAAAGTCAGCCCGAATCAGGCATGAAGAGGAGTTTGAGCCAGAACTGCTCTGTCGAACTAGCCAGCCAGAGCTCACAGTGAACTAGAAAGGGTGGGCTTTTTCAGCAGTAAGTCTCAGAGGCAAAAACACTCTAGGTCCAAATTAGATTGTACAGAGGCTAGAAGCTTCCAGGTCTAGACCTAGGTTAGCAGACTAAGACAGTAAGCCTTGGAGATGTCAATTATATCAGGTAAATACAAGTTGTATTTATAGTCATCTGCTTATATTCACTGATAAAGATTCCAATAAGAGAATCAGGGCCACTGGGTTCAGCAGGGAAAGGGTCAACATCATTCCCACTATCTATTTCCTGCTATCCAAGTAGCCTTAGATGCTCCTGGGGTATCCTGAGGATAAAAAAGAAAAGCAGACATCCTGAGATACCGTGTGTCCTCATCCGTACGTCAGCTGTTTTACACGCAGATTCAAACATAAATTCAGATAACAGCACAGATTCTCATGGTCAGCTGCACATGAGGAGGAGTGTGCAGACTGTGTGAATGAGACATTTATGTCCTGCGATGGAAATGTCTTTGTTGGCATTCTGTTGCTATCTTCTATCACGGATATGGGATACAGTGAATCTATTTTTCAGAACCTCAGAGGAAAATCTCAAGTCGTTGTCATTTTCCAAGGACTACATCTAGCCCAATGGCCTCCTACAGGAATAATCACTGACAGAGTCCATGCCAATCTCTCGTTCTTATATTCCATGGAACAGAAAGCAGAGTCCTGCTACCTTTACACCTGGGAGACACGCAACGTGTCCAGGAATATACAAATGGTTCATAATAGGCTTATGTGTAAGTCTAGGGAATCAGCATGGTATGGTTAGTAACTGTGTGGCCGTAAAAACCCAACGAAGGGTTGAAATTCTTAGTCTGAAGAAACCGAGCCTTCTATGCAATTTCATCCTCAAACCCAGTCAAACATGCTTTGGTTTCTCATCGTTTACTCTAGATGCTCTTTTTCAGAGAGAAGCATTTCATAAACATTTAACTGTGGTTAATGTTTACAGCCGTGAGACAGAATGAGAGAACCTATTGTATTTTGCTTTTACACTTTTATCATCAAAGGCCTTTTGTTTAAACAGCTTCTTCTCTGATTTTGGTTGTTAGTAAGGGAACGTGAGTTCACATCTCCATAATTATGTTCACATTTGACACATTTCCTCCTCAGACCTTTTGTTTTGCTGTCACATAATCAAATTATGCCTTACAAGTAGAAGTATAAATAGAAGGAAATTTAGACATGTTGCTTAGCCTCTCTGTAACACAATTTTCTCATCTCTCTCAAACAATTATACCTTTGGGAGGGGTAAACAGTCTTCACAAACCAACACATGTCTGCCTCATAATAGAAACTGCTCCCTCACAGGATATGAACTAACGTGCTCTCTTTGCCTTTCTCCTCCTATGCCTCTCTCTGTGCTTCTGTCTGTCTCTGTGTCTGTCTGCGCACTGTTTCTTTCTCTGTTTATCTCTCTGTTTTGCTATCTATCCATGTTTCTGTCTCTGTTTCTCTCAGTGTGTGTGTGAGAGAGAGAGAAAGGAGGGGAGAAAGAGAGAGACAGACTCCCTCTGCCTCTTTGTCTCCCTCTGCCTCCTCTTTGTCTCTCTACCTCTCTCCTTTCTCTGTCTCTTTGTCTCTCTGTGTCTGTCTGTCTGGTCTCCCCCATCCCCATTGTGTGTGTGAGAGAGAGTCCTTCTGCCCTCTGCCTTATTCTATGTGTCTCTGTCTTTCTCCTGTCTCTGTCTCTTTGCCTCTCTCTGTTTCTATCTAGTCTCCTCTCAAACACCCCTCTTTCTTTGGTTGTTGTGTGTGTGTTTTCTCCTAAATACCATTCTTACTTACTTGTCCCCACAGAATGAGAATTAGCTCTTGCACTGGATAAAAAGAAGAGTTCTAGCATTCTTCAGTATTCATTTTATTCAGTGCTTCTCTAGTGAGCAGATGGGTTAAGCTTAGTGTCTACATAGAACGTGTCTATCTTTTCTCCTCTGGCTCAGTTGGAAAAGGCTTCTGTAATCGGTACTATTCAGCCTCTGGTGTACATGATGGCTCAGTTACAACATGTTTACATTTTTTTGGTCCTATACTACTTCAAGGCAGACGTTTCTGGTTGGTGGGCACATTTTCTCCAGGTGGGAATGCAAAGGTAGACAGTTATTACCTCTGTGGTTCTGAAGATCCCTGCCCTTAAAGGTACCTGCATGCCACTGTCACTGTAAAGGGACAAAACCCTTCTCTCAATCCTGGCTCAGGAAGATGTATTGCAGTGATTATCAGTGAATAGTCAATCATTTCTCAGGTGGTTAGCCTTCTATTCACTACATATTAGGTGATACTTGAGATACATAGCAATTTTCCATGATATGCTTTTAAGTCAAAATTCCCTATGTGTGAATCCAAAATCTCTACCTGTGCCACCATGTTCAGAGGTCTCTTCTAGCTTCAAGGGAAAATTTTCTCTCCAATGTACCTTGGAATATCCTGTCAAGGACTCAATAGGTATGGCCTTGTTGGAGTAGGTGTGTCACTGTGGGCGTGGGCTTTAAGATCCTCATCCTAGCTTCCTAGAGGCCAGTATTCTGCTAGAAGCCTTCAGATGAAGATGTAGAACTCTCAGTTCCTCCTGCACCATGACTGCCTGGATGCTACCATTTTCCTGCCTTGATTAATGAACTGAACCTCTGAACCTATAAGTCAGCCCCAATTAAATGTTGTCCTTATAAGAGTTGCCTTGATCATGGTGTCTGTTCACAGCGGTAATAGACAAATGGCGGAGGTGTTGCTGTGATAGGCCTGACCATGCTTTTGTTTAGAAGAATGTGGATTTGGGGACTTTAGATTTGGAAAACGGTGAAATGTTTTAAATGTAGCTTAATGGGCCATCCTAGTAGGAATATGGAAGACTTTGTTGCTGAGAGCAATTTAAACTGTGAACAACTGGCCCAAGAGGTTTCAGAGGATAAGAATTTCAGAATCTGGCATAGAGACTGTCTTTGTGGTATTTTGGTGAAGAATGTGGCTACATTTTGCCCTTGCCTGAGGCTAAGGTGAAGAGACTCAGATTAATTGTATTGACATAGAAGTCTCAGAAATAGACTGTTCTCTGGTTAAGTCTCATGAAGAACATTTTAAATAAGCATAGTGAAGCTGAGAATGGAGAAATATAAAATATATGGTGTATTAAAGGGCTCCAGGAAGTGAAATGGAGCTTAATCCTATCTTCAAGGATAATAGATTGAATTAAGGGAATAGTGACCTTGGGGCAAGATCCCACCCAGCTAAATTTGGTCCAGGCACGGTTGTATAAGCCTTTAATCCCAGGAGGCAAAGATAAGCAGATCTCTGAGTTCAAGCCATCCTAGAACAGAGCAAGTTCTAGGTGAAGAAAAACTTAAATCTAGGCTTGGTGGACCACACCTTTAATCCTAGGTGACAGACAAGGTGGTTTCTATTTCAGTCAGTCTACAGAGCAAGTTCCAAGACAGCCAAGCTCAGGCAATGAAGGAGGTGGAGAACAGAAAGCTGGTGATAATGTTATAGAACAAGCGGGCCATGTTCCACCTCCAGCAAGCAGCAGAACTCAGCAGCTTTGGCCATGTGGCCCTGGCTTTAAAGTCCCAAATAGACAAGATTAGTGGGAAAATTGATGCGGGTAAGCTGGAGCTAAGAAATTAGTGGTGATTAAGAAGAGATCAGCATCACTAAAGTGAAACCTTCTGGGAAGTGTTTTCTGAGAGCACAAAGAAGTTGTGTTCCAGAGATAGCCAAAGTTGTACCTCGTGCTGCAGCTGTACTTGGTAATGTATAAGAGGCACCCAGGTGGTACTGGTTTTGAAGGTATGAAGAGGTTATGAAGAACAGCTGAGCTTGGCACTGTGAGAGGCCATGGAAGGCAATTGGTGAAGGTGTAGCCTAGTTGCAGTTGATGGCCCAGGACTGAAGGAGGTCATGCAAAGGAGTTGAGGCTTGGCACCATGAAGAGAGCCTGTGAGAGGCTATTGGTGAAGCCTAATTGCAGCATAAGACCCCATTGGATGGGAGATGCCAGTAGCATGGGTTGGTCGCCAAGAACAGCAATGGCAGTGGAGTGGATCAACCTGAGCTTAGAGTGCTACAGAAGGCAGAGCTACAGAAGTGACATCAGTCCTTTGGAGGAGCCCAGAAGATCATGTGATCCTAAAACAATGAAACAATAAGCTGTTACATTGAAGTTGCCTTGGAGACCCCAAAATGTTGGAGATGCCAAGCCATGAACTATCTGCTGAGGAAAGCTGCTAACAGGGAGTTGAACCAGCTCAGAAGAAAGAAGTTTGTTGCAGACAATAAAGATGAAAAAGGAGTTGGAGATCTGAAGACCGCTTTGACATCAGACATGGAAATGCAGGGTTTGGAGTTTGCCCAGCTGGTTTCCTATCTTACTTTGGGGATTACAGTTAAGTAATGAATGAATCTCAGGGAGACTTTGAACTTTGGACCCTTTAACATTGTTGAGACTGCTATAGACTACAGGGACTTTGTAAGTTGGACTAAATGTACTTTGCATTACACCATGTTTGGTGTGGCACCCAATGACTCATGTGTTTGAACAAGCCTATGGGGCCAGGGAGTGGAATGTGATGGTTTGTATATGTTTGGCCCAGGTAGTGGCACTATTTAGAAGGTATGGCCCTGTTGGAGTAAGTATGACCTTGTTGAGTAGGTATATCATCACTGTGGGTATGGGTTTTAAGACCTTCATCCTATTTGCCTGGAAGTCAGTATTCTGCTAGCAGCCTTCAGCTGAAGATGTAGAACTCTGAGTTCTTGCACCATGCCTGCCTGGATGCTTCCATGTTCCTTCCTTGATGATAATGAACTGAACCTCTAAACCTGTAATCCACCCCAATTAAATGTCCTTATAAGAGTTGCCTTGGTCATGGTGTCTATTCACAGCAGTCAAACCCTAAAGACAGTTATCATCTAATTACCCCTCTTTGTCCATTGGTGAAATGAATGTTGTAATAACTATTGGCATACTGTATACTACATCTCTGAAAAGCACTTAGCAAATGCACAATTAAAAGGAACATGTTTTATTATTAACTTAAGAATAACCTTGCTTAAGTGGCTCTCTAGCTGCTGTCTACAGTTTCTCAATTGGGTTGAAATTTAAAGAAAATAGGGGCATGTTTATGACTATCGTGGGACTCCAATACTTTCTCTGTCCCTGGTATATGCTGGAAATACGATAAACAAGGGAGATACCACAGTTTGCTTATTGTTAATCTCAACTCGGAGTTGATTTTGTGTTTATATTCTGTTCTGTCTGTAGTCACAGCACAGAGTGCATACCACTCTCATGTAGTCTCCAACTGGCTCCATCAAGATTTTAGATTTTTAAATCTGAATTTAATGTGCATTGATTGTTCATAGATGACTCTCTACTCAGTCTCTGTGTATTTCTAATTGATGTTCAGACATGCCTACAGATTTCTCTTTGTCTCTTTTACTTGACTGTGAGCATAGGACATCGTTTTTAGTGCTTTGCTCACTCTGTTAAGAGCCTTAGCATCCTTACCTATTCCAGGGAAATCTGTTACTTTCCCGTTCCTTTCCAACTACTATTCTGATGTCCTGAACCACTTCTCCACTTCTTCTTCGCTTGGAATTAGATCCTCTTTCTTTTGACCAGAGATTCTCTTCTGCTAATTTTCCAAGGGTAATTTAAGCACCTCATTTACTTAAGTCATGACCAACAAATAATATCTACCTCGGATGTGTGATTTGTGAAGCCAAGCATGGAGAGGCCATCAGGCTTATTTACAAAGTGTGATTCCAGTTTCACAGAATAGCTGTCATTCATCATCTCATTTAACATCTGAAACCCTCTGTCAGCAAGTAGCTTTATTTCTGGACAAACAAAGTTAGGGGTTATACAACTCCATCAAGGTCTTTGTGGCACCTGGAATGGTAACTCAGAAGCACTGGTTTGTACAGAACAATCTTTTCACGTAAACAGAAGCTCCTTGGAAAATGTCAGGACGAAAGAATTTCAAGTCTGTGTGTGCTACGCTGTTTTAATTTCCTTATCTGCCCTCTATTTTCTCAAATCTTAGCTGAGATGAGTGATATGGAGCTCTCAGAATCACTACGAGGCTCACGCCTAGTAAGAATCAAATTATTATATTAACAGAAACAAAAAAATAGAGCAGAAAAGACAGTGGGTTAAGTCCTCAGAGAGAAAGGAGGATACACTCCTACTATAAATGATTAGGAGATACATTCTTCTAAGTATCAGAAAAGTGTTCTTTTTTTGGTGATTTTCCATCTCCCCTTCGATCTAGCTGAGAAGCTAGGCAGGCAGCTGGATTCTTTGGTCTTTCTGCACTTGATTCAGTGGCTTGGGTACTCATAAGGTTCTATGATCCCATCACGACAATAAGACTGGCAAATGGCAGAAGCTTGGAAGCGCTTGTGTAGTGACTTGTCTGCAACAACCATGCTATGCATGTTGTGCTCCCTTTCATTTCAGTAAGCATGGCAGACACTTGAATGAGTTAGCTTTCATTATTATAATGAACAACTGGAGGGAAATAGAGTATACTTGTGAAAGACGGATAGGGAGAGACAGGCTGAGACAGAGAAAAAGAGATTGAATGAAGCTCCTCCCACTTTGGGATGCTGAGTGCCCAAACAGCATGATACAGTCTCTGGTGGGGGCTCTTCTTACTGCATCAGCTCCTGATGGATTGTCCTGACAGTAGCATATGGGAAAGAAAGAGGTCATATGAACAGGAAGACAGAAAGACAAAGTCAGGTAGTTCAAGCTTAGGTTTTTTTAAAACTCATTCTCATAAAATTTGTCAGGGTCAATGAGAATATTGCAATCATTTTCAAAGGCACACCCTCATCAGCTAAGACACTTCCATGAGTCCCCACCTCTCAAAGGTCAATTACCGCCCCCCTCCCCCAATACAAATGCACTAAGGATGAGCCAATACTTGAAATCTGGAGAAAAGCCACATCTAAAGCAAAGGAATACAAGACAGCTTAATGAAAGAGAGGAGGTATTTGTTAAATTATTAAATTTCTGTCTCTATCTGTCCTAGTGTTTGAAAAACTCTAGCTAGATTTCTAAATTTGCTAAATTTGAATTTTAACATTACTAAAATCCTTGTTGTTCCCTACTCATTTGTTTTGCAGGATTTAGATTCACATTCTTCATTATAGTGTTAGAAAGCTAGGCACAGTAGCACATCCCTGGAATCCTAGTACTTGGGAAGTGGAAGGTGAGCATCACTGGAGCTTGGAAGTTCAAAACCACCTGAGAACCATAACAAGGCCTAGTCTTAGAAAGGAAGGGACAAGAAGAGAGAGAGAGAGGGAGAGAGGACGCAGGGAGTGGGGAAGACCAAGGACTGGGGAAAGGGAGATGGTCATAACAATGTTTAAATTATTAGAAAAGTGGAGAGAGGTAGAAGATGCCACCATAAGTTCTGAGAGTAGAAAGCCCAATCATTTAAATGCCAAGGGAGATTCCTTGGGGACCTACAGGCATCCCTGACAGGGAAGCAAGTAACCTAACTACAGATCTGCTCCTCTTCCTCTCTCAGTCTCACCCCCTACACTACAGCAGACAACCTTCTGCATCCTCTCGCTCTTCTCTCCCCATATCTTCAGAGAATCACATAACCTTTCCCTCCAACTTTCCTCTCCATTCATCTTGTTATACCAATCCCCAACTACAGCACACATTCTCTGAGAATTCATCAGCCAAAACTGCCAGAGAAGTAAGTAGACCATCAAAGCAGCTAGGCAAGCAACAGATCGTCAGTCTCCCTCCACTTCTCCATATCTAATTCCCCAGTCTTATTCCCAGCTCTGTAGCAGACTCTCTGTTGTGGCCTTTTTTTCTATTCCCACAGGACTAAGGAGATCCTGGTTGAACATCCTGCTTTCCTTCCTCCAATGGATCAGCTGTGCAGCTCTTACACTAACCCATCCCCATTTGTGTCAGCTCCCAATACCAAGAAACACATTTTATATGGAACCTCCAGTGGTCATACCTAACAGACTCTCAGAAGAAATTCCTATCAGGAAACACAACCATCATACCACGCTAAGTATCAGAAAAGGCAACAGAAACCAAGGAACAAAACACTCATACAAAAAAGACAAGAAGAAATATCAACACTAGAATTACAGTCTTTCCAAACCCAGATTTGTAAAAACACAGTAACAGCCAAGAAATATATCTCCACTGGTGCCCAGCAACCTTACCACAGTAAGCCTGAATATTCCAAAATAGCTAAAACACCAGAGAAAGACCTTAAAATAGCATTTTAAAATGTGATAGAACTCCTTAAAGGGGGAATGAATAAATCCCTAGAAGAAATCTATGAAAATACAAACAAACAATAGAAAGAAAGGAATCAAAAGTTAATGACCTGAAAGTAGAAACACAGAAAAACCAAACTGAGGGAACTGAAAACTTTAAGAATGCCAACAAGACCCTCAGATTCAAGCCTTACTCACTTACTTCTTTACACACTTGCATGCACAAATGTGCACACACATACACGCACATACACACACACACACCACTACCATCACCAACAACAACAACCAGCAGAATAAAAAAAATGATAGAAAGAATCTCAGGCATTGAAGACTAGACAGAAAGAAATGGCTATGTCAATCAAAAAAAAAAAAAAAAGTTAAATATAAAAACTAGCACAAAGCATTCAGGAAGTCGGATCACTACAAAAAGACCAAATCTAAGAATAATAGAAATGAGGAAAGTAGAAGGGACCCAGATCAAAGACACTGAAAATATTTTTTAAAATATCATAGAAGAAATTTCTCTAACCAAAAGAAGGAGATGCCTCTCAAGGTACAAGAAGCATACGAACACCAAGTAGACTGAACCAAAAAAAAAAGTTACCCTCAGCATGTAATAATCAACACACTAAATATACAGAACAAAGGAAGAATATTAAATGCTGCAAAAAAAAGATCAAGGTAAAAAGATCAAGTAATATATAATGTCAAACCTACTATACTTATATTCTTCACATACTTATAATGTCAAACCTCACTTTTTTATGAAGACTAAAAGCCACAGAGAGATGTTCTTCAAACTGTAAAAGATTACGTATCCCAGCCCACACTATACCACCAGGAAAATTTTCAACCATAATAAATGGAGAAAATAAGAGATCCCATGATAAAACCAAATTTAACAATTCTATTTAAAAATCCAGTCATATAGAAGGTGCTACAAGAAAAATTTCAACCTAAAGAAGTTAACCACTCTAAAGAGAATACAAGGATTAAATAATTGCAGACCAGCAAATCGAAAGAGGAAACACACACACACACACACACACCACTACTGTTACCAGCACCACCACTACCAACAACTAGCAAAAATTAAAAAAAAAAAAAATCATTGCTCACTGATATCTTTCAGCATTAATGTTCTCAATTCCCCAATGAAAAGACACAGACTAACAGAATATATAATAATAATAACAATAATACAGACTCCATCCTTCTTCTACATTAAAGAGATATACCTTAAAATCAAGAATAGACATCACCTAAGGGTAAAAGAATGGAAAAGATATTCCAAACAAAAGGATACAAGAAGCAAACTGGGATGGCCATTTTAATAACTAACAAAATTGACTGCAAACCAAAACTAATCAGAAGAAATAGGGAAGTGTCGAGCTGTGGAAGGGTATCTTGGTTCTTGGGTTGGCATGGGACTGGAACCCCGAGATGGCAGGTGTTTGGCCACGCCCCCAGAACCCAGGGCCCTGACCCACGGTCTAATCTCCATTTAACCTGCACTGTCAGTCACATAACATCCAGGTAGAGGGCGTGACTAACAGATTTCCATATTCATGAGATCTATAGTGGGGGAGGGGGCAGGCATAGCTAATTAAGTTATTCCCTCCCCTCTTCCTCCCTATTTAAACCAGCTCCCCTGGCTTTTCTAGGGGGCCATGCACATCCAGATCCAACTACCACCATGGACAATAAACTTCTCTTTGGAAACCCAGTCCATGTGTCTTCTGAGGCCTGCTGCAGACAAGCTACCAGCTTTTGAAACTTCAGACTTTCTCCAGTATGTGGGACCCGCCTTCGGGAAAGCCTCCTGCCCGACCTTGTGTTGCTGCTCCGCAGGCCCAGGCTGTCTCCAGCCGTGTTTTTCCCACAGGAAGGACACTGCATATACATCAAAGGAAAAGTCCACTGAGGTCACTCCAATTCTTAACATCAATGCACCAAACACAAGGCACCAAGTCAATAAAAGAAACACTATGGCAGCTTAAATCACACACTGACCCTCACACACTGGTAACTGGGTCTTAACAATAGACAGGTCAGCCAGACAAAAGCCAAACAAAAGCTGGAGCTACCTGAAGTTATAAACTAACAGGGTAAGTGGATCCAACAGATATTTATAGAACATTTCACCCAAACTCAAACAAAAATTTTCTTCTTCTTAGCCCTTCATTGAAGTTTCTCTAAAACTAACCACATCCTTAGACATAAAACAAGTCTCAACAGATATAAAACACTGAAACAACACCCTGCACCTTCTCAGACCACCACGAATTAAAGCTGGATGTTAGCTATAGAAACAACATGAAGCTTATTAACTCATGGAAACAGTGACTAACTCACTAATAAATGAAAAATGGGTCAAGTTAGAAATTAGAAATGAAGTAAGTACCACTGACAGAGGGTTGGGGTCTTATACTGCTGTTCTAAAAACGAAAGAAATAAGGAGATAAGGAGGGAGAGAGAGAGAGAGAGAGAGAGAGAGAGAGAGAGAGAGAGAGAGAGAGGAAACAATTTAGCAATAAAACGACTCCTAATGACATTGTGATACACTTGTAGATTAGTGCCTTGTTCGGCGTCACCTGAGAAGCTTCCTCCAGGGTTGATGGGAACAAAGACAGAGACCCACACCCAGACATTAAGCAGAGAATGAGAGACCTTGGAACACTCAGCATTTTAATGGATATCTCTATCAAATCCTTCTCTCAGGGCTCTTGGAACCTTGAGACAATAGAAGTGAAAAGAGTGTAAGGGCCGGAGGAGAGGGAAGGACCCACAAACCAACAGTCTATGCATCTATGAACTCGCAGAGACTAGGGCTGCACGCACAGGGCCTGCACAGGTCTGCACCAGATGGGGTCCTAGAGCTAAATGGAGAAGTGGACATAAGGCTAAAGTAACCCAGGAGCAATAATAATAAAGTAACCCAGGAGCAATCTTCAAGTGATAGCCCCTTGAAAATTTACTTTCTTCCAAGTCTCACTGGGAAAATAAAAGTACTCTTAAGTGTTGGCTGCAAGCCCAGCTGTAGATGGTCAACAGAAAATGAATGTAATCAAATCATCAGTGGTTCCCTGTCTCTGAATGTCATCCATCCAAGGCCCTTTCTTTTTTTTAAGTTTTCTATTATCACCTTTATTTTATTTATATGTAATATATATGTGATAATGATTTATCTAATCTATCTCTATCAACTATCTATCTACTATCTATATCTACATGTATATACATATTTCTCTCTATTTACCCCACATGCCTTTTATATGTGTATCATGACTTCCATTAGTTGTGGGAACTAATTGGTCTGTTTCTTGGACTTTCTCTTGGGCTTTTATCCAACCTTTTATTTGTTTTACAGAATTCTGTGTGTTAGTTTTTTGTTTTATCTTATTAGATTATATATATTATTATATGTATAATTATTATTATCCCTTAAAAATCTGTTTCTAATGAGAGACAAAAAGGGTTGGGAGCAGAGGTAGCAGCAAGGAACTGGGTAGACTAGAGGGAGGGAGAAGCTTAATCAGGACATATCATGTGAGGAAAAAGAATCTACTCTCAATAAAAGAAAAACAACACGGGGAGGGGACTATTCTAAGGTACAAAATGATAAATCTTCATTAACCTTGTTGCTATAGACTGAATATTTTGCCACGAATCCATGTTGAAATCTACAACCCATGTTGATAGCATTAGGAAATAGAACTTTTAGAAATAATAACTAGGAACAAGTCATTGTGTCTTGAGAATTGAGCCTTATGGATGTGATTAGTGCCCTTATAAAAGAGGAAGACAGCATCTGTGAATCAGATGGAAGACCCTCATATGACACCGATTCTGCTGGAACCATCAGCCTGGACTTCCTAGTGTGTAGAACTGTGAGAGAGAAATATCTGTTATTTATGAACTGCCTGTTCAACAACAGTTTGCTATAGCAGCGTTTGTTAATGTCCCTGAAAAATATTGTTGGGCCTTCCTGAGTAACGGTCTCTTGGTGAAACAGTATTGATCAGGTACCTGTTTTTTTTGTTTGTTTTGTTTTGTTGTTTTTTAAGATTCCCAGTTTAAGCTGTACTACCTGCAGTATACTACCACAGGGGTCATGCTAGTCACCTCACTTGTATGTCCCTTAAGCATCAGGTTGATGGTATTTCTTATTTACTTTAATACACAATGTTAGTCACTTGGTGATCCACAAAGTACCTGATAGAAGCAACTGAAGGGTAAGTGGGGGTTCTTCTGGTTTATGCAGGAAGTACAGCCCATCATGTCAGGGAAGACAAGACGGCAGGAACAAGAAGCATTTGGTCCTATTGCATCATATGATACAGAGAATGAAGAATTCTTGTGCTAAGCTTGCTTTTCCATTTTTATTCGTTTGAGGTCCCAGCCCATGGTCAGGGAGCATCCATATGAAGGGCAGGTCTTCCCACCTTGGGTAACCCACTCGATGTGACTTCTCATATCTATCCCCAGAGATTGGTTTCCATGTTGATTCTAAATCTCACCATGTTGATGACCAAGATTAACATACACCCAGTGACAGTATTCAATACAGTTTTCTGAACATGAAGTAGACTGAATAGTTGAATTGATTTCATATCGCTACCTCTGGGATATTTATTACAGATTTTTCTATACACCTGTTAAGGTTGATGTTTCCATGAATATCTGTCTTGCCAGGATTGGATGAGACCATCTCCCAGAGTCATTTTATGCCTACAAGAACCAGGCTTTTTCGAAGCGTATCATACTCGTTTCGAGTGATCATTGGTTTAAGCAAAACACAAAGGAGCAGATGAACTTTTACTTGCTTTAAAAGCAGTCAGTGGGACATGGAGCACATGGCTGCCTTCCCTCTGCTTCCTGATCTCATAGTAATTCCAAGCATCCTCCCTGCAAATGATGGTTCCTTTGGAGCATCTGGTGGTAGGCAAAGGAATGCATCGCTCTCTGGTTTATATTTCCATATTAGTTACTAAAAACAAACAAACAAAAAAGATAAAAATAGGAAGATTGCGTGTATAAATAAAGAATGAGTATGTTTTTCTCCACTGTTGGTTCTCATCACTTCCTAATAGAGTTAACGATGTAACATATGCTACTAGGCTCAACTTTGTCCTTTGGCCAATTTTTTTTTTTTTTAAAAAAAGTCAATGTTTAAGTTGACACTTTGATGTAAACTACCTCCCATGGCAATGAGTACCATCGTTCAGTCCAGCACTCATGATGTACCTAAGTGGGTGCCAACACTATTTGTGGAATCAACCATGAGTGGAGAAACCCTGCTTTAGTTTTCTTCAATCTGTTTGAGTATTTCCAGGCTGTTTGTGTGCTAAACAATCTTGGTATTCAGAGTCGAACTGGAGAAAAGTTCCAGCGGTATGTGTAGTTCAACTCTGGGCAAAACAAGGATTCTTATTTCTTCTCTATCTGGATATGGAAAAAAAATAGATATAGACTGAAATGAGAAGCCAAGATTCATTTGTGATCAGCACACACGCTGGGAGGCAAGAAGTTTTGGTATTCCTACGCAAGAACTGTGTTTTAGGCAAAACAGCATTTACTGACAAAGAAGGGTTCAATGGGTACTGTTCTTGCTCATAGAAAAGAACTAACAAAAGCAACTGGTCTTTTTGTGTTATCACCAGGAGGAGGGGATCTGGAATGTGTGAGAAATCTTAAACACTCAGCAGAAGTAGAATCAGGTTGGCTCTCTCACATTCTTAGCTGAGCCAGATCAGAGTGATAGAGTATGTTCACAGAAAGTCAGAGCAGGTGGGGACCCTCCGAATGAGGTCATTTATTTATTTGCTGTGCACGGAGCTTTTACTTTGGTGATGAATAGAAAAGTCACTTTGCTCTTTGGACTGAAGCCTGTCAGTACTGGCTGTTTTTAACTGGCTCGTCAACACAATTACTCCTGACAGGAAGTGTTAGGACAATGGATATAATTGAAGCTGCGGGGGTGAGGGAGGCAGGGTAGCATCCTGCAGCTTGGAATGTAGCCAGGATACTGCAGCTCACACTTCCTTTCCGGGAAAGGAATGTATCGAATCACTCCACGGTGATGTTTCATCTTACCTGAAGAAGGCTCCTTCTCTCCCAGTTCTCCTCTGATCCTCCTCACATTCTTACCTTGTTTTCAGTTTATTTCAGAAATCTACAGCTAGATATAAGAGTGCTGATGTTTAAGAAAAGTTTTGTATAAAAGAATTCACATTGTCCATAAAATCAGATTTATATAAACTATGTGGAGAAAGAACAGAACAGATGAGATAGCAAGGCTATTGTACGATAAGGGGGTTAAAGGGTTTTTTGTTTTACGACTTAAAATTTTAAAGTGAATCACTTGAGAATTAGAGAGCTGACCATTCTGCTTGAATAGTGTGTGTTTCTAGGGCAGGTGTCCTGTGAAAGACTGGTGCAGGAAATGAATGAAGTTGTCTTTCAATGGTTTTTTATCTCAACGGAATCGTAGGGAGCCTGCAGCAAAGTGGTTTCTGAGCCAAGGGATGACAAGAGAAACTTGTTCCTTTCTCTGGAAAATATGATGATTAAAAACAGATTTCAGCTGTTTTTGAGGTTTTTCTTTCTTTCTTTTTTTTTTTTTCTTGGAAGACAAAAAGGCTTCCAAGAAATATGGATTCACAGATTGTGACACATATCCGCCTCCCACCTGTACCACATCCCCATCAGTCATAGGTCTTCTATGATTCACATTCAGAAGATGGAGCCTCAAAGAGAGAGCATCCTCTCATGTGAAATATTATACTCTAGAGAAGAATCAAGATAAAACCATCCCTGCTACTACACCCTTTAGTTATGAGTTCAAAATACCTATTGGCTTTGGTAATCAGAGAAGCTCACACAAATATTATCCTAGAAAACAAAATCTCAAAAAAAAAAAAAAAAAGAACAAAATCTCTCTGTCAAAGGAAACAAGCATAAAATGACAAAGATTAATAATGATGATGTAAATGAAAGAGAAAAATATAGGTGTTAACTTGTAGTATGATGAGTACCATACCAACTGAAATATAGGTGACTACCTTGAGCTCAAAATTTGAATTTATTTCTATACACAATTATGTAGAAGTTTAAATACATGGGTTATTTTATTTGTAAACACAGTTTTATTTCTTTATTTAGAACATATATTTAAGCAATAATAAGTATCACTACTTAAATAAAAATCAAGTAAATATTACTGAATAACTTTATAAGACAATAGTATCAATAGAAACCCCACACTTTATTGCTAGAACTACAAATGCAAAAAATTTAAAAATACTCTTCAGTTGCTGTGTATTCCAGTTGAGAAGATTATACTGAATTTGTGAGTAACAACAGACTCATAAAAGGGAACATATAAAGGAGTGAGGGTCCTGGAGACCTTAGCAGTATAATGTTGCTGAAGGTGCTGAAAAAGCAGTTACCATGGAAGGAAAAACTACCTCAGCTGTTGGGCGACTTCACGAAGAGAATCTCTTGTAGTCCAACATACAGGATCCAAAGCCTTGCAATGAACTTGGGCTTGCTTCCAGTAGTTACGGCAATCCAAGCAAATTCAATCTGTTGGACAGGAACAGAGCCAAAGACGTCCATAGGCATCAGGCCACACTAAAGTCAAGAGGCTGAGGGAACTGTGGTTGGAAATTATATACAGCAGAACCTCTTCAAGGAGTTAGACGTCCAGGTAACAGAGCTCAGGTTTCATAGGAAAGCCTGTCAAATCTCTGCTGGCCAGGCTGTTAGAGATCCAGCCAAGTGGACTTGGGTGCAGAGTAAAGTGTTACATCCAGATGGCTATTGAAATGGAGAAAACAAAACAGATGCCTGGATGTACACACACATACACTCAGCTAATACAACTTAGTGTGAGAGGAATGGCTTGATTCAGTGGGCTATATAGGAGTGACGAGAAACATGTCCGCCCTGGTCCTCTCCACTTGTTTGGCCATGTTTATAGCATGAGAAAACTTGTTCCTAATTTGGATTAGGGATTAATCATTGTATATGGAAAGGGCATTAGAGGTTATAGGTGAGTAGCACTCAGGTAGACAGAGTTGAACAATATTGTAATGGTGTTATGATAGGGCAAGTCTTTTACATGTACATATGATTTCTGGGGGCTTGTTCCTTTATCCATAAATCAAATATATGGATGATGTTTAATATAACCTTTACTGTAATGATGTTTTGACCTGGTATTGATGGGAAATTTTCTCATAAAATCATTATATAAGTTTTGTTATAGATTTCGAATGGAAGGGTAGATAAGGCTAATTTTAGCTAAATAATACATCTCAAGATTCTTGAAATTGTGGTGATCGATGCTTGTCCCATGATTAGTAACCAGAAATCTTAGTACTAAGAGTGAGACACCTCTCTATAACTTACTGGGTAAGGAGGCCCAGGAGACTCCTACAACAGTCCAGCCATTGCTATTGCTCTTGGATGGCTATCATAACTAAATAGCAAGATGCAGTTTCTGAAGACACCACAGTCTTTGGATTTCTCTGGACACAGGATCCAGAGAAATCAAGCTGATTATGAATGGGGAGAGTCCATCTTCTGGCTACTGTTCATTGGGTCAAAGGGCCTATGTAGGCTACTGGGAGAGAAGACATAGATGGTCTTACACTGTTGTGGGCCATACATGCTACAACACCAAATTCCAATCTCACGAGAGGAAACTAATATATACTACTGTAAAGAATATAAAAAGCCCATTGGCTATGGAGGCCATACATCCTAGCAGGGAACTTCTATTATTGTTTGTGGTAATGGACATGTTGTCAATCTGCTTTCCAGATGTTTATGATTATACCCACAGGTTAGTTCTGCTGTTCATCTTAGTCAGAGATGCTTCCTTTTCCAGTGGGCAGCTACTCATTCAGAGACTTAGAAGCTGAGAATAAATGTCTCAAGCACTCATCCCCAGAAAGTATATCTATATCACTCTCACCAAGCTCAGGACATGGAAGGGGCACATATGGAAAATAAAAAGTAGATGTCTGGGAGGAAAGTCAAGAATGCTGTTTTCTATACATGACATGTACTTCCAGCAGCTGAAGAAAACCCTGTACAATGAGGTCTAGAGACTCTTGCAGCATACAGGTCATTGCTATTGCTCTTGAAACTACCATACCTAGATAGTAAGATGGAAGTGTTTAAGAGAAAATGGTTCATGAGACCCTCTCCCTCCTGTTTCTAGAAGTTGTTTTGAACGTTTGGCTTGAGTACAAATCAGTGGTCCATTTTGTGACCTTTTCATACACACAGAATCATTACCTTTTGTTCTTCTCACACCTCTGCCCTGTTCAACACAGTGTTAGCTTTGCAGGCCTGTGCTTGTGATCACATTCCCACCAATTATCACGCTGGTTCTCACTGACTTTTGAGATGTGTGTGTGTACATGTGCGTGCACGCATATGTGTGAGCATATGTGCTGTGAGAGCGTGCATAAACCTATGTGTGTGTGTTTCTGCTGTATGTGCATGGGAAGCCAAAGGTTAACTTTGAATATCTTCTTCTATCCTTATCCACCGTATGTATTTATTTATTTACTTACTTATTTACTTGCTTACGTAACTTATTTTGAGACAAAATCTCACCCCAAGACTAGCTGAGCAAATATCCTCCCTTCCATACCCCAGTGCAAAGATTCCATGTCCACCATGTCATACCAGGCTTCTGATGTAGGTGCTAAGGATCCTAACACAAATCCTTACGCTTGGGCTGTGAAAAGTTTTACTGAGTGAGCCATCTCTAAGTCTCACTTAATGGCTTTTAAATTTTTATATCATTAATGTTGTCTGAGGTCTTTGCTTCCTTGCTTCCTTCCTTCCTTCCTTCCTTCCTTCCTTCCTTCTTCCTTCTCTTCCTTTCTTTCTCTCCTTCTTTCTTTCTTTCTTTCTTTTGCAAACCACCTCCCCCCTCCCATCTTCTAGCTCTTACATTCTTTCTGCCCTTTCTTCTGTAATGTTCTCCAAGTCGTGAAGGAGTTTGTCTTAGTGTCTATTGCTATAAGGAGGCACCATGATCAAGGCAACTTATGAATGAACAGATTTAACTGGGGCTTGCTTACTGTTTCAGAGGGTTAGTCCATGCCTATCATAATGGGAAGTATAGAGGTAGACGGACAAGTAATTGAGAGCTCACATCTGATCTGATGTGCCTGGGAGGCAGAGAGAAAGGGACTGGGCTTCCTATGACCTTTTGAAACCTCAAAACCCACCCCCAGTGACACCTTCCTCTCCAATAAGGCCATACCTTCCCACAACAGGTTAGGTTATATTCCTCCAATAAAGCCACATTTCTCCAAAAAGGTCACACCTTTCTGTCTCAGATTCATCAACTTTGGACCCAGAATGAAAATATACAAGCCTATCCCAAGGCTATTCTCATTCAAACCAACATAGAGATCATGTAAAAAAATGTTTTATTTAGGGTTGAGCATTCAACAGTCACTTATTCTCAATACTTTGATGAATTATGAGCTCTGTATTAACAGCTGCCTTCTCTAAAATAAAACCTGTTCTGATCAAGTTAAAAGGCAAAACTAATCTGTGGATAGAAACATACCATCTAGGGCTTCTGACCTCAATAGCCATAGGCTTTTGACAAGATTTGTTGCAGCCATAAATTTCTTTCTGTGGAATGGGCTCAAATCCAATCAGAAAGAGATCTGTTATTCTCCACTCATAACAGTCATGCAGTCATTGTCAGTGGACATTTCTTGTCTGGCAAGTTGATATTATAGCATGGAAGGTCTTCAGGTTGACGAGTCTTCTTTGCAGCAGACTGCATAGCATTGCTTTATGAAGCTAAAACTATCTAGCAGAGGAAAAGGTTCCAGCTTCAGTTCCAGTATGACTTCTCTATTTTCTGCTCCCAAAGTGGAGAATGTCTTTGACAATAGACTCTTACCATCCAGTTCTGACAGACAACCGAGAGTAATGCCAACTGCCTATGTTTCTTTGTGGGGCTCTGAGTTTTTGAGATAAGTTCTCACGTGTATCCACGGCTGGTCTGGACATCCTGGTGGCCTGAGCTCCCACTTCTAACTACCAAGTCAACACTGTTGTGTTTATATGATACGGGAGCTGTGTAGTCATTTTGATTGGGGGACTTTGTGTTTTAAACATGAGTAAACAATAGGATAATACGTAAATCATCGGAAGTTGAAGTCATTTTCACTCTTTTTTCTCAAATAACAGTTTAGATCCACTGGCTGACTCAATTTAGGCAATAACTTCTCTTAGGAAAATGTTTTGTTGGAAGATGCATTTTGCTGATACTTGAGGAAAACATTTTGATTTCACATGTAGTTTTATATTATTTTGTGACTGTATCCTTTAGAAAAGAACCACTTAATCTTCCTCTGCAAATACACCATTCTCTAGGGATTATTCTTTAAACAGTTGCTTCTTGAAATATGTGTTGGCTCTGAAGACTATTACAAGTGTTTAAAAAATACGTTTCATGTGAAAAGTTTTAAGAAATACACTTATACATAGTAATTCCTAATTCCAATATATCTGTCAACCTGAATAAAAAAGAATATGAAAAGAAGGGCTTTGTAAGTATTCATTAGTGATCCTTTAAAATTCATTTCCCAGCATGAACTTTTTATGTGATAAAAAATTACATAGTATGAAAACATGTTTAAGACAGTTTTAAATGTTGGGTACAATATTAGCTATATAGACACTGTTGTACAGCCGGACTCTAGGACTTCGTTATCTTTCCTGACTAAAATCCTATACCCCTTGATCATCAGTTTCCCATTTCCCTTATTCTGAGTTTCTGCCAACCACTTACAACATCCCCTTTAGTGGTGACCTTTTATTTAATACTACACACTTTTAGAATTCTTCCAAAATTCTTTCCTCAGAATGATGATGCATGGCTGCAATCCCATATTTAGGATGCTGAAGAGAGAATAGCTCAAGTTCAAGATTTATCTGGGTCAGAGAGTTCCAGGCTCATGTCAGTCATCAACCTGAAGGAATCTAGAGTTGCCAGGAAGATGGGCCTCTCAGCTTGCCTGTGAGGGACATTTCTGATTTTTGTACTTGAAGTAAAAAAAAGACTTGCCCACAGTGGGTCGCATTGTTTCCTTGTTGGGATAATGGATTGTGTAAGTGGAAAAATGGAGTTAAAGCAACAGCTATTTATTGTTCTCTTCTTCCTTATTGCAGATATAATGTGATAAATTGCTTCAAGTTCCTGCGACCTTGGCTTTTCGCCCTGGCTGTTGTGGGAAAACGGGGCGCCGGGCCCACACGGCAGCAGGCCCCAGGCCCAGGCAGCAGCAGCCCGGAACCTGCGAGGTGGAGGCTGCCTGGAGGCTTCCAGGCAGCCTGTCTCACATACTGGAGGAAGGTCCAGGTTCCAGTGGCTGGAGGCTTCAGCGGTGGCAGGCCCAGCAGGCCCCAATGATACGAGGAAGTCCTTGGTTTCAAAAGGGTTTATTGTCATGGCGGATGGTAGATGGGTCTGGATGTACCCCCCAAACTCAGGGCAGACCTGGGTTAAGTAGGGAGGGAGAAAGGGGGAGGTTCTGGGCAATGCTTAATTGGCTCCACCCTCTGACCTTCATTAGTATGTAAATCTCTAGGGCCTGAGGCCTGTAGTTACACCCTCTACCTGTGCACTTTGGGAGGGGCTGTAATGGCATTCGTGACTGAACAATGTAGGTCTATGGAGATTAGACTGCTTGTTAGGACCCTGAGTTCTGGGGGCGTGGCCGAACTCCTGCGTTTTTCTCCCTTGGAGTCTCGGGTTCTAGGCCCATGCCCAGCCAAGAACCAGGATACCCTTACACAGTCCCATATCCTGTACCTTGAATTATGACCTAATATAACCTTTACTTCCTGGAGCTAATTTTGTCAGGTTAATTTTTTTTTTTTATCACATCATCATCATTATCAACAATGACAACAAGACACTGAGTAATTTTCTTCTAAAAACTAAAACAAAAAGCTTATTTGATGAGTGCAGAAAACTACACATTATCTGCAGATATAGTACCAACCAACCAGAGCTCCCAGGGTCTAAACCACCAGCCTGGGAGCACATAGGGATGGATTCATGGCCCCAGCTGTATATGTAGGGGAGGATGGCCTTGTTGGGCATAGGTGGGAGAGGAGGTCCTTGGTCCCATGAAGGCTGGCTGCCCCAGTGTGGAGGAATTCGAGGGTGGGTGGGTGGGGACACATCCTCATAGAAGCAGGACAAGGGGGGATGGGATGGGAGGTTCTGCCAAAAAAAGGATAAGTATTTACAATGCAGTTAGAAATTATACCGGTTGAGGAAAAGGGTTATAATAAGCACTCCTCTCGGATCCTGACATCATCAGTCAGTCAGTTGGCTAGGTTTACAGTACCATCCATGAATAGCATTCTATTGTATGGGTCTTAAGTCCAATTAGACAGCTATTGGCTATCCTTCAGACATAAGTTCCACTATTGAACCCTTGAGGCTATCTTGCCCTATTGATTATTCTTGTGCCTCCTAGCTTTATAGCTGCTAGGGCTATTGAATGCTTTATCCCTTGGTAACTTGCATAGCATCTTTGGAGACTATGAGAGCTAGGTCTCAGGAAGGAAGCTTCCCATGCCAGTTACATTTCAACTTCTCTTAAGCCCTGTGTTGGCAGTATGTGCCTTCGGCAGCACTCTTACCTTCCAGTGCCAGGGACCAAGAAAAAGCAGCTTCAATATTCTATATTACTTTGGGAGTCTCTTTGACTTTTGTTATCAACAACTCAATGGGAAAATTCACATGCCTGGCATTGAGGCTTTTGTTAATCTACAGCTCATGGTTGGGGGACCATTATCACGCCAAGTGGCATAGCTTCATTCAAATTATGCACATATATACTATACATTTCTAAGTAAATGTTAACTATGTTTCTTAGGAAATTTTCAAACGTCCTTATTGCCACTTCCCTTTCCCCATTCCCTTTTCTGTATCAATTGCCTTTATCTTCCCTGTTAAATATCCATCTCCCACATTTCCTAACTTTTTGTGTTCTACTATGCCCCTATCTACCACAGCAACCCCAGTGCCTTCTTACTTTCCTGATTCATGTAGTTGCTTCAGGTTTTAGGCTCAGTTCTAAAGATGTGAAGATAAGCTCTGCAGATAAGAGGGAACAGGCGGTGTGTGTCTTCCTGAGTCTTGGTTACCTCACTTGGTATAATATTTTCTAGTTCCATCCATTTACCTGCAAATGTCATGATTCCATTATCTCTAGAGCTGAATAGAAGAATTCTAGTGTGTATATGTACCATATCTTCACTATCCATTTACCAATTAAAAGATCATTACAAAAATCCGCAACTTGTTAAAAATATGGAAAACACTCACTGTAATGTGCCTAAACTCAGTTGATGTGTCTGCAATGCAAACACTGCACACAAATCTGAGGCAACCTTGGGGAACATGGAACAAAAACAATGTAAGAACCAGAAGGCCAGAACATTTGCTGTAAGATAGAGTTTTCTAAATATGACATGTAGGCTGTGCACCCATAAAAATCTCAAAAATGTGGTCACCTAACCAACACATGTACAATGACAACAGTAGTTAACTTGTCAATATGGTTGGATAAATCTCATAAGACCCTACCCTGGATGAAGAACTATAGGCAGTTAATGGCTTCTCAGAGAGGGAGAATCAGTTCTCTCTAGGAACAAGCTCCCTGATGGGTGATCTAGTCTCAAGCAAATAGTCACACACACACAACACACACACACACACACACACACAAATATTGCCTGCCAAGTTCATTTAATGTTACTCTTGTGTATATGCGAGTATGTGAGAGAGAGAGTGAGAGACACACAGAGAGAAACAATAGTTGAAGAGTATTGAGAAATGAAGGATGCACAGAAAGAGTGAGGGGGAGTAAAGGGTGGAAATTATGTAAATATAATACTTATGTATAAAATTCATATATACATATACAGATACAGATACATACATACATACACACACAATATATATATATTGAAAAGTAATGGTGCAAGGCCTGGAGACACAGTTCAGTCGTGAAGCATTTCCATATCATGTCCAAAATCTAGGTTCACTCTCTAGTACTGGCAGCAGCAGCAGCAGCACAGCAACAACAACAGCAAAACTATCCACAATATTAAGATTGTCTTGTTACTGCTTTGAATTAATATTACTGAATAATTATTTCCAGAACTTTGGCAAGCTTCCCAGGCATAGATAACCATTTTTTTTTCTTTCCTTGTTATCTGGTGTTACTGTTATAAAACATATTTTAAGAGATACCCTGAAACATGCAAACAGATAAGAAATGTAAGTGCTATGCCTTTATAGCTTATACATTATATTCTTTAATCTCTATATCTGGACTGAAGGAAAAGGGCTAATTTTTCTCAATGGAATTTGGTTCAAAAGGTAGCCCTTGGGATCTGTCAGTGGCTAATGGCTCCATCCCTGCTTGCCTCTTTGTACTAGATTGGGATTAAGAAAAATCTTTCAATAGCAGTAGTTCATAAATAAGAAAGTATTTATTTATTCTGCATGAATTTACTACCATTTCTCTAGTATTTCTATCTTCTTAAAAAATTTTTTTTAAAAGGTTTGAACATCTGTAAGTCAGCATGTCAATAATTTCTCAATTAAAACTTTAGACATTTTGAAACATTTATTCATGAGTCCTTTACATAATTTTCACCCTTCAGTTCCCTCCCACCCTCCTCTGTTACATCCAACTCCTTTTCAAATTTATGATCTCTTCTTTATTGTAACACACACATACACACACACACGCACACATACACTCACACGCACACATCTATATGTAACCTTGACTACATTTAATGTTCTTTTTATGTTCTTATGGTTAGAGTTGACCACTTGGGATTGGGTAACCTATCAGGTCTTCCCTGTAGAAAACCGACTCTCCCTTTCTTGACTCAGCAGCATTGAATGCCTAAAGCTTAGCCGGGCGGTGGTGGCGCACGCCTTTAATCCCAGCACTTGGAGGCAGAGGCAGGCGGATTTCTGAGTTCGAGGCCAGCCTGGTCTACCGAGCGAGTTCCAGGACAGCCCGGACTACACAGAGAAACCCTGTCTCGAAAAAAACCAAAAAAAAAAAAAAAAAAAAAAAAAAAGCCTAAAGCTCCTCAGGAGGGTAGAATCTTGTGAAATTCTCCTACCTGTATTGGAATGTCAGAGGTGTTATAAATATGGCTTGTTTCCTGAGCTTTATGTGTAGGGGTTGCATTACAGATAGATCAACTGGAGCTGATTACCTGTAGTCAATTATTTTCTGCAATTCTACCAATTGTAGATCTCTGACATAGTCTCCTTTTGAGGAATAATAGATAATAATTAAAAATAAAAGCCACATTTATCTGTCAACAAAGAATAAACATTTATAATACAGTTAGAAATTTTACTGGTTTAGGAAAATGGCTGTAGAAGGTGCTCATCTGGAGTCTATGACAACATCAACAATAGTTTACCATGTTAAAAATTTCAGATTCTAAAGAATCTGTCAAATGCCATGTCAAAATTTAGTAGCTGTCTGTATTTTGTTTCTACTCATGTGTGAAGAATCTAAACATGGCAGAATTTGTCTGCCCCCAGGTCTCATCCTCTGGTCCATTGTCTCGTATGAGAGCTCATTAGAGCCAAGAAGCCAAGAAAAAGACACGGGGAACTCTTGCACCATTTCCTTTCTATATTACAATCGGTTTAGATAAGGAGCAAACTACTGTTCATTCCTATCTAAAGAAGAAATTAACCTCATTAGAAAAATGGTTTCTCAACACTGTTAAGATGGACATTGTGTAAGGATGTACATTTCAAAGAAGGCTTTTGAAATAAAGTGTGGAACAATACTCACTCACCAGCTATATGATCCAGAAGAAGTCGCATAATATATTTTAAAAAGTTTTAAGAGAGAATCTTACTATTAGTTTGGAGTCAAAACCATCAACTGGCAGATTATATGTACATAAATAGGGGTGTGTGTGTGTGTGTGTGTGTGTGTGTGTGTGTGTGTGTGTTGTATCAAACAAGATGCAAAAGCAAGGCAGTGCAGAAACAGACTATTCAACAAGTTGTACTGTAATAATTATCTATGTTAAAATTTTTTGAATCATACCCATACAAAAATTAAGTCAAGGTAGATCAAACCTAAGAATAAGGTTCTCAAACTTCAAACTGTAAAACATCTGTAAGAAAACAAAGGAAGTTTTTTTGTGAACTTGGAATTTTTCCCATATAATACAAATAGCAGGCTCGAAAGAAAAAAAATAAGATTGTTGGATTTGATCAGAATTAATAATGTCTGATCGTTGGAAGACCCTGCTAAAAGAAGTGATGGAAAGACTCCATGAGATGAAAAAAAATCTGAGGTATAGAAAAATATCTGCAAATTTCATATACAATAAAGACATATGTAGAACAAAGAATTCTCAAAACTCACTACTAAGAAATCAACCAGGCGTTGGAGATAGAGGCAGGATGATCAGATGTTTAATAGCATCTTTGGTAAATGTAGATTTTGAGGCCACCCTGCATTGCATGAAACCTTCCCTCAAAGAAAACAAAACTATCAAAAAAGTGAAAACATTAATCCAAGCACTCGAGAGGCAGAGGCAAGTGGATCTCTGTTTGTTCAAGGCAAGCATGCTTTACATGGTGTGCTCTAGGACAACTGAGCCTAATGAGACAGATTCTGTCTCAAAAATGAAGGTAACAAAACCAAAAAGCAGTCAGTCATCATCATAATGACTAAGAAATTAAACAAAAGGTTTTGTTTTTTGTTTTGTTTTTTGATGGATGAGGGACTCTGGGGTATCATAATTCATTTTGTTATTTTAATAATTTATTATTTTATAATTTATACATGTATAATACACTATGATTAGATATCTGCTTTATCCTCTCTTATTGCTCTTCCATTCCTATATCGAACCCCATTTTCACAAGTCCCTTCTTATTTTCATGCCTTTTCTTTCTTTTGTTCTCTCCCTCTCTCTCTTTCTGCTCTGTCTCTCTCTTTTGTGTGTGTGTTTGTGTGGGGAGGGATGGGGTGAGAGAGAGAGAGGAGACTCATTGAATTACATGATACATTAGACTTGCTTGCATGGGCATTGATAAGGAGTTATTTACTTGAGTAAGGGCAACTTAACAGTGGATACATTAGACGACTTCCCCTCCCTTAGCAACCAGTGAATACCAAGTTCCCCAGAGAAGGAAAGGTAGAGCCTTATGAACCCCCCTTCTCTCCAATAAAGGAATGTTCCTGGACCCAGTTTTGAGTAGAAAATCACTTCAGTGAGTTTGGGCATACAACAGCCACGTAATGCTCAGAAGACAGAATTTCACCGCACCCCACTTCATGATCTGTCAGGTTATAAGCTTCTCTTTTGCCCTTTCTTCTATGATGTTACTTGAGCCTTGGAGAGGGTGATATAGGTGTCCATTTGTGAACTAGCACTGAATGTTTACTTATTCTTAGAACTTAGGCTCACTAAGAGCTACTGCCTTCACTGCTGCCTGCTGCAGAAGGAAGCTTCCCTAATCAAGGTTGGTAGCAGCCCTAATCTATGGGCAAAATACTCATGCAAATTGATAGCTTAAGGACCGCATGCATCACTGCAGATTCCATATGGAAATGGTCATGTAAGGAGGGATGTAGGCAGCCCTTTAGATCTGAGAGGCAAGGAGCTAGAGACTATAGTCCTCGATAAGGAAAAACTGAATTCTGCCATCCAACTGAATGAGTTCAGAAATGAAGTCTTCTCTAGATCATCAGCATAAGTGCTCGATTGTCTAAACTCTAACAGAAACCTGGCAAGGCCTTGTGCCAAAAACTAGCTTTGATACAAAAGGGTAAACCAAGGCAGGCAGCTGATGGAGGTCAGTGCTTAGAGCTGCTGACTGGGATCAGTCAGATACTGATGGAGGCTGCTGCCTAAGACAGCCAGTGATTAGAGAAATTACTCAGCAGATTTTTCTCTGAGGGAACAAAGCTTAATTTACTGGGCTGGCACGCCCTGTGGCCAGAGAAAAACTATGAACTCTTATAACTCCTTGGGGCCTGTGAGAAAGAAAAGAGAAAAATTCATACTATACATACACACTGAGTGGATGAAGCAAAAGACAGACTTCATATGTACTTATATATACACACTCAAACATGCATACAGACAGACAGACAGACAGAGAGGCAAAGAGACAGACAGAGAGGCAGACACATGCATATTCACACACTGAATGACTGGAGCAAAGCTCCAGCAAGCAGATTCCAAACATTTCATACATACACACACATACATATATATACACACAGTTGGTGAATGGAGCAAGCTACAACACAAACTCCAACAAGCTTATATATATATATATATATATATATATATATATATATATATATATATATATAATATTGGTGAAATAAAGTTCCAACACATTCCTATACAAACTTTACATACATACATGTATACATATATACATACATACACATAGTTGATGGATGGAAGAAACCATGTTCCAACAACTTTATTCTTTCTCTGACAGCTTATAGATCCCAGCAAAATCTTTCAAGCAGCATAAAATTACAGTATAATTATGATCTAGTTTTCTTTCAGGAAATATCTTATGAAGAAATAGTGTGTTCCCCAATACCTTTACAAGAAATAACATTAGGGAGTACAGATAAAGGAAACAAATTATTCCCATGAATTTATGTACTTTCATAACTAAGCAACTTGTTATAGATTAACAAGGTGTAAGTAAGCAAGATAGTTTTCTTAGCCAGTTTTTCTTACAGAAAGGATGAAATATTTTATTATTTACCTTTACAAGTAATTTTAAAAGAATCTTAAAAGAATCAAAAATTTCAACTTTTATAAAAAAAAGTCAGATCTACTTTAAATCCTCAGAATGCATATCTATCTCCTCATCAGCAATTCTTAGTAAATCATATCAGAAAGTTCGAGGTCAAAAATAGGTATTTTTGGAATAGCCAACTAATAATGCCCAACTTGAGACCCATCCCATGGGCAAACACCAATCCCTAACACTATTAACGATACTCTGTTATACTTGCAGACAGGAGTCTAGCATGGCTGTCCTTTGAGAGGCTCCAACCAGCAGCTGACTCAGACAGATACAGACACCCACAGCCAAACAGGATGTAACTTGGGAACTCATGGAAGAATAGGAGGAAGAATTGTAGGTCCTGAAGGGGCTCGAACTCCACAGGAAGATCAACAGAGTCAACTCACCCAGACCCTTGTGGCTCTCAGAGTCTGAACCACCAACCAAAGAACATACACAGGCTGGGCCTAGGCCTCCCAGTACATATGTAGCAAATATGCAGCCTGGTCTTCATGGTTCTGAAAAACTGGAATGGGGACTATCCCAAAAGCTGTTGTCTGTATGTGGGCTATGGTTTTCTAGCTGGGTGCTTTGCCTGACCTCAGTGGGAGAGGAAGTGCCTAGCCTGGTAGAGACTTGAAGTAGCAGTGTGGGGGAATATCCAAGGGGCTCTCATATGCTTAGACAAGAAGGGGAGGGAAGGATGGGAGAAGGATTTTGGGAGAGAGTGACCAAAGAGGGGGGAGTGAGAGGGATGTAAAGTGAATAAGTAAAATAAATTAATAAAAGTAAAAGAAGAAAGAAAGAGAGAAAGAAAGAAAGAAAGAAAGAAGAAGAAAGAAAGAAAAGAAACCAATCATTACCAGTTCAGCCTCAGTGAGAATCATCAGCAGTGCTGCCATTATTCTTGTTCCCTGACCATAAAAGATCGCTAGCTTAATTAATAAAAGTGTGCCCTTCTGAACTTCAAATTGTTCCCAAGATTTTCTACATCAGAGCTTGTAGCAAAACCATCTTAACCTAGGTCATGAACAGTTTGATTTTTCCAAATGCTTTCCAAGGGTGGTTGCCATAACTGACAATCTACATCTCTAAATTCTTTCCTAGGGTGGTGACTGAACAGTAATCTCTTCCAGTCAGCAAGGCCTGAAAGAGATCAAGCGCTATTGTTGTGAGTGCCAGAGACAGTGCCCAGTGAGGGACTGGAAGCCCCTTTAGAGTTTTGGTGCAATTCTTAGATTAAGAGGGATGTGAAGGCAATAAGCAGAGCAGAAGTCCATAACAGCATGAAGTCCTCAGGGTCATTCATGACCAAGGAAAACCCATGTGACTGTGGTAACCAGGGACTACTTCCATGAGTTCTAAAGCCATTTGTGTTCTTCTTGCATGGCCATGGCCCTCGGCAACCTTGAGATAAAAACCCCAATGAACCATGGTGTCTTTCTGACTTCAGATCAGTGAACTAATAAGTCTATGCTATTGTAAACTGGCTACAAAAACAAAAATAAAAACAAGAGAAATATAGCTAATGATTTGAGTGGACATGCTGTCAAAGAACTGTTCGGATTGCATATGGACACAAGATACTGAATATCCTAAGTATTATTGAGATGAAAGTTGAAACCACAAGGCAGTGCCACTACATACTTACTGGAAAGTCTAAAATTAAATTACAGATGCTTGTGAGAATGCAAAATGTTCTACATAGGAAAGCAGTTTAGCAGTCTCTGAAGACATTAAACACTGCTGACCAAATGTCTCAGACATCCCACTCCTACACGTTTACCCAAAAGATAAGAAAGCATATGTCCGTGCAAAGATTTCTATGAATGTTCATAGCACTGTTGTTCATAGGAGCAAATGCTGAAAATTATAATGCTCAACAGTTGCCTAAAGAAACCATGTTTCAGCTATGTACTAGGATATTGTCAGAAACGAAAAGGAATGGAATTCAGTGGATCACAAGTTAGAACACAGCTACGCAATGAGAGATTATCCAATCAATCAATCAATCAATAACAATAAATCTTAACTCAATATGCAAAAAAATCTATTTGATAACCCCTGATGTCTGTTTGTGGCTAATGGCAACATTACTACTTGCCTCTCAATACTAGATGAGGAGATAAAACATTCAATAGTGATTAATCTAGCAGCTGAATAAGAGAGTCCTCATATTGTCTGAATGAATTTACTACCACTTTTTATATCCTTGGATCTCAAAATAATTATGTAAAGTAAAATAAGCCAAACAAGAGAGAAAAAATGTATTTTGTTAATTTCCATTTGTATAAAGTTCTAGAAAATGCCATGTACTAGTTACCTTTATATTGCTTCTGACAAAACACCATGACCAAGCAACTCACTAATGAAAGCATTTTAATTGAGGTTATGGTTTTAGAGGTTCAGAGTCCATGATGGCAGAACAAGGCATAGCCGTAGGAACAGCTGAGAGCTTGATCTACTTGCAGGAGACAGAGAGAGCACAGTGAGAATGAGGAAGTTACTGAAGCCTCAAGCCTGTTCCTGTGATTGATCTCCTCCTATTAGGCATACATCCTAATCCTTCCCAAATAGGTCCACAAATGGTATAAGAAGAATTCAAACTATGTGCCTACAGATGTCTTTCTCATGCAAACCACTACATGTGAATTCATCTGTAGTGACAAAAAGATTGGTGGCTGTCTGCATACCATGTTTACAATATAAATCAGAGTAGACATTGCTCAGTCTTCACTGGCACTGAGTGATAGCATTATGGCCAGCCCTGGAAGAAATTAACGCAAGCTCCTGATTAACAAGAGAGTTCCTGATCCAGGCACTGCACTGGTGCTCAGCTTCAAGATGACAACCTCAGTGTGGTAATCGTTGCTCTCTTCAACCCAAGGTCTGCAACCCAGTGCCAAGAAAACTAAGATCCCAGCTTCATGGCTTTCATGGTACACAATCAGTTCTTCAGCTTATATATTTTAGAATCGGTCTTCTTAACTTTTATGAAGATGTTTTATTTTGTAGGCTAAGTTTAAAATACTGTTGTAGTTGTAAAATTTGCAAGAAATAAAGAATAGATTAAACAGGGTGAAATGAATGAAAGCAATTGGAAAAACAATATGATATAGGTTTATATGTCTAAGAACAAGTAACTCATTTAATTACTAAATTAAGTAACAGCTTTACAAGTTAGAAAGCACTTAATGTTTAAATGAAGAACTTAATCTATTACAAAAGTTTTAAATGCATTGATTGTTTTCTTATAATAGTCAAAAATGTGATTTTAGCTTCTCTAATAATACAAATAATAATAATTTATCAATTTGTAGTCAATCCATAATAGATTGATTAAATATATCTTAGGTACAAATTTATAATTTTTTATACATAGGATAACATATAAACCTTTTAGAGAGAGCACGGATTATGGATTATGTATAGTCTTTTAAAAGCTTCTGTATTAGTTTGGGGAAGAATGAGACAAAAGTGACTTTTAAAAAGACATTCACAAAATAAAGATATTCACAATAATTGATCCAAAAAGAACTGTAGAAGTGTAGGAGAGGTAGAATATTAAATATACTTAGAGTATCTTGGCTATCAGCAGTTCTTTCCCTTGATGTTAAGAAAGGTGTGACTCCGGAGTGGAAGAATGAGGGATCAGGATTCTGTTGTACTGAGGAATGACCAGAAGAGGGACTTTGTGACTTACAACTTAGAGGCTACAAGACCATGGGCTATTGACTAAATCCATGTGTGCCTCTACTTCTTTATTTAGCTCTCTCAGATTAGTGAGATAATAAACATAGGTGCTCAGGATAATATCTAATAGCTAAAAATACTGAGAAGGTGGATGTTGTTTTATAAATAAAGGCAAGTTGGGCTGAAGCCCTGCAGATCAGAGGAAATGACTCATGGCTAAGCTTTGACCAGAGGGAGAATGTTGGCAATTGGCTTTCTTGTGAGAGTTCTGGTAAGGCATGTAATGAGGGAACTCACAACCTGGAGGTCCTCCCAGCCTTGGCTCTTCTGTCTGAAAGTGTAGCCATTAGTTAGTTACATGTAGCTAAGAACTAAGAGAAAACTCTAAATGGCAGAGGACATTGTAACTGTGTAACTGTGTAAGACCACTTATATTTATAAAGTAACCCATACTAAAAACTTAATTCCATAGTTTGTGCTATCCACATCTCAACGGCTCAATAGCTGTAAGTGGTTGATGTCTACAACACTGGACACACAAATGTAAATACTTCTTTCTAGGAAGTTGTCTTCAAGATTTATTCTCTTCAAAGGCCCATACTGGACAGAACATCAAGGCAAAACTCATGACAAACTTTAATCAAAAAAAAAAAAAAATCCTCATTCAAATGAATTTTCCCTGTAGTCTTTAATTTTTTTATTTTACTGAGACCAAGACTGAAACTATTAGCCAAGATCCTAAGCAATTATCAAACTGCTTATTGTATTATTTATCACCACTAATAGCAGTGCACGTGAATACATCTGGAGAGTTTCTAGGAAGGAGGTTATCTGTCCTTGCTTTTCTCGATAAGCTTCTCAATTCTATCAGTAGCTTTCAACATCTGTAATTTTTCAGATCTGGTTATTAACATGTAATTTCTACTCTCCTCCTCCTCCTCTTCCCCACCTCTTGTTTCTCTGAACTGGAGGCTGGGTGAAGGATGACATTCCTAAAGTGATCATTATTGTCATAGCAGCTGGTTCTTAACAGGCATGGTTATGTGACAAGGGGAGACAGGATCTGCTTCTGTGGTTGCAGTCCCCTAATTTTATTCCTAATAGATCACAAGTCTGAGGATAAAACAGGGTAACGTGCTGTCAGGTCTGTGGGATGGCGCTTTAGGGTTTAAGGATACGCTGGGAAACATCTCACAGTAGCCTGTGAAGCCAACGCTTTTACTGTCATTAGTTAACCACTCAGCCCACGTGACTCCCTCTAGTCCATGACCCACATTTCATCCACGGTCTGCTGTTTTTCTCCTGCAGTGTTATTTCCTGAGCAGAACCCAGCGCTTAGGAGTCCCCACAGCAGAGAGCTCTGGGTTCTGACCTCCCTAAACAGGCAGTTTCACCTGCTGTGCTAGTTTTTTTCTGCTACCTGGTCAATCTGTTAAGCTTTTAGCAGGAGATTCCTGGATACCGTTGCAGAAAACAGATGGGCGTTTGTGATGACTTAAGCCTGCTGCAACTTTAGAATTGAGATTGGAAGGAAGAGGTGCAAATCTTCTGTTCATAAATAACCAAATCCGCGGGCATTTTACAAAGCACTCTGTGTAGTGCAAGGAGAATTTATGTGCCGCGTTTCACCCTTGGCACACTCTCCGAGTGAATTGTTCAAAGCGAAGTTCTATTAGGACAAATAGAAACGACGACGAACACCAGATGTGGATTTTTAGTTAATATTTATGCAACACCCAAAGGGAAGATGGGATTGCACAATAAACTAAAAATGTCTTAGGAAAATAAGGAAATCTTTACCCCCGAGGAACTGGCACCACAAAGGTATGAATTATACAACAAAGGCCTGGGAATGCAGAACAAATGTAGGCTAGGTCTGGTCGACTATAAAATGGAATTCATTGAGGAAGTGGTAAGGTAGCAAGCAGATGTGCAAGACCTACTCGGGAAAATAAGGGCTTAGCACTTTTGGGGGGGGGGAGGGGCGCAAACTTGTGTCTAAGGTAGAAAGCTTAAGCCAACCAGCCTAATTTCCCTCAACTGTGGATAGTTGTAGTCGCTTTAAATAAACGATGTATAAATAAATTCAGAACTGAGGCGGTAGCAGCCTCCCCCACACTGGACAAATGCATCTTAATAAGCTAAAAGGAGCTCTGTGGTCATAAATGATCTCCAGGGCTAGTGATGGCATATTTAATCCAAGTTTCCTTCTGTAGTTGTTTGTAAAAGGTAGAAAATACAAGCAGTGGTTGTTTCTCAGCCCTTGGAGAACAATCCACAAGAGCCCATGGCTTAATTCACAGGAAGGATATAGAGACCCATGTTAAAGTATAACAGAATTTTTGTTACAGGCAACTGATTTTTTTTTTTTTCAAACACTGCAGGATGTCTAGTCTGCTATCTATTAAGAATCTCAAGATGTACCATTTTACGACATTTTTCAATTCTTGAGGCTTTCAATTCATAGGGGCTACATGGTAGGAGAGGAAGCCACACTTACATTTTAAAAACTACCAGAGCTTTGTAATGGAGAAATGCTCACAAGATTTTAGCACTCTGAACCCAAAGCTCTCTAGTACTTTTATGCCAATAAGTCTTATGAAAGAATATGTCCTTGTGTGACTTCCTACCATGGATCTTCCTGAAGAAGTGATACACTCAAGAAATGTCACCCTTCTTCTGTCCTGCTTTGGCATCTTTAACACAGACAATTTAGTTTCTTCTGATTCCTGATGAACATTTTTAGGTTTTCAGGTCTTCTATAATCTCACTTTAATACTCTTATTGTTCACTGTTTAACCTTTTTTAAAAGTTTCTTTTACATGTTCAGATGCTATAGGCTTTGGGCACTACTTGGATAAGGTTACAAGCTTCATGAAGCTTCCATTCAAGGGGTTAGTTACAAACTGATGTGTGCTTATCTCCAGACAGTGATGGTACAGGCCTTTAATAGCGGCACTTTGGAGACAGAGTCAGGTGGATTACTGGGTTTGAGGTCAGCCTAATTTACAAAGTGAATTCCATGACAGTCAGAGCTATGCAGAGAAACCTTGTCTCAAAAACAAAAATCCATCCAACCAACCAACCAACCAACCAACCAACCAACCAAAAACCTAAAAGATACTGTGTACTAAGAAGAATGTAATAAAGGATGATGGGAAAGAGGGGTGTGTGTGTGTGTGTTTTATAAAGTACATGAAGGAATTTCTGAAGCAATACCATTTGAAAGATACCTGATAGTGGAAAGTAGCCAAAGAATGTCTGGGGAGAAAACATTTCCAGGAAGGAGAGAAAGGCTCCAGAGAAGGCAAACATGGATGAACACATTTGAAGATGGGAAGTGGACCCGAGGGAGGAGCCGGAATAAGAGAGTTTTATTCTATGTGTACTACACATGTTTAAGTGGAGTGTTTGAACGTAAAGCTGCTTGTCTGGTGCATCAAGTAAAAGCTTGGAGCAGGGGTTGGTTGTAGGTGTGGAAGTGAGACCGTTTACAAGGCCATTAGATTAGTTTGTGTCAGAGATATGTCTTCAACTGGGATTAGAGCTCTGTGGATGTGATGGGTGTATTTTGGTGATAGCTCAGGCAAAGAGTGGAACAGCGTGGGTGTAATGGTACGTATTTTAGAGGGGGGTGTCTAGGTTTTAGTTAAGAAGTAAAAGATGACGTTGGAAACCATAACAGCTAAATTATTGCACTTACCAGTCCCCCTCTGGATGCTTTATGTACATGGTAACTCATTTAACCAAAGTCATACTTATAAGTGAGGTATGAAGAAGGTGATTGACTCCAGCTCATCCAAATAACGAATAGCTGAGTTGTTACTCAAACTTAGGTATCTGACTTTAGTATGTATTCCTCCTCCAGGGTCCCAGGGACAGAGAGGATTCGAATCAACCAACTGATATGATTTAAAAGAAAAAAAAAACTTTAAAAAATTACAGTATATTGGGGACCATGCAAAACCAGAAATCACCATCTTTAATATATTGAGAACTTTGTACATACATAGATTTTGATCAAATCAAAATTTGCCTGTTGGAGGTAGAGCATACATTTGTCAGTGTCTAAAAGATTTCCTTATAAGGTCAGTCATCTTTATTCTGCAGGGGCTCAAACTTTTCAGATCGCTGCCACATATCCAGGGAATCCTCTTTCTTTAGTATCTTTGAAGAGCTTGCTAGTGTTGCTCTTCCAACTGGGGACAAGTCAGCCCTGCAAGGACTTGTTTTCTATGTCCTGTAGCTTCCCCACAGCAGGGGGCGCTGCAGTAGTGTTCATCATAGTCCAAGTGTGCGACCAGTCCAGTCAGAAAGGGGACCAGGCAGGAAGGGGGTGTGGCAGACAGCTTTCGGATCTCTTTGGTCATGCAACTTTAGTACCCAGAGCTCCTTCTGCCCAGACCATTCTTCTACACCGTATTTCATCATGTTGGATGCCTTCCCATCCAGTCTTGCATCCGGGCGGAAAGGAAAGGGCATTAGCTTTCCGCTTTGCTGGGTTTAAGGATGTCGCTCTAGAGGATTGCATTAGCGTGATCTCTTCAGCCTGACAGTCCTGAACCACGAAAGACACCCACCCCAAGCAGTTTCTGAGGAGCACATTTGTGTTTCTTACCTTCTAGCCTCTCCCCTTTTCATTTCCCAGATCCCTTTTCAGAATCTTACTGTGGGACACGCGTCTTTGCACTGACATTAATGTCGACGGGTGACGGCGTGGTCTCAGAGTAGAACTCTCTCTTCCTAAACAGACTCCCCCAGGTCTTCAACAGGCCCTTCCAACCCAATTCATCTCACGCATCGCGCGAGCGGGGCAATAGATCCTTAGTGTCAACCGAGGCGGCCAGCGCTCCGCAAACCTGTTCTACCTCTCCGTGTCCCCAGAAGTCTCTCCAGCTGACCAGACCTTTGCCTGACAGCTCTTGGCACCAGATGCTTGGCTTGCGATCTAGGGCGAGCACGGCGCCTCCAGGCACCACTGGACAAGCCACTGACTCCTCCTGTCGCCTTTCTCCTCCATGTCCCAGAGCCCAGAGCGCACTCTAGCTATCGTTTTGGGACATCGTCTAAAAGTCATCTTTGTCCTGGGGTGGGGATGGGGGTATGGGCTTTCCAGAGCAAAAACGAAGGTGACAAGGAAGAAGAGAGTTGGGTCGGAGGACCAGGCTGGAGCAGTAGGAGAGTGGGCGGAGCCTGCAGCCAGTGGGGGTAGACAGGGAGGAGTCTGCGGGGAGGATCTGGGTGGAGAAAGGGGCCGGGCTAGCTTAGGATGGTGGGCTGGCCACGCAGGCGCGTGGGGCCGCGCGAGAACCCCACGCGGGAGCTTTTGGAGTCCCCAGTCGCCGCTTCTCACTTCACTGGAGAGGGGTCCGGGAGGGAACCAATAAAGAGTGAATGTGCCGCAGCCGCGGTGGCGGCCGAGTTACTGCGAACGACCCGGGAGTCGTGCGCCCGGGAGGTGGCGAGGGGAGGCGGTTCGCCTTGTCCCTCCCACCCGCCCCTTTCTCTCTGTCTCTCTCTCTCTCTCTCCCTCTCTCCTTTCCTCCCGCTAGTCCCAGATCCTCGCTCTGTCCAGCCCCTTCGTCCCTGTCTCGCACTCTTCTGTCTCTGCAGTCCTTTACCTAGGGCGTCCCAAAGTGCCATGGGTTAGGGTGGGGACCCGCGAGCCGCGGGAAAAAGGACTAGCCCCGATTCTCCGCCGGGGGGCGTGAAGCCGATCGCCGCTTGCCTCTCGCGGTCGTCCGGCATGGGGAGAGCGGTGTGAGCCCGCAACCCCGGGAGCACGCAGGAACAGCGGAGCCCGGTGCCCGGAGGAGCCCGGGGATCGGAAGAAGGAGCGGAGGGAGGACGAGGAGGCGGGCGGGGAAGCCCGGGGGGGGGGGGGGAAAGTGCAGCCAGGAGGAGAAGGCAGCGGAAGGTGGGGATTGATGCTTCTGTTTTTTGTTGCCGCTGCTGCGCTCGCGCTGGGAGCCAAGCCGGAGGGAAGGCGGTGGAGAGATGATTGCAGAGTTGGTGAGCAGCGCTCTGGGGCTCGCCTTGTATCTCAACACCCTGAGTGCGGATTTCTGCTACGATGACAGGTAAGTGGGTGAGAGAAAGGGGCGATGGCTGCGGCGCGACAGGGGTGGGGTGGGGGCTCCTCGGTGGCTCTGGCACTGCTTGCTGTCAGGCTGAAGCGCGTCTTGGGGGTAGGGGGGAGACAGGTATCTGGCACCTGAAGATTTAGGCAACGCGGAAACCGTAACACCTAAAGCAAACAGCCGGACGCAGGCGCGCTGGGCGGGCCGAGCGAGTTTCCGCTCCTACTTTGCAGCAGGTTCTTGCTTGCTTCTTGCTGGTTGGCAGGCGCGTTAAGTTTCTTAGAGGAAATCCAGGCAATTTGGAAAACTGTTTAATGAACCACGATAAACAAACAACCAGCCCCTCCCCCAAAAATTTCCAATGACAATCCTAGATATATACCTTGGTGCAAAAAAGATATTAAGCGATTTTACGTGAGGCTGGAAGGAAGCAACTCTCCACCCCTTAAAGATCTTCCCCGTGTCGTTTCCTTTTATTGATGGGATACTGATTTCTCCAAGTTAAACTCACGTATGACAGTTGCCAAAACAGAGGAAAGAGCTCGCGTACTCGCGTCAACTTTCTCTTTGACGTGTATGATAGTAAAACTTTGAGCTACTTCTTGCTGCTCATTGTATCTCTGGCTCCCCCAGCCTCAGCTCACGCATCCTTTATAAAAACGTGGGCTTTCGGTTCTGTTTGGGAGTTTTGCATTAGACATTACTGATTTGCTGGCGCTAATTACGGAAGAACACTGGAGTTCCCGGGAGACTGAAGTTGTCTTCTGTATTTGGGTTAGTTTGGGCGGCTAATTGAGACCCGGATTGTGTTGTCAAAGAAGCTGCATTGATTCTTGGAAAATATTACCCTTGTGGAGATGTCTCTACCTATTTTTAAAATGTTGTTAGTGTTTAGAAACTGATGTAAAGCTCCGATAGGCATTAGGGAAAATTCCAATTTGTGCCTTTCCGGTGACTTAATCTGATTACAATTAAAACAGATGCATAATTAAAATATATTAGGGAGAACAGCATGCCTGGCTAAACTTATTAACCGTCCTGGGGTGTTTCATGCTCCATTGGAATTAAACCATCCAAAAAGTGAACACAGATTTACTTTGACAGCCTTTCAGCAGCCTCTCTGGGCTTAGGGGAGTGAATGGATCCCCAGGGTTAGGGCGAGGTTGCTAGTGAACTCAGCAAAGTGGTTGACAACAGCGAGAGAAGCAAGGGTATACTCTTGGCTAATCAGCCATATTCTATGTACTCTGTTCTATCCACTCTCCTGCTAAGAGTGGTTATATGTCTTAAATCAGGATTTCTTGGTCCCCACCCTCATGTCTGCTATGAAATTCCCCGATAATACTTGCAGAACTACCCTAAGACACTCCTGATGTGCTTCTGTGTTGCACCCAACAGAAAACTGCCTGATAGTCTCCGGCAGACAAACTTTTTCTTAACTTTTAAGCACTGTACTAACTTCAGCTGCTCTAAGAAATGGTCCGAGAGTGAGGTAGGCTGTGCTGCTTGCTTTTCTCTCTCAAGATTTCTGTGAGGTTGCACCTGCTATTTTAAGAGTCCCGGTGGAGAAAGCTTTGTTTAGCTTTCACTAAAATGAGTTCAGAGATGAGTCAGGCCAGTGGCTGATTCTTTTTGGGGTGATCTGGAAGAGAGGAGTGTTGAAACCAAGAATGTGGAGCTTACGAAGAAACATTATGATAATGCAAGCCTTCCTCTTGACTGCTATTCAGAACTGCTGTCCAGTTTTTTTTTTAAAGAGGGTATACAAAAGGGACCGCTTCCTTTTATAATGGAGACTAAAACTTAAGGGATTGTGCATGGGCAGTTTTCTGTAGATATCCTGCTCACCCTGAAGTGTTTGGACTGTGAGTCTGGGAGATAACTGTGTCCGTGATGTGACATGAGTTGCCTTTGATGGCTGAAATTTGCTATAGGCTCTTCCCCTGTTACTGGTCACAGTGTTAACAACCCTTGTCTTCTATTTTCTGTCTGTGTAGGTTGAATATCATGTGAACATTTTCTCATATCATTGATAGCAGGTCCAATATGATATTTAGACATATATTTATAGAATATTGCAGGCCTAAAATATGAATTATGTGCTACTATGCATTAGAAAGTATTTTCTGTAGAGGTCTGGCAAAACTACGTATGCAACCACATGGTCTTATAAACGTGAAATCTTAAGGATAGCAAACTTCCTTCCTGTGCTCCCTAGAAACCATAAAGTGCTTACTTATGCCATGCTTAACTTATCTGTCCTGTGCTCAGCATGAGAATGCTGTTCATTGCCAAGGTGCACTGTCAACTGTGGCTTTGCAAGTGCCACTTTCTACGTAAGTTCCGAAAGTTCCGTAACTCACTGGTGTGTGAGGAGGGAAGTGAAGACGGGGAGGGGCAAGTGGAAACCCTAGCATGATCTGTTTGTTTCCACTACTCCTTTTCAGATTGCAGAGATTCACAGGGAAAGCGTGGCTTAAGTTATATCTGTGCATTGTAATGACCCCCAGGAATGGCTGTGGAGTGCAGTTCTGGAACTGAAGCCACTGGAAGTAGAAAGAACCACACATAAGGGAGAGAGGGTCGGATGCATGACTTGCATAGCTAAATGAGAGCCTTGCATTGCAACCTAAAGAAAATGGCCATTGCTTTACAAGGATTTCATTATTGTTACAGTGCAAGCATTGTTGCTTATGTACTTCTCAAAGTTACCATTTCTTTTAAACACCATGATCAGTTTATCAACTGATACACACACACACACACACACACACACACACACACACATATATATATAAAATTCATTTTTCTGTTTTATATAGCTTGTTGGAAGTTAAGTGGAACATAAAACTTTCTTGAAGCAAAAATCAGTTCCCTATGGTAAAAACTTAATGCCTTGCAAGTGTTTGAGTGGTAAACCTAAGAATGCGTATAGTGTATTGAAATGAGCAATGCCAGGGCAGAATTCACAGTCTCTGATGAGAAACCATGCATGCTTTCGGTCTTGTTCTCACCTTTAGTATAAGGTAATGACTGCTTAATCTCAAGTTGTGGTACCAATATGAAATGCTTGACACATCATAAGTTCTGCTCGATGTGACTCCTGAAGTTATCCTTTGTTCTCTGGAGAAACTTGATGTTTACGAGCATACAAACTATAGACAAACACCTTTCGTGACCCCCAACTCTTTGCTTCCTCATGTACTTGTTGAGGCTGACCTTGCATCAGCACACAGTGTCCCCTTTAAAATGTTACCACAAGTTTCTCAGAGGCCACACTGAGAGTAGTCAGTTCCGTGCAAAGATAAACTGTAAATGCCTTGGAGTCTGATCTGATTGTGCATGTATCGTTTAGTGGGTAGTGTACCCACTTATGAGATACAGACAGGGGAGCAAGAACAATTGTGCAGATTTTTAAGTTTCCCTTGAGTAGAATAATTCATTGCTTTGGAAGAATAGAACCTGACAACTTGAGATTTTGATATTGGAACATGCATGTGCCACTAGTTTGCAGATTTATGTCCCTGATGCTTGTTTTGCATGCTTCTCTGTCTGTCTCTCTGTCTCTCTCTTCCTGTGTGTGTGTGTGTGTGTGTGTGTGTGTGTGTGTTTGTGTGTGTTGGTGCATGAGTGTGTGTGTGCGCACAGGGTGGGGCCTACATGTGAAGACCTGAGGTAACATCAGGTATCTTCCCTGTTCTTTCTCTGCACTCTATTTTGAGTTAGGATCTCTCACTGAACCTGGAAATAACTGAACTCCACTAGGCCAACTAGCTAGCTTGCCCTGGCTTTACTTCTCCACCAGTATTACAAGCATGGCCATACCTGTTTGGCGTTCACGGATGCTCTGGAGATAAGAACTCTGGTCCTCATGTCTGCGTGGCAAGTGTTTTATCCACTGAGCCATTGTTGCAGCCCCGCAATTTTCTATTCTTAAACCCAGAATGGTCCTAAACATTATTTATGGGTATTTTAGCTATTTTATTGAGAATTTTGAAAGAAACCCCTTTCTTCTCTTTCTTCTGCTTCTATCTTGAGACCTCCGGTGGGGTCTTATTTTGTAGTAGCCCAGGCTGGCCTTGAACTCCTGATCTTCCTACCGTAGCCTCCTGAGTGCTGGGATTACATGCTTGTATCACTACATCTGGCCAGCGTCTAACACATTTCTTGTTCAGTTTTTCATATGACTATAAATACAACACAGCAGTGACAATTTTGTTCCTGATGATTTTGATTGACAGTGATCAAATGAAGAAAATGGTCTGTTGTTATTCAATCCACTAAAAGCATGTGTTCAAGATGTATGTCTGTGACCACGGAACAGCTGTTTGTCATAGGCTAAGAGGACGCTATCTCTCAACAGGCATCTTCATCATGCTAGGAGAGGGTAGATTAACAATTTTTCAGAAGCCTGTCTTTACATCTGTTAGTGTTCAGGTATTCCGTCTGTGTGAGTTTGAAGGCTGGTGTTAGTGTGGTCTTTGATATGATAGGATAAAAATCATCTGGGACATGATTGATCACGCCATTAATGTCTCTCTAAAGAGTCATTTTATTAGCTTTTTCTCTGGATCAATCTGAACTGATTATGTTTTAAATTCCAGTGTGTTTTATCTCTGAAGTTATATGTATGGTGGCTCATGCCTTTATTTCCAGAACTTAAGAGACAGAGGCAGGAAGGTTTCTGTGAGTTCCAGGCCAGCCTAGTGATCCAGATGAACCAGGCCTACATAGTGAGAACCTATGTCAAATCAGAGCATAATGTGTTAAAAGTGCAATCATGAAACCTATTTTATATGTTAAATATCATTTTGCATTTTAACTTAAAATAAAGGAATACATACATATGACAAAAACAATAAATTGGTGAAATTTTTGCTCTTTTATAAATCACAGATTGTGTATAAATTTCAGGTCATTATCACCAGAAATCAAAACACAAGAGTAGTTTTTTGCTTCTTATTTCTGTTCCCCATATAATTATAGTAACCCGATAAAAATGCAATTGGAAACAATGTATAGTTTATGAACTGTTTTACGTAACATTTTGTTTTTGTGCTAAGCTTTGGTTGATCCATCAGACCCATTTGGAAATGGCTCATTTTGTTCTTTTGAACAAGTGCATTTCTTCCTGGCAAATTAAAATTACAACTAGGTAAAGCCAGGGTAGATTGCTTTGCTTCACCTCCATTGAGCCTGTCACATAGCATTTGTCATAGCAGATGACCCCAATATGAGGACCCAGAGGACATACACAAAAGCCGAAGGGGAAACTGCCTGCCAACCATCTGTCTCTTAGTTTTTATTTTTTCAGACACACACACACACACAAATGTGCACATACATACATACACCAACACAGACACAGTTATTAGTTTATACTTTCATTCCAAGAGCTGTCATCTTACCTGTACTTAGGTTTTCAGAGGTAGGGTACCTTCGTCATAACACTGAATTCTCGGCTATAATTCCAAAACAGACATACCCTTTGGATTCAAGCATGCGTTAGAAGCACACTTTTTCTCCTAATGTCTGTTGCTGCTTGGTTCACTGAAAGCTCTCCTTCAAGGTCCAGCTGTTTGTACCATAGGTCGAGAGGGCATTCATTTATCTCCAAATCAGATACCTTCATAATATTAGGAGAGGGCAGAGTTTACACATAAGGCATTCTGAAAAAATCCCTGGCTGACCTACCGATGTCTCTATAACCTTAGTGTTTGTATATGAATTATCATTAATGCTTGAAACTTTCTGGGATTTTTTTGGGGAAGGTAAGTAACTTTAGTAAGTAATGTTATGTGTTTACTTTAATGGACTTTCAAAACGTTGAAGTTTTGAAGAAAAGAATACGTGAGTAAATGAGTGTAAAGACTTCTCTTGTATGAATAGTTGTATCTGTTTAGAAGTTTAGCTGTAACAAATAAATAAATAGTAAAATAAGGGATGACACCATCAAGATTGATTATCCCATAAAGACATGATATTTGGGGGTCAGTATAGATATAGTTAGGTTTAATGCCGGATGGCTCCTTTGAAGATTTGACTTGCATGTGCTTTTAGGCATAGACTGTGACATTCAGTGAGTCACTAGTTACGAATATGTCTAGACAGCAGCTGCTTTTATTTGAGGTACATATACAAAGCATCTACAACAGCTGCTCCTCTTGGCAAGCATACCACCACTTGAGCAGGTAAAGTTTTTTTTGAATCTGTGAGGTCTGCTACAGAAGTGTTGCTAGGTTGCCCTATAGTAGACAGAATTTAACTCAGATTTACTTCTTTGTAAGCGTTTAATGCTAGATTCATGTTTTAGAAAATTTACTAGTAGTAATTAATTAATACTTAATTAAGAGACAATGTCTAACTTTGTAGCCCAGGATGGCCTCAAACTTGTGATCCTTCTACCTCAGGTTCCTGTGTGCCTAGCAAACATTTAGCATCCCCTGTGTTGTGGTGAAATACTGGATGTTGTACATTGGGCTAAAAGACTGTTGCCTCAGAGACTCTGGGGTGTCTTTCCCAGGCTATTAACTAAGAAAGAGTGCTGTAACTCTTCACTCTGAGCACTCCCCCCCACCCCCAGCTTTCCAGTCACTTTCCTGTTTCTGTGTTACATATTCCAAGTTCCTAGAATAAAAAGCTTAAATGCTGATATTAGCCATTTCCTTTGAAATTTTAGGATTACTTTTTAATGATTATCACTATGAATTTTTTTTTTTTTTTGTAAATTTACAACTAAATGGGAAAAAAAGGAACCTGGCTATATAGGCATAGTGTGAATAAGACGGGAACATGGAAAGGATCTGTGAGACTCAACAGTTAAGTTGCTGTCATGTTTTTATTTATTTAGTTTTTTTTTTTTTTAAAGAAACTTGCTTTATTTAGGGGTATTTTATAAATGTAGATTATTCGCACAAGCAGAAATCATTACCTCAAAGATGAGATGTCCAGAAAATTAGTGTAGGACAGAGACGAGAGCTGAAATTTCTAATTTTGGCTCCAGCATCCCTTTCATTGTGGCGGTCCTTCTGATCAGATTCGTGTTTGCTTCTTTGATGCTGGAACTGGTGCCTCTTTGCTTGAGGACAAAGCTTCTCCGTGTTGGGCAGAGGAGATGCTATTTGCTTATCATTTGCTATTATTTTTGTATCCTGATTCATCCACTAGGTCACTTTGCGATATCTGTGTGAGGTGGGGTAGGGGGCGTGGCATAGACTGCTCTCAGGGCTAAATTCACGATTTGTCAAATGAAACACAGTCCTGCCTATATACATGCCTGTATATATGCCTCTGTGCTAGGTGGTGTGATCAGTTAAAAAAAAAAATTTTTTTTTTTGTCAGATCTCTTCTTTTGATGACTAATCTCCCTTTCTGGGGGGAGGGATTATCACAATACATTTGCAATTATTCTTAAAGACATCAAGTTTATAAAAATGAGATCAATGCAGGTACATGTCCTTGTTCACTTTCGCTTGCTGTGGTAAGACATTCTGACCACAAGCAGCTTGGAGAGGAAAAGACTTATTTGACATATACTTTCATGTCATAGTCCATCACTGAAGGAAGTCAGGACAGGAATTCAAGGCAGGAACCTGGAGACAGAAACTTCTGTAGAAGATGCGGAATAGTGCTGCTTACTGGAAAGCTCTGGATGTCTTGCTTTACCTACTCTTATAGCACCCAGGACCACCAGTCTGTGGGTGACATCACCTCCAGTGGGCTGGACCCTCCCACATCAACTTTTAATCAAGAAAATGCCTCCCAAAGACTTATTTACAGGCCAGTCTGATGGTGGTGTTGTCTCAATGGAAGTTCTCCGCACATAATCCTAGACACCCCACCCCCCCCCAAAAAAAAAACCCATCAACATAGTTTTTGATCTTGCTTTATGTACTTAGGAAACCTTAAAAATATTTCCATGAAGTTGGGTAGAGGGATAGTTCAGTGAATAGAAACTCTTGGTACCCAAGCCTGAGGGACCTAAATTTGCATCTTCCAGAACCATGGAGAAAACCAGATGCATAACATGAGTGTCTGTAAATCTTGAATCCTCAGTGAAGGACTGCTTCCCTGAGAAGATGGGAGGCAGAAGCAGCAAAATCCTCAGGAGGTTGAAGGCCAGCACATTTAACAGAACAACAAAGAGACCTTCAAACAACGTGAGAAGACAAGGAATGACAAGCAAGAGAGATTGAGAGTGAGGACACACACACACACACACACACACACACACACACACACACACACACACACACAGAGTCTTTGGATAAAGAAAGGATGGGAGTTTAAAACTCCAAAATTTTGACTTTGTGTTGGTAGATGTACTTCTCTCCTAATTGTGATTCCAGAGGTGATTTGTGGTTGATTTCTTTAGAGGTTTAGAAGTAGATAAGTCTGACTGCTTGAGGTAGGATTTCTCTCTTGGTGTCATTTATGAGTATTTTAACTTCAAAGGGCATGTTATTTGCTGAAGAGCGGCCGCTGGGGCACAATATGACTCTTGACATTTTGAACAGTGTTAAATGATGGGACTGTAGTATTTCACATAGCCTTATTTCAACATTGTTTAAAAATCTGGTGGGAAAAATGGTAGCACATAGAATCCTGCATACTTGAAATTCTTTAGGTATTAATTTTAAACGCAGTTTCACAAGTTTATTCCCCCCCCCCCGCCCTTTTTTTTTTTTTTTTGTCTTTAAGGATGAATAAGGTAAGGGAGACTTGAAGCTGTATCTTCAGAAATGTTTTCTTTTTCTGCATTTACTCCTAAGCATTTTATGAAGAAACTGAGTGAATACTTTTTTTTTGTTTTTGTTGTTTTTTGTTTTGCCCTGTTTTTTTTTTGTTGTTGTTGTTTGTTTTGTTTTTTGTTTTTACTTTATCATGATACATGTTTCTGTAAAGGACATTGCCGTAAAGCACGTTGTTACCATGATTATAAACGTCGTGCCGGAGAGAGGTAGATACATGAAGAGACGGTGAGTACCGTCAGAATCCTGCTTTTGCTAATTTCCAATTCGTTCCACAATGAAAGCATGCCTACTTCCGCTTTCTTAGCTGTCAGTCAAGTACACAGTCAACAGTTACATCCTTTAGTTAGGTTTCTCTGGAGGAACAAAGATTTGCTGATGGTGGTGAATGTTAACGTGAGGGCTCTTGCAAATTGTACCCTCTGCAGGGGGTGGTGCCTTTGGTGGTGGCTTTGGAGATTCCGTTCACTGGCTTGGTGGGTTCTCTCAACCTGGGGAGGTCACTGTCATTAGAGAGTCAACTGTCTTCTTCAGGTAGTGCTGGCTGAGGCTGCAAGAGCCTCTATTGACTCTTTTGGGTTTCTTACTGTTTTCCAAACTGCTGTTTGGCTCTCCCTCCTGTCTTCGGGCTTCCTTTCATAAATATGCAGCCTGCTGCTTTTGATTGCAAAAGATATCTGAAGGCAAAGGACTTGGGTCCAAATATTTTTTCAAATCTGTTTTTTCTGGGGGCTGTTCGCTCCTCTTTATGCCTGATAATTACCTACAAGACTGCTCCAGAGTCTCTGAAGAGAGCACATTTTGACAAAGCAGGTTTCCGATGGCAACTTTTTCAACTACAAATTTGCAGAAGAAAATATCTCTTGGATGATGAAGAAGTTTAATCGGGAAAAAAGACATTTTTATTTGCAGAAATAGGCCCTTTAGGGGGAAGCAATTATTTATAGCTGATGTGAAAAAACTGGTACACCTCGATTTATTTGGTAAACTGCATTTAAAATAGGAAGGTGTTCTTGCCTCTCTGTTGGAAGAAAAACACTGGCACTGAATCATCACTGAATTTGTGTTAATGAAATAAGGTTTTATATTCATTTTTAACCCATTCTTTTTGGTGTGTGTATGTATTTACTGGAAGTACATGAATTTGAGGTTTGACACCATCTGCTAAAATTTATTTTTTCACTTGAGAATTTTTTTTTTCTCTTAAAAGTAATAGTCTTTACGGATTTTGTTTTACAATGTCTTGTGTGTCATCTATAAAAATAATGCTAACTCCTTGTATGAACCAACTTTCCGTGGCTCTTTTTAAATGGGTTTATAGTTTGATGTTGAAAGTGCCTGTGGCAGATAAGTAAGTTTTAGACCTGGCTCTCTTGACTCTTGCTTCTCTGTATTTATGGAGGCAGTTGCCTTTGTTGTGGATGTTGGCTATGTTGTAGCTGTTGCCTTTGAGATCCAGTTTTTTATGTAATCCACTCAGGTGTCCAACTTAAAATCCTCCTGTTTCAGTCTCTTTAGTGCTGTGAATAACCGGCATGAGCCATTATCCCCAACTAGTCAATTCACTTAAAAAAAATCCTCTTAAAATCAGCAAAAACATTCAGTTTCTTATAATTAGATGGGTCTCTCTGTGCCTCTTATGGAGATACCGAGGTGGGCGGTTGCTGCATATCTTTCTATCAGTGTGTGTATCTTTCTAGACCAGCACTTACCAAGGCCAGTGCACTTGGGAGGGAGTCCTGGAGTTGTTACAGTGTAGATTCTGCCTGGAGAGGATGCAAGACTCTGAATTTTCTTTGGTTTCAGCTACAGCAGGTTCTGTAGGTTTTGGGAGCACACTTTGGGTCCGCAAACCTTTGACTTTTCGAAATATCACTTAGATGTGATTACAGATGAGGTCACTGTCTTTAAAGATGTTTGGGAAAGCTGCCTAAATTCCTGGGTGAAACGGGGTTGAGGATAGGTCTCCTTGTGCCTGTAAGAGATTAACCAATTTGTTCAATTATGTTCTGCTTCCTTCCTGCTTGTACACTCAATCAAGACATTTTTAATCTCATCGTATGAGTTTGAGTTCCTCCTTTGAAATTTGAAAAGGCAGAGCTTAGGAGATGGTCTCCATTGAAGCATCTGTCACCATCCAAAAACATTTTCTTTGTAACGTAACTCTAGATTCAGATATCAAAATCTAATTTGGAAGGATACACATTGCCTTAATGCAGTAGATCTGGTCCCGATGCTCAGGGAGTCTAGGGACTCTTAAACATTTAGGAGGCAAGAAAGAGCTTTGCTGGGCAGTAATCCGGCATATTAGAATCATAGGATTTTTTCCTTCTAGAAGCATAATTTCGTTAGAGTTTCAGATACAACCTCCTATAGAAATTTGGAGAGAGCTGTTCTCAGTTTGGGACAGATGTGTGTGTGGACATCAGGGTGGTCATAAGTTTCTCAGGAGGCCCATTTTTGGATGCAGGCTACTGCTGTGTCTGAAAGGCATTCACTGCTCTCGGTTCTGGAATGCCCCATCCCCCGAAAAGTCAAGAGGAACTGAACTTGTACTGTCCAGACAGAGAAAGAGGGCAAAGGTAATGTTCGCCAGAGAACAGACTTGACCACTCAGGAGTTTTAATCTGAGCTGTCATATATACAGCAAAGCTAGTGGGAGACTAATAACATCCAGTATCCGTGTCTCCAAAATGAAGACGTAGTATAGGCAAATAAAGCAAGTGAGACTCCGAGGTTAATGTTGATTTTCCCTCAGTTACACCGAGCTCATGACTTGAAGAGGTCTTGATGCCCAAACTGGGTCTCGAGAGCCAAAATGCATTTTAAGGAAATGTAGCTTTCACTGTATAGAAACTTTATAGACTTTACTAATGCAGCAGAACATAGAAACAGCTGAGATTATGAAAAGTCCAAGGGTGTGGGGTGAGGGTTTTTACAGTAATATGACATTTTCCATCTGGTGTAGAGACAGGACTCAGTGGTGTGGTCCTTGTGTAGTATGCATCATTCAAATTAAAATAAAATGAATTGGGACTTTGGTTTTAAACAATTATATTTAATTTAGTCCACTTTAGCTTTCGGGCATCTTAAAAGATTTCTGGAGTGGGTCAAATCGAATCTTTTAAAAGAAGCCATTCTAAAATGAGCTAGATTTTCCTTTTTAGTTCCATGTCATTATTTAGTATTATAGGGTATTGGGAACAAATATTGGATCAAGAAAAAAAGAGTCTTAGATTCGCAAATACCACTTTACCACTTAAGGATTTGAGCCCTTTCGCTCTCATGGACGTGGTACTTTAATTGGCCAGGAAGTGAAAATAACTTCACATGGAGCGGGATCAAATGAAGTAGAATCAGGAATGTTCTCTGTGGTTTTTGAAAACTGCATCTGTATGTATTTAGATGGAGAGTGTGTTGAAGCAGGAGATGGAATGATTCAGATGATCGCTGCCATTGATGTATCTTGTTGTCAACAGTTTTCACTTGCGTCCTGCTGTCTTAGTTAGGGTTTTACTGCTGTGAACAGACACCATGACCAAGGCAACGCTTATAAAGGACATTTAATTGGGGCTGGCTTACAGATTCAGAGGTTCAGTCTATTATCATCAAGGCAGGAACATGGCAGCATCCAGGCAGGCATGGTGCAGGAGGAGCTCAGAGTTCTACATCTTCCTCTGAAGGCTGTTAGCAGAATATTGACTTCTAGGCAGCTAGGATGAGGGTCTTAAAGCTCACACCCACAGTGACACACCTACTCCAATAGGGTTACAGCTTTAAATTTTACCACTCCTGGGCCAAGCATATACAAACCATTACAGCTGGCCTCTTACTGTGGAAGCTTTCATGGCACGCCCTCTGTGCTCCTAAATCCCATTCCCATCAATCCACTCTTGTGGCCAGAATCCCCAGGATCTTCACATCAGCAGTTCCTGTGGACTCTGTCTCTTTCCTCTGCTTATCCAGTGTTTCTGGTCCTTACGAAGCAAGAGAATCCTTTAAATAGACACCTGCCAGGTCTATAGGACTCCTTCCTTCTGGAGGGTAAACTGACTTAGTATAGTGACTTAGATATAAAGACCGTCTCCCATTTCAGTTCTTCTTGGCAGGATGACTGTCCCTGGGCACTTCTTCTTGATTGACATTCCTTTCACTTTTGGTGTCCATGTGTGTTTGTAGCCGTTCTGATGGGTTGGTGAGGAGAAAAGATGCATGGTTTGTATGTCAAGGAAGGAGACGTTTTCTGCACTGATGTGTTTGTCAATTGGTGGAGAATTTCGTGTGAATATGTTGAACACATGTGCAGGGTGGCACCATATCATAGCCAAGCCATGAGGTATATGTTTGTATTTATGAAGTACATCTCTCTGTCAGAGTGCCCAAAACTCAAGACAGAAGAGTGAAAGCTTTAAGATCTTTTGGATCAGGAAATCCAGAGTTCTGATTCCAGAACTATCATGGCTTAATGTTATAATTTCAATTATGTAACAAAACTCCCAGCTCTGTGCCACAATGGGAATAGCTACCACACAGTGTTCTTGGGTGAATTCATTGAGATATATTATGTAAAGGGCTTTGTACAAAGCATGGCTTATGAGATTACTTATGAAATATTTCTGTCAATCAAGAATTTTCATTAATTACATTGCTAATAGCTTAAAACACTCGATAATATCTGAATGAACTGTGGAAGATTTAGAGAGTCTTTTTTTTTTTTTAAAAAAGATCAATGGGCAGCTAGTTGTGGTGCACAACTGTAATTCTAACACGTGGAAAGCTGGTCAACGAAGATTGGGAATTCAAAGCCAGCCAGTGCTCCACAGTAAGAAAACCTCAAACTCATATTGATTTCTAGCTGATATTTAACTTCATATTTCCAGTAGACATATGACAATTGATAAAGCATACTGAGTAATAATTTTAAATTTTATTTTATAAAAATGTATTTTAACAGATTTATTTTCTTTTGAGTTACTCGTGTGCAGGAATGTGCATTTGAGTGTAGGTGCCCACAGAGGAGAGAGCAGCAGAGGCATGAATATCTCTGGAAGAGTTATAGGCAGTTAAGATCTGCTGGAAGTGATCTCTAGCAACAAATGCAGGCTCTCTGCGAGACCATCACTTACATTAGCCAGTGAGACATTGGTCTAAGCCCTTGAAATTTAATTTTGCACTGGCTTTTAAACTGGGAAAAACAATGTAGAAACTATACCATTAGAGACTCGGTGGTAGCCCTTTATGCATGCACATAAATGCAGGTTTGACCGGTATGTGGCTTAATTACTCACGTTAGTTAAAAATCAATGTGAGATCACTAGACATCTTTCTTGTCCTTTAACATAATTGGCTTCCTCTTCAAGTGGATAATATGGTCTGTAAGAAGTTATGGAAAATTGTGATCCCTTTAGCATCTTACAGGCGTGTTTATGCTCTGTGATGTCTAGCTTCCACAGTTACTGAAAACACAGACTGAGCCGGGCGGTGGTGGCGCACGCCTTTAATCCCAGCACTTGGGAGGCAGAGGCAGGTGGATTTCTGAGTTCGAGGCCAGCCTGGTCTACAGAGTGAGTTCCAGGACAGCCCGGGCTACATAGAGAAACCTGTCTCGAAAAAACCAAAAAAAAAAAAAAAAAAAAGAATTGAAAAAAAAAAAAAAAAAGAAAACACAGACTGATTTTCAGTTTTATTGGAAGTGATGATAAATAAAGGGTTGGTAGTTTTCTATCCCCTTTTCAGTGAGGAGAAGTGAGTTCAAAGCTTTGTTTGAAACTTGCTGCCTGGGTTTTTTGTTTGTTTGTTTGTGTTTTTTTTTTTTTTTTTTTTTTTTTTTTTGCTAGTTCCCACCCTCGTTGAGAGTTACAACTTGGTTCATTTGTTTGCAGATAGTTTATGCATCTACCAATCGATCTCTCTACCAGTCAAAACCCAGGTGTACCTGTTTACTTAACATTTCTTTAACAAAAAATTCCCTTTAGAAAGAGGCCTTGTTACTGTGAAACAGACACTTGTTGCTTTCTTCTCTCCTTCCTACTTTCCTGGCAGACAGAAAAGATGCCCCTCCCAGGTTTAGGTATGCTGGGTATGTTGAAAATGTCAAGGTGCTGCTCTACCAAGTTGGAATAGCCTTTCTCTTTAAATTCTGGGTGTGGCTTTCATACTCTGGCCTCCTTCTCAGTTTAAAATAAGGTACATTTTGGCATAATGGTTTTGCGCTCACTTGTCTAAGAAATGTTTAGGTATTGGTAATTGCATTGAGACATTAATAGTTTGATTTTAAAATGTTATCCCTATTGTACATATCTAGTGCTAAATAAGACACTTTTTCAATTAAAGTTATCCTTCTCCCCCTCCCCCCTTTCTCCTCCCCCCTCCTCTCTCTGCTCTGTGTGGTGTGCATTGCACGTACGTGTCTATGTGGACGCATATGGGCTATGGTATGTGTGTGGAGGTGGGAGCTTGTGGGCATTGCTTCTCTCCACCATGTGGTTTCCAGGAATTGAATTGAGGGCCTCCAGCATGGCAGTAAGTGCTGACACCCCCTGAGCAATCTTGGGATCTCTAAATAGACACTTTCTTACAACAGTCCACAGCAACAGTGGATGCTTTACTTCAGTCGTAATCTCATTCACATTTCGGGTGGTGTTACGTTCCTCTCAGCTGGAATGTTTGCTTTGTTCCCGTTGATGCCTAAATTGTAACAGCAAGTGGCAAGCTTCTAAAAATGAGAGCAGTTTGGGTCCTTGTTGGCCAGGAGCCTAGTTCTCTCTAGTGCACATCTGTTCTCTGAAACATTTTGAGAATGTTCAGGTGAAAACTTACCTGGTATTTTAATAAGCCGGGTTCTGGTGGTTTAAAAATCAGCCAGACTGTTGTTACATTATGAAGGCCAAACTTCAGTGGCTTGTAAAATGACTCTCCATTCTGTGGAATTAGCTTACATTGATGCAACCAATCAGAAGTTCAGGACCTTAGTAAACATGCTTCTACAGTTGATTTTGAGAACTAAACAAAGAATGGTGGCATATTTCTCCAAGGATTGAGAAGGATGGGAAGGCATGGTTATTTACAGTGAGTAGGAGTTCCGAAATAGCATCCCCACGAGTGAATGTCTGCAGAATGGAGTGATTGTCATTGGCAAGTGGCCCCTGTCACCCCCTGCTCAAGATACCCTACTTAGCATTTATGAAACAGAGGAGGGATGGTTCTGTGTAATGGGGGATGGACTTTTCCTTTGTGGAGATTCAGGATAGGCAGTGTGAGGGAAGATGGGGAGCTTAGATGGATACCTTTGTGACTTGGAACCAGACAGCCAATAAGCATCTCGAAGTGAAATCAAGACTGTGAGTTTGGGAAAATCCACTGAATTCTGCTATTTGTGGAATCGCCTCTTTGGTGTGTTATAAAAGAGCTCTGATGGATTTTTGATCTCCTGCTAGGTTGTTGGATAATGTCATTAGAGAAATGATACTGTGTATTTTTTGGCTCTCCCTGTGTATATTATATATACTTCCAACAAAGTAACAGATTTCCTACAAAGTAACAGGTTTCCTAATGGCATTTTTGTACGTGTTAACTTGGCTGATCCACTATGCCTTCACTTTCCTCTAGTCTCCCATGTTCTCTGCTCTTCTCCACCTTGTCCTGCTGTGCTCCTTTTTCATACTACATGTTTGTATCACCATATGTGAGTGATGGCGGCTGCAGCAGGGGAGTCCTGGAGGCTCCCAGGCAGCGGGTCCCACATACAGGAGAAAGGTCTGGAGTTCCAAAGGCTGGAAGCTTTGGCCACATCAAGACCCAATGATACGAGGAAGTCCTTGGTTCCAAAAGGGTTTATTTTCATGGCTGGTGGTGGATAGATCTGGATGTACCCTGCCCCACCCAAACTCAGGGCAGACCTGAGTTAAATAGGGAAGGAGAAGTGGGAAGAGTCTGGGGAGGATGCTTAATTGGCTCCGCCCTCTGACCTTCATTAGTGTGTAAATCTCTAGGGCCTGAGGCCTGTAGTCACACCCTCTACCTGTGCACTTTGGGAGGGGCTGTAATGGCCTACGTGACTGAACAATGTAGGTTCTATGGAGATTAGACTGCTTGTTAGGACCCTGGTTCTGGGGACGTAGCCAAACTCCTGCTTTCTCCCTTGGAGTCTCGGGTTCTAGGCCCATGCCCAGCCAAGAACCAGGATACCCTTACGCAATCCCACAACCATACACCTTTCATATTACATGTTCTATCATCATATACCTTGTCTCCCTTTTCAAGAAAAAAAATTCAATTTTGTTTTATATGTATGATTGTCTGCATATGTATATAGACCATGCACATGCTTGGTGCCAAGGGCCTATACCTGGAACTGGAGTTACAGGTTGCAGTGAGCTTCCCTATGGGTGTGGGGGAGCCAAAGCTGGAGCCTTTGTAAGAACAGCAAATGCTATGTTACCCATTCAACTGTCTCTCGGATCCTAATCTCGTTTCCTTTAAAACCTTGTTTTTCTCCTTGTAGAATTTTTTCCTGGTCTCCAGATCTCTTACCATGCTTGATTATTGGATTAAAGGCTAGCATCATAACCATCCATTTGTTCACCCTTGTTTACTTAGAATTTGGTTCTGAGAATAAATTAGTTAATTCTGTGTATGAGGGAGGGAAGTTTACTTCTCAATTAGTAGCGCAAACCAAATTGAATGTTAAATCAAACAGTTTGCTCATACACTGCACATTTAGGATGGTATTTAAAAGTTAGAAGTAATTTAAATAACATAATCTCAAATTTACATTTTAATGTCTATTTTTCTGTTGGCCTTTATAAAAGCTGGTTGAAACACGTTGAAAGTATATGCTAAAATAGAATGAATACTTTGCACACACCTTACGTATTTGGAGAAATTTTTTTTGTGTGTATGCTTTTAAGTTATTTGTGTGTGTGTGTATATGTGTTCCTAAGGAATTTGTTGGCGGAAGTGGGTGTGGTGGCAAACACCAGCATTCCTAGCCTTCTGGACTTAGAGGGTGGAGTTCAAGGCCAGCTTTAGCTTCATAGCTGGTTTGGCCTATGAATGGCCCAAAACTTTGCTACACATTACTATAAACCCTTTGAGAAAAAGAAAAATCTCTATAATTTCAAAAGTATCATGAAATACACTTCATACTTATGAAAACAATGAGATGATGCCAATGTCAATCCAATCATACAGTTCTTATCCACATAGTAGTGTCTCCACTTCATGGGTTATTGCAACAGTGGCAATGAGAAAATCTTTATAAAGTAATTGTCTTCAAATCAACATTGACTGGAGTGATGACATTATAGAAATATACCAAGTACATTTAGAACTGTATTGGATGAAGCTATAGTGCATCCCAAAGTTTTGGAGTTTTCTGGTACATTTTATTGGATTTTATTTATAAATACTTGTTATAACTGTAGCTTGTAATGGTTTTAGATAATAGCTTTACAGTTATGTGTCAAAATTCTTTTACTTTGAAATAATTGACTAGGTGTATCAAGTCTACATTTGATTAAGTGCCTTAGCAGGATTAATGTATTTGGCCATTAAAAGGACAAGAATTTTAGTCAGCAGTGCTCTCAGATATTTATGTATTTTTATATTATTTATTAAATCATCATGCTACTCATTTTTGTTCATTGTTTATTTAGAAGTGCATTTGTAAATGAGTCTGTAAGAGTCATCATGCATGTCAGATGAAATACTATGTGTTTTCTACTCACTCTTTTTTATTACTAAGTTGTACATAAATCATTCATTAAATACAAAATGTTCTTTCTTAAAAAAAAAAAAAAGACCCAGAACTTAAAAAATAGTTTTTCTCAGAGTAGAGTGAAATTGGTAGAAACTAGTGAGACTTTCTCTTTATTTTTTTTTTTTAAACCAAAGCTATTAGAGTGGTTTATCCAATCTTAAGTAAATGGAAATGAGTCATTGTTTTTGTTGCAAGTTTGTTTGTTTGCTTGTTTTTGTTCTTTGCTTGTTTTGGTAAAAGATTATTGGTTTCCTTGACATAACAAAAATTACTTGTTTCTTAAAGATATTTACCATAGAAAGTTATGCTAATTGTACATAGTTCACTGGGACTCCTCAAACCATTTCTATTCTCTGTCAATACTAATATCAGTAAAAAGATGAGTGTAAATTAAGAGGGTAACAAAAATGATAAGGAGATAGCCGCCTGTATATAAGCACTGACCATTAACCTACTGTCTGAGTGTCGTATTGTATAGAGTGAGGACTTGAGGCAGGACCAAATGAAGCTGTTGTTACAGCAACTGATGGAGCAGTAAGGATGTGTTTATCATTTTAAGTAGTTTGATTTTGCAGATGATAGTGGAAAAATATGATAATTCTATTCACAGCTTGGGAGAGATGTTTGATTTTCAGTTTATTTGTAATCCAAGAAATCAGCTTAAATAGGCGCTGGCCTTTGATTTCTCTGTTAAGTCATTCTTCTCTAAAAACCTTCCTGGTACCCAAGGAAGCAGCAGTGTGGGATGCTTTCCATTCATGTCACTCCTTGTCATTCCTGGAACAAGAGACGTATTATTTGTACTGAACAATCTGGTGGGAAGAAAACAAAGTAGGAAGTCTAAGATGGTCGTGCTTTGACTCTTAGTGAGCCCGTGTCAGAGGATACTTGACCCTGCCTGGAGGGAGAGGACCACTTGTGACAGGCTTCTGTTTAGACTGATTCTTGAAGAAGTAAGAATAAACTTAATAAGGGTGAGGGTGAAGGAAGAATATTTGGAAGGTGCTGTCCTAGAGTGTGGCATACATGGCCAGAGAGGAGGATGCTGAGGGTGGGGGGACAGAAGAGATGTCTTGGTACGTTCATATAAGCAAGGTCGTCTAAGATCTTGTATTCCCAGCTGAAATTTGAAGATTTGTCTGCAGTAAGATTAAATAAATCTGAAACAGATAGATTAGAAATTTACCTACTGGAAGGTTCTATTGACTACATAGCATTCTATGGAAATGTTGTTTTCTCCAATGGTGATGACCATTAAATCCAGGTGGGAACAGGCGTGGAAAAAGGACGTTAGCTGCATTAAAAATGGACAGTTGGGAGAAAAATCCCACTTCCCTTAGCTCTCCATCTTGGGCAGCTGAGTCGAACAGGAAACACTTAGGGGAAAGCTGGTTTGGGGGAGGGAGATAGAAGGATATGACTCCTTTTCTTACTAAGGGTAGAGCTGAGACCGGAAACCATGAGAGACAGAAATATTCTGTAAGTGCTTTGGAGCTCAACATGTTTGTATTGCAACGAAACTTTGTCAGTACACCTTTATTTTGGCAAGCATGCTCGCCGAAGCCTGAGAAGTCCAAAAGCAGGGCCCAGATGTTTTTCACCGTATACTTATGTATCAGAAAGTGCCAGGCAGCACTTAGAAGTGTTTGCTTTGTTTTAGATAAGCACTTTGTGCATGTACAGGCTGGCATCAAACCCTCTGTGTAATTCAAGCTGGTCTCAAACTCCCACCCAATTCTCTTGCTTCTATCTTAGGGGTTCTGGGACCAGAGCTGTTCACCATATGCCCTGCCAGTTTCTAAACCCATCCATGCCTCCCCTCCATCCCTAGGGATGCTAGGGATTGAATTCTTGTCCTTGCAAATACTGGTCAAATACTCTACCAATGAACTACCTTCTGAGGCTTCTTATAAAGTCACTGATCACATTAAGTTGGGATCTGTCTCCTGATCTTATCACTTTCCAATGGCCCTTCTTCAAGCCATCATCATGGACATTAGGATTTAACATTAATTGGAGAAGGGATGTAATTTTCATTCTGCAGCAGTGCTATAAGCCCAGTTCAGGACACTTGTTGTCACTTACTTTTCTCTACAGTCTCTAAGCAGTCCTGAGGACTTTGTCCTTTCTGTATCTTAATCTACTAACTGTAGTCATTGTGGTAACAACTGAAACTTTACCCCTAGTTCTCTCAGAACGACGCATCATCTGTGAAACACTTGTTTGCAGGGAGTGATGGGTATGTTCTGTCTAATCTTACGTTGTGCCTCTACTCACCTTTTTGTAGTTTGGCATGAGAATGGAGAGTTGAAGCAAGTTGCCTTTATCTGACAAGATATTGAAAAGATTTGTCACAGAAAATAGTGACTTTGACAGAAAGAAGGGCTAAATATTCTTGGGAGAAGACACTCAGGCTCAGGAAAGCTATGAAGTCCACTTCCGTCTATTCGCAATTACCTTGACATTACTAGTAACACTTTTGAGGCCAGCTAGGCACAGATGTCATCTTCAGGATCCTGTAGCAGGACTCATCTATGAGGTAGTTACCCATATGAAGCAGAGTATGTGTGTCGGTATATAGGTGTGCATTTTGGATTACCTAAATTGGGGTGAGTGTCTCATGAGCCAGATCTACTCCGTCATTCCCCTCAAAGCCTTTCCCATTCTTCATTAATGGATTAGCTGTGTCTACCTTTTGTAATGGCAAGAGTTTAGTAGTTGCAACAGAAATGTTGGGGCTTAGAAAATGTAAAATATTTACTATCTGCCCCTTGATGGGAAAAGTTTGCCAGCCCCTGATTGTGATGGAAGTAACTTAGTCTGAAAACTCTGCTGGCAGATGTTCTGCTGAGAGCACATCTGGTCCCCTCAACCTTTCCTGACTAGCTGAGAAAACAGGCCAGTGATCATTCTTAGGAATTGAAATTCAAGGTCAGACATATACTATTTTCCTCTTAGTCTGGACCTGCAAGAAGTGGTCTGTTACCTCCAGCAGACCCCACAGCCTCTAGGATGCTTGCACGGCTGTTGGTTAAAGCATTCACCTTTCCCCAGCAAGGCTGCCTTTCAAAGCAGTTGCTTCCCGGCTGTCTCCTGCTTTGTTAAATTGTTCTGGGCTGCTTTTCAGTGTGCTCTCCCAGTGTCCTGCTTGACCTCCCCGTGGGCATCTCCTTGTCTTGCCTTTGCTCTGCTCTGAGCAGCTCTTTTGTATTCTCCTCCTGTCCACTCTCTCATGTGGTCAGTCCACTGGCCCTGGCTTTCTTTTTCTTTTTTTTTTTAAATTTTTTTTCTGGGTTTTCTATGATTGAGGTTCTGACACTTACAAAGTGACTCTGCATCATTGCTTCATTGACAGTCGCCTCTTGGTGCTTTTGGTTTTCTTGATTACCTGAGAGACACCCTTAAAAAAAAAAAAAACTCGATAATATGATAAAGTGAGAGTCCCCCAACCCCCGCATTGACAGGGGAATAGGCCATGTTTTTTTGTTCTGATCTGTACTGAACCTTCCAAACTCTCGAGTGTCCCCCGATTTATCACATTTGTATACAGTTTGCATAAGATATAGAAAGTCAGCGTCAGGCAAGACTCATATCTGATTCTTGTGTTTTCCAGGAGTGTTGTTAACTTCCATCGCTAGAAATAGAAGGTTTGAGAAATAGCAGCAGCTGGCCTTGTAAAATCCGTAGCTCAAATGTAGGCTTGCAGATAAAACATGGGTTAAAGCTTACTGACTGGAAAATGCTCCCAGAGATTGCATCTTCAATGGCGAGCTTCAAAAATAAGTGATTCTTAAATACATAGGCTGAAATTCTAAGATCCGATGAGGAAATGTAATGCACTTAGCTAATAACTACTGCTTAACAAATAAAACTACAAAAAAAAAAAAAAACCCTTGTTGGCTCAATTTTTAAATGAGGGTTCATTAAAAAAATCTTAATTTATAAGATATAGTAAACAATTTTTATAAAAGACACTATAGTTAAGCAGCAAGGTTTTGATTTAGAGGTAGTGAACTCAATATGAAATCTTAAGCTAGAGGAGACCTAGTATAAACCAACATATATCATGATACTTACTTAAAGGGTACCATAATATTTCCAGTTTGTGATTGTTGCACCCCAGCATTAAATTTTCTGAGCAGATACATAATATTTACCTGAGTGTATAAGCAGCTCTGTACTTGGCCACTGCATGAATCCCACAGAGGCCATCAGCTTGGTTCTGGTGTTTGGAGGCCTGGCGTAATTTTCCAGTTATGCAGTGTGCCAGGAGTGAGCTGTTGGTGTTACTCAAAGCCAGGATGTGAATGTCTTCAGGAAGCACTTACATTATAGTAGGCTTGGAGGTACTTTGATATCAGCAAGCTACTGATGGGAATAATCAGAAAGTATGCATTGTTGGAATTGTATCCATAAACCCGGTGTTTAGATTGTAGTCGTGCTGCTGGTTCAGAGGTTTTGCTTGGTACTCTTGGTTTTATGTGATAAGTTGAGAAAGAGTTCATGTTTGAACTCAGAAATGCTGTGGGCTTTCTAATCTTAGTGATCCACTTGAGCTATCATCATTTAAACATACCTTCCGGCACAGGTACGATACCTGACTGTCCCTCTGTTAGGTACTTGGGTTTTGACCTTGAGGTCATACTGCATCTCTTCAGCTTAGTTTGGGATGAGTGCAGTACACGGATGTTGGCTTGGGTTGCTTCCTCTCTGAGGTGTTGACTTCTCTTCTAGGTAGCCCAGTGGGTCTACCTGTAGTCATTTCTAGTTTTTAGTTTTTGCTGAATCGGGATCTGAATGAATTATAATAACCGTGAGCATGCTACATAAAAAAATGCATTAAAAAGAAAAAAAGTCTTATGTTGTATTTTTCTAGGATGAAGAAAATGAGAAAAATAAAAATAAGGACAAAATTGAAGGCCTTTGTCTCCTGACCTCTGATATTTGAGAGTTATGAGTTTTCTAAGTAAGGTCAAACTTTGAGTATCATGGAAAGAGCAAATTTAGACCCACAAAAGTTTTAGAGATTGTTAAAGCTTTGTAGAAATACAACTTATAATGTTGAAAAGATCTGTAAAAAATATTTATGTACAACCTGGAGTACTATTGTATCTTACTATTTATTGTATAGAAAATATCATTTAAGTTCTTTTCATATTTTACTTTCGTTCATTCTCTTAACCAAATAAGGTAATCTTTATTCCTCTTCATGATTAAGAAAACAAAATTCCGTGAGGCTGTACAATTATCCTAACATCACCGAACCAAGAGCGAACCCAGGCCTGCCTGTCTCTGCATCTAAGGCTTTTGACATCACCCTGTTACAGCATGGGATGGAGGAGCTGTTAGGATATCTGGGTTGTAATGCTCTTTTCTTTCATGTAGTAACTACGGTGAACTTGTGCATTTATTCAAGTGTTCATTTACTATGGCCCAGCTTATTTCTGCAGGGTACGCGAAAATGAAATCTGCTTTCAAAGCAGCTTTTTGGTGTCAGAGATCCCTTTGACCATCTGGTGAAATCTTAACTTCTACTCTCGGGGGAAAAAAAGTCTTAAATGCACGGAATGAAACACATAGAAACAAATAGATTGAAATGCATTGATCAAACAATTAGAACTCAAATCTACTCCATAGTACTCTGTCTTCATGAAGCCACATAATAGGAGACTAAAGTGGCAAGTCCATTAGCAGCCATCAGATTGAAGTGTTCATAAGCATAAATAATGTTTTTTTGTTAGCACTGCAGCACCTGCCTTGTGATGGAAGCACCTCTATATTTTTGTAGCTGGTGGAGAAGTATTCACTATGGCTAATTACCTTCATTTGCAGTTGAAGACAATGTTAACTAATATAAAGAAGATATCCTTCTTCCCTTCCTATTCGAGTGCCTTGGATCCAGAATTCCTTGAATTCTAATGGAAACAAGGATGAGGACCCCTGGGAAAACTGAGGATGCATTTATTAAAAAGCAATGCAATGCATTAAGCTACCAGGAACTTAGCAGTAGATTTCTTGGACTCTCTCACTGCCGTAATTTTGAAGAGTCTGATTGAGGTCGGTAGACATCCGAGAAAGGTACAGAAAGGTCAGCAGCTACCATCAATTTTATAGAACGCAAAGTCACCTGGCCCAAGATTACCCAGTCTGGATGTTGGGGTTTTGTTTGTTTTTGTGTTGAGTTTTAGTAACTGTTTGTATTAATTCAAGAGTCTTTGCCTTTGAGTATATTACATAGGTCAGAGACGGTCACTGCTAGCTTTGAGTTTTGTCAATGTACAAAACATTGTGAAAATAAAAAGTTTGTTCAAGAGACTGTTTGGAAGCCTGGTCTTGACTTGAGTGGAGTTTTGAGTAAATATCCCTGATGGGTTTGTGGAGAAATGTTAGAAGCTGCTGATTTGGTTACTGGTAATTTCTTCTCTGGCCTTAATTCTTGCCGTTAAATAGCCTTGATATTTAGAGCACATCGAAATGGATATCGTTTCCCTTGGGTTTGAATGAAATACAAGACCAAAATGAAACTAGATGAAAAACCCGAAAAGCATCACATGACTGAGTGTTGGTAAATGTGGACCATGTTCTGAAGAGGAAACGATGCCTTGTCTCCAGCCGACAACAGTATGAAGATCTCACTCCACTGGAGATCTAGAATCACCAGAGGGACTGCTTTGGGATCAGAAAAATAGAATGAAACTTTTTTGACTGCTAGGGATGTAACGTAGTGTTAGAGCATGTTAGATAGCTTGTCCAGTGCCCTAGGTTTAATCCTTTGCATTACCAAACCAAAGAAACGCATAGCCAGTATATCACTGCTGATGGCACTTTGAGGAAATGTTTTTTGTACATTATCTCAGTCTGCCTAAATAGTGAAGAGATGCTCACCTTAGGTGGTCCAGGACAATTTGTGATCAGAGTGACACTTGAACTAAGACCTGGAAAGGGTTAAGGCAATCCTAGGAATACTGTGAGCTACCCAGCTTGGCAAGACGATTTAGGAAATTGCAAGTTATTCAGGATGACCAGAGAGAAGGGTATGTTTTAGGCAGTAGATGGTGATAGAAACTACAGAAGTAGGGAGAAATGATAGTAGGTGTTGGGCTCTTGATGAGCCAAGGAGCGAAACTGAAAGTTGTAAGGAACTCTTAAAGGAGAGATAGATGAAGGGACTTAAAGCTTTTTTGTTTTATACTTATTTAAAAGTAAGGCTATTTTGTCTTCATGTGTGTATATGTGGCAGCCATGTGCGTGCGGTGTCTGAGGAGGCCAGAAAAGGATCTCAAATGTGAACTCTGCCATGTAGGTTCTGGGAATTGAACCCAGGTCTTTTGCAGGCAAAGTTAGTACTCTAAACTGTTGAGTCATCTCTTCAAACCCTGAAGTCAAAATTTAAGAGTCCTTAGACAGGAAAAGGATATATGGAAAAGACTAAGCCAGAGGTATGGGGGGTACGTAGCTCCCTTTTGTGCTAAATCCAGAGCCATCACTACAGCTGAGGAAAGACAAGAAGGTAGATGAAACCCAAGAGAGTAAAGAAGTTGACTCTGCCAGATTGGCCAACTGGACATGGGAAACAGTAGGAAAGTCCTTAATGATTCGCCACAGTTTCAGATAACCTTCCAACTGTCTGGGCTGTTCTCTTTATGCAAACATGTTGGGGGATAGTGTAGAGAGGACAGATATATAGTTCATTTTGGGATGTGTCCTACTTGAAACTCTTTTGACACAAAATCCATAGTAGAGTTACGCACATATGGACAGGCAGGCATGCCATGTGCCTGGTGTTATCGCTGCATTTAAACAAAGTCTGCATGTGAGTCTGCAGTAGGGCTGTGTGCTGTGCTTCTGATGTACATCACCTTTCCTGCAATGCCTTGAGACCGTTCTGTGCTGGGAAGAGAATAGAGAGGAGGTAAGACTCTCCAGCCTTACAGAATGGGAGTAAAACTTGACATTTACAGCGTCCCAGGGGCGGGGACTGATAGAATGATTGAGTCCACTGGGATGTTTGCTGCAATTTGGAGTTTCTCACCTCTGCCCTGTGTGCCTACCCACTGAAGCTCTTCCAGCTGCTTAGCAGAGAAAGTTTTCATCATCATGGTGTGAACCTGCTTACCAGACAGATGTCTTATGTGTTTGCTGATATTGCTTGTGGGAGGAACAGATGAGGGATAATTTGTATATCGTGTCCTCCGAGAGGCTGATCTTAGACGTCTAAATTGAACGAATGAAAAGAGGCTCTTTGAAACACTGGAAACCTTCAGAGAATGGGAAGCAGGAAATGAACTGCACGGAATACTTGAAAAGTCTTCCAAGTACCCCTATTAATTATCGAGAGGGCATTCACACCTAGGAGATTGTTTAACTGTCAACATGTCAGCCACTTTGCTCGGTTTGAAATCATGAATTGCCATCTCAGTTTTTAACTTATTCTAAATTTTCTATTATTGAGAGAGAGAGAGAGAGAGAGAGAGAGAGAGAGAGAGAGAGAGAGAGAGAGATAGGAGGGAGGGAGGAGGAGGGAAGGAAGGGAGGGAGAGAGAGAGAGAGAGGAACTAAACAAACAGAAAACAGGCAAAAAAGTAGTTTAACTTCCTAAAAAAATTAAGACACTTTATTACCTGAGTCATATTCCATATTTACTTCCATTTTTTTTCTTCCATGCTGTGTGTGCTGCCTACACCCTGTGTGGCACATGCATGTGTGTGCACTTTCGTGAGAATGTGTTGAACCGTGCACATGAGGATGGAGACCAGAGATGGACTTCTTTCTCTGTTCCTCACCAGACTGAACCTGGAGCTCTGGCTTTAGCAGGCTGACTGGAGCCAGTCCAAGGTGCTCTTGCTTCCCGTTGGTACCGGGATTACAGGCATGTGCTGCTATGTCTGGTCTTTACGTAAGTGCTATGGATCCAACCTCAAGTCCTTATGTCTGTATGGCAAACACATTCTGCCCTGAGCCATCTCCCCGGGTCCTCCATCTTTCTTAATTAAAAAAAAAAAAAAAGGTTGTTGTAGGATTTGGTAAAGTGGGCTCATAGTCCTGCCTGCATGGGGCCACTTAGCAGGAGCAAAAGTAGTTGTCCCTTCATTACTGGTTTCATGGATGAGGCAACTTAAGGAACTTAGAAATTAGTTGGCATTCCCAGGGATGCACACAGTTATTGTTGAGTGTGATATCCTATTTCATTTAATCCAATTACAGCCCCCCCACCCCGAAACAATGGCCTTCGTGTTCTTCTGTGCTGCAGGGTGTTATGCGTTGCAAAATGAAGCCAGACACAAACTGATGCTGCCTAGATGTGGAGGTACTTGAATTCTGTGAGACCCAAAGCAGGCTAATAAGAACAAACAGCATACTTGGGAGGTTAGGCAAGGGTTTCAATTCCTAGATTTTATACAGATTGCTAAAGAACCTTCAAGCTGTTGACTGGGGGTCACATCCCTATGAAATTATTTGATCTGGCCCTGGTTGGGAAACTTTTATAATACTTGGAAGGTCAAGAGTTGATTTGCTGTCTGTGTTCATCTGAATTCAGAAAGCAGTGGGTTTCCTATTTGTGGGATGGATTGTATGTCCAGGGTGTTTTAACTTTGTGAGGCCTGGTCCAAGAGCATCAAGTCATAGGAGTCACTGAACAATTCTAATGATGGCTGCCTCTTCTTGATCCACCAACTCACCTACTCTCAGTCGGCTTTACATTCTAAAGGTTTGAATTTTCACAGGAAAATGTAAGTTTCAAATTAACTTATAGGATTTACTTAAGTTGGGAGAAAGTTTATCATGATCAGTATAGAATTGAGATATCCAAATAAACAAAACAGGCATACAGTCTTAGGAAGGAGAGCTGCAAATCCATGTATACTGTGGGTTCTGGAGTTCAGTCCTGTTGACTATACTTAGGGAGAAGGGTTTTCTCTTTTAGTGAGTGTATTCATGACTCGCATTGTGACTATTCTGAGACGTAATCCATTTCTATAGACCTGAATTCATTATATTTTAATAAGCCTGAGTCATAAAACGTAGAAATAGATAAATAAGGGAAGATTGAAACATTTTAGTTTTCTAGACTGTAAATTCTTGGGACACAATCTGTCTAATGAACAAGGGCAAACATAATACAATCACCAGTGCTTCGGGCAAATGTTTCTTCCTCTTTATGCCCAGATCACTCATGCGTTCTATACCAGATTACTTGCAGAGCAACAACTTCCTTTGGTCCTGTGCCTGATAGGAATGCTTCCATGTCACTCTTAGCATGATGTCATAGTTCAGAGGAAAACACAACTTCGGCCTAAAACCTTATTCTGTAACTGTCACTCATTGCCAGTAGCGAATGATGGGAGATATTGTTCCACACTTCTGCTAAAAATGTGGATTCTGAGGATCCTTTACTTTTCAAAGGAAAGGAATTTCCGGATCAGTTAGTATGAAGCAGCGCCGGAGTTTATTAAAAGACATTTTTTTTGGACATAGATTCTAAGCACAAGAACTAGTGGAGAGATGCTCAAGAAAAGATTAAGACATACCTATGTGCAGTCATGAGCTCCTCAAGGGAGTACCCTGAACCTCTTTACAGTAGCCATATACACTGTGTTTGTTGGCTTCTGAAGTGACATCTTAAATGGTTGCTAAGCAACTCTTTACTTTTCTGGAAATGAGATCATAGGGTGGTTCCTGGTGTACTTTGAATGGAATTACAGTTGATAAAGTAAAACCCTAGGTCACAAGGGTTGGTAAGATGATTTTTTTTTTTTTTTTTTTTTTTTTTAGTATAAATAGAAGCTCAGACTTGTTTCTGATATTCCCTGAGACTATTAAGGAATGCCCTTAGGCCCGGTTTGAAGGTAATATGTAAATGAAAATGAGGGCATGACCACTCGTAATATGCTTGAGGAGAAAGTTTTATTGTAGATATGAAGGAGAGAAAAGCCAGAGCCATCTGGAAGAGTCCAAAGGGAACACAGCTATGAGAGAGTGTCGCGTCCGCCTCGACCAGCAAGTAAGACACGACACGGTTGGATCCTTCTCAGACAGCTTTATTCCAGGAACGAATCTTGACCACGGGGACCCCGAGCGGCAGAAGCCAGCTGCTTATATATCCACCCTAGGCAGGCTAGGTGGCGTGTTCTCTCAGGATAGGTTAGGCTGCCAATACCTCATTAGCATAAGCCTGCTCAGGGAGGTCTCAAGGCCGACGCATGCGCAATGGGCTTGTTTACTCAGGAAGCTGAGCTGACCTTGGAAAGCCGGCGCCATCTTAGAATGGCGTCCAGAAGTAAAAGGTACTCCATCCTGGCCAATCACGGGTCGTGGCATGGTCCGAGCCCATAGGTCCAGAGCGGTCAGATGTAACCTCACATCACTGTCAGCACAGCCCCACACCATATAAGGAGTTGTAACTGGCAAGAACAAGCCAAGGCTCACGTCCGCCTTAGGGGCGTGGCTAAACGGCTCTCCACAGTTTCTTGGGGGCGTGGCTAGTACCTTGGGGGCGTGGCTAAACGGCTCTCCACAAGAGAGAGAGAGAGAGAGAGAGAGAGAGAGAGAGAGAGAGACTAAAAGGAAGTGGGGGGGGGAAGGAGAGGTGCTATGGGAACCAAGAGACCAATAGGATTCAAGTTATATAGGTCAAAGGTTGAGAGCAAGGGAAGCCCAGCCCCCGGGTTGGAGAGGTTTAGGGCAGGGCTGTTTAGGATAGGGTGTGGAATGAGAATTGCTAGGTGGAGCCAAGATACAAAGTGAGACTTGTTCTGGGTTTCTTTGAGACCTAATAATACATGCTTAGGCCTTGACCATAGTTTTGTTCTTTATCATTCTTCTGTATATAGAAGGGATATTGTCTCCGTGGCAGTAACTTTCATAGCTAATGTTAATTGTGATGATTCCATTAAAAACTATTTTACTGATTCTAATAATGTCTATGTGTGGGGTCTGCATGTGAGCATGTGCACATGAGTACAGGTACCTATCATATACCCATTGAGACCAGAGGTATATGATGTCCCAATGGGCTGGGAGTTAAAGACAGTTGTGAGCAGGTCAAAATGGGTGCTGGGAATTGAACTCAGTTTCTCTGAATGATTGGCAAGCATCTGAATCCTTATGTAGACCCTGTGACAGCTATTTGATTCTCTGCTGGGTATTGGCTTCATCTAGACCTATCCCCGGTTCTGTATTCCCCTAGCTTTTCTTTTCTGTCCTGCCTCACTTTGTATATCTTTATTCCTGCCCCTCTGCCAGACCTGTGGATAAACTTGGCTTTTGTGGCCTATTCCTTTAAGTAGAAATATTTAATGGGAGGTCTTTCAAGATTGGCTTCTTTCACTGATGAAAATGGACTCAAGGTTTAATTGTATAGTATGTATTGACACTTCCATTTCTCCTCATGATCAAATACAATTCCTTTGTGCAGACTTTCCATAGTTTATCTATTGTTAGTGACAGGCATTTAGAAAGAGTTTTGTGGCTTCAGCGGTGGTGAACAATGCCTTGAGAGTAATGGTATAAAATATTGTTGAACTGTTTTCAACTTTCGGAGGGTGTATGCCCAATAGTAGAATTTCTTAATAGTCATTGACACGTGTTATCCAAAATGGTCTTGTTGTTACTGGAGTCCTAGGCCAGAGGACAGACACTGGGGCTTCCCATCAAATTAATTTCAGGAGAAACTCATCTCCAAAACGGAACAGAAAATGTAATGAATAAAAACATGATGTTTTAATTTTTGGTTTATGTGTCAGATCTAAGACCCAGTGGCTAGACAGAAGCAGGAGGGAGCACCAGGATTTATTTGGGTGTAGGAAACTCATACCAAGATGATTTAATAAAGTGCCTCACCTCTGCTGTGTTTTGGCTGAAAGTGTATCCGGAAAGGAAGCAAGAATAGAACTAATTGCTCATCAGGCGAGGAGGAACAAATATAAGTGGTTTGGATACGCATTTAAATTAGATTACATTTACTGAGAGGTTTTCTAAATGGAGTTAATTTGAAAGGACACACAAGTCATTGGGTTTAATCTGCACCTTCTCAGTAGCTGTAATCCCTCTGCCTCCTGTTTCTGGTAAATAAAAGTCACTCTTTAGGCAAACATTTTACCTCCTCGTTCCCAGTCTGGTCTGTGATGGTGGCTACTAGGTGAGTTGACAAGCACATGCTACCCACTTCCCATACCCCTTGAGATAGCTTAGCCCAGGCTATCTTAGATCTATGTAGCAGAGGATGACCTTGAACTTCTTATGCTTCTGCTTTCATTTCTCAAGTGTTTGTTTTATGTGCTCTTTTCAGTCAAACGCAGGACTTCATACATGTTGGGAAACTTTACCAACTGAGGTATATCTCTAGTTTGAGCGATTTTTTTTTTTTTTTTATTTCAAAAAACATGGGCATTTGTACTAAAAAGAATGGAAACTTCAAAATGTGTACATTTTCTCTTGCTTTCAGAAAAGTTTTAAACATTTCTGTTGGTTCCTCTGAATTCATCAAATTATATTTTGGTCACTTTCAATATTAAAATGTATGAGGCCTTTTACTGTAGCTTCCTGCTGAATACATTACAGGAATAAGTCTGGACTACCTGTCAATATTGGGGATGTAAGACCTGTTAGGAAGGGATCAGGTTTGTTGAAGGGGCAGACCTTTAGAAGGTGGGGCTGAACCTTAAAGTTCTGTCAGGGGCACAGAGGGCTTACATTTAGAGAGGGAAACGAAAGTATAGTATTTGAATATGTAAATGTACAGTGTCTGTCATCCAGGTTTGCATTTCTATTACCTTACTGGAACATAGGACTGAACTGTAACTTTCAGAAGCTGGTTCCTGCTTTAAAAATTCATTTTATTGAGACAGGCTGTTATATATCCCACACTATTCAAGAATTCCCTAGATAGCCAAGAATGACTCTTGCTGCTTCCTCCCAGGTTCTGGGTTGCAGGTGTACACCTAGAGCTTCTTGTGTTCTCTTGGATTGCTTTTCTGTGACCATAGCTTCACAGTAATGTACAGAATTAACAATATAGAAGAACTTATCCAAAGTTCAGAGTTCATCATGTGTTCAGAGTTCTGGAAAACTTAGGCAGATTTTTTTTTTTTTTTTTAATTGCCTATTCATTTATTTCAGGATGAGATCTCTCTGTGTAGACCAGGCTACTGTCAGATTAGCAGTTCTCTTGCCTTAGCCTCCATAGTGCTGGGATTTTAAAAGAAAGAGTCTTCAGCCATTATAGATAGGGCTTCTCTTTAGAATTTTGAATATTGGCTAAAGGGAAGGAGGGAACTCAAGACCTGTAGAAGGGTCAGGGAGGAAGAGAGGAGCCAGAGGAGAAGGAAAGGAAAGGACAGCTGCAAAGCAGTGGCCAGCAACAGAGATGGATGATGCCTATCTTCATGACATGGGTCCCTAGTCAGCAAATGATCCTCTGATACAATCCCCCAAAACAGTGAAGTCGGGAAAACTGGATGATCCAACAAACTCCTTCAAAAAGCATCTCCAGTGGATTGTGTGAAAAGAGATGCAAATGAATGAGGTAGGCACATGTGGGTCTGTAGCTCACTCGTGGGCATGGGTCCTGCTTGGCTGAGTTGTGGGTCCCTTCTGTCTGCCATCCCAGTCAACTCTTGTTGGGCAAAAGCACAGGAATTTGACTGAGTTCACTCCACAAGGCGCCGGGCGGACACTGGGCTAGGGGAAGCCACTGAGTTCCACTCTGGGCGTGGGGAGATCCCAGTCTGAGGTTCTGCGGGGGTGGAGTTCTTGGGTTGGAGGTCTCCGGGCGAGATGGCTGGTGGGAGACTGGTGGTCTCAGCCCTTGGGTTCCCAGTCACCGCTGGGAGACCACAGAAGGACTGAGATGGGGCCATACGGGCTGAACTGGCCTATAGCCAAGAGGGACGAGGGAGAGACTCTTGGTTACAGCAACTTGCTTGGCTGGGTCATCGCTGGCTCAGCTGGCTTGCTTGAGTTGGTGGCTCCATGACTGGAATGCAGAGAGGTCCTCAAAGATAAAAGGAAGTCAATGGTTTTAAAAGGTTTATTGTCATGGTGGAAAGTGGATAAAGCTGTACCCCATGTCCTTAGGGTGAGCCTGAGGTTAAATATCTTTTACAAGGTGGAGGGTCTGGGAAGGAATGCTTAATTGGCTATACCCTCTGGCCTTTAGGTATCTCATTAATATGGAGATCTCTTGAGGATCTGAGGTCTGTAGTCACGCCCTCTACCTGTGCTACCTGTGCTATGTGACCTAAGGCCATAAACCTTTCTTTGGGAGGGGCTGTAGATAAGTGAAAGAGCCCAGGAGCAGGGCCAAACACCTAACATCCCATTAGGGTATTATCTGAGGTTTGAGGCCCGTGCTCAACCAGGTACTCAGCTGCCTCTCACAGCCCACTGCCCCACAGTCACACTTAAGCATTTATGGAAAATCTCATGCTTTCTCTACAACTGTCTTGGAGGCCAGCACTTAGCATTGGAATACAAGCAGCATTAGGCCAACCCACTATACTTGTGTGTACCTGTTAATATGAGGTGTCCTGTTTGTCCCCAAGTGTTTTTCTCTCCGGGTTTAGCCTTGCCTCATCACAACTATACTGTAAAAATAAGGTGAGGGTGCCCCCCTAGAAATGGGGAGATAGAAGTTGGGATCGATCCACCCAGATCTGCCTTTTGGTTATTGAGAGACAGATGAGAATGTGACTTTCTGATGTCCATGGTGATTTTTCTCATATATTCTGGCTGTTAGTCTTCCATTGGGTTGCTTCTGGAATAACTGGGAGGCCTGTTTCCTTTGTGTATTCTTCAGGCTGTTCAGCAGATTTCCCCACTCCTGCCATGATGACGATTCTCCTGATGAATTATGCAGCGGCGTTTGACTTAAGACAGGAAAAAAATCAAAGGACTTGGACTTAAGCAGTATTCTCACATGGAAACAGTACTTCTTACATGCTTTTCTCTTCCCCTGAAATTGTTCGAGAAGAGCGATTTAAATAACCAGTGTGAAAGCTCTTGTAATTCTGCTGCTTAAAGGATACATGATTTACTAAGCTGTGGAATAGACCAATAGTTTTAAAGAAAAATATTAGCTTCAAAGGGATCAGAAAATGCCAGTCCCCATCACATTTCTTTAGGGTGTCGGTTAAATCCACTCTAAAATACTCAGTGGATTTTAACTGGCAGCCTGCTACTTCCTATGACTGCCATTGAATTTGTTCCACCTTATTTCATGCATTCCACCTTAACTCATTGTAAGTATGTAGGATTTTTTTTTTTTCATGGCAAATTCTTTCTCATTGTTTCTTCCTAATACCTACCATGGAGCTTTACACATAGTAGATGCTCACTAAACATTCTGGACGAGTAAATGAATTGATGACTTGGAAGTTCAGTTGTTCATCATCTTATTGATGTGAATATTGGAACAGAACTGCAGAATTAAAATGAAAAAGAATTAAGTGATGGTTATTATATGTTAGTTGGTATAATTAGGTGCTGGAGAGGTTTGAGACTAGAGTAATTGACATACTTTACCTGTTCTACCACCAGGACTGTTCTACCAACAGCTTGAAGAATAGCAGTTCCTTTTTATTTCAGTTCAGAACTCCACTGTTTGTTGAGGAGCCCTTGGCTGTGGAAAGACTTTTGATGATGAAAATGTAACGTGACTGTTCCTGCATTACCAGACCAAAACATGGTCTAGAGACCATTGCTAAGTTTCTGAAAACCTACCGTGTCTGTGTTTCTCTGTAGGACAGCTGGGATGATGGTTAAGTATGCGTTTCTAGCTTAAAAACCCGATTAGGTCACCTAAATGCTTTTCTTTCCAACTGAGTGGCCCTGGAAAAATGACTTAATGTCTCTGCATTTTGGCTTTTTCATCATTAAAATGAGATCACAAAGATTAATAATGATATGTATAAAGAAACACTTTGGGTATAAGAAAGTCTTGTTTAGTTCAAGTTTGACCATGGGGCACTGAGACCAAGGAAGCAAACTGGGATTTCAGAAATGGTTATTTATTCATTTTGGATTCTTAGATTTAGGTGTTCCAGTGTCCATCGTTTGGGCTGGAGAGATGGCTCCGTGGTTTAGAATACTTGCTACTTTGTGGGACCCGGCTTCTATCCCCAGTGCCTACATGGCGGCTCACAACCATATATAATTTTCTTCTTCCTTCTTTCCTCCAATCATGGGATCTGAAACACCCTCTGCCTTCTGTGTAAATGTGCAGTTCTACATCCATGTAGACAAATACTCTTAGACATAAAAATAAAAAAAATTTAAAGAGTCCTCATATCTTATGATTCTGTCATACCAAAGACTCATCTGTCACTTTTAAAATAGAAGCAAATTTAAGATAAGTCATAAATTACGCCACTTATTATAACTGAAGAAAATAAAATTGTTGTGGAAAATTTGAAGAAGATGGATAATCAGTTTTCAAGTTTCTGTTTCATCATCAGTCCTTGGCTGTTTCACTGGTAGCACTGATAATGTGGCAGTTGTTGAATGATATTGTTTCGTATTTTGTTTCTTTTAGGAAGCAGTATCAATGTTTACTTTTCTTGGAAAAATAATGAGTGACTTCATGACCTTTTGACAATTCTCTTGAGTAGAGCGTGTACCTCTCTGTTCCTGGTGTGGTGGAGATGAGGTGTACAAACCAGAGACTGTCAGGAAGTCATGGGATAGGCAGGTGATTGTCAACTGATCTCCACCAGTTTTTGAGAGCTTTTCCTATTTATAACTCAGAATTTAAGAATGCTCTTTTCCAACTGTAAAAGAGCAAGGCATTATAAACTTGATTTAGAATAAGAGGATTTTCTTTTAGCAATGTTAGTAAAGTTAAAGAAATATTATTTACCTGTCAATAGAGAATAGTTTTGGATATTTTTCAGTATCCAGATTTGGGCAAAGCATTAGTGGATTTGTGTGTGTGTATGTGTGTGTGTGTGTGTGTGTGTGTGTGTGTATCTGTTTCTTATATCTATCTATCTATCTATCTATCTATCTATCTATCTATCTATCTATCATCTGTCTAATCTATCTACCATCTGTCTTCTATCTATCTATCTATCTATCTATCTATCTATCTATCATCTATCTATCTATCTATCTATCTATCTATCTATCTATCATCATGTATCATTTGTCTATCTAATCTATCTGCCATTTGTCTTCTATCTATCTATCTATCTATCTATCTATCTATCTATCTATCTATCATCTACCTATTTTTGTATCTATGTATCAAGAGGTATAGCTATAGATTATATGTTTCCTTTTCTAGAGACCTGCTAATAGCAGTAGTCTGCTAGTAGACTTAGTTTATGGGGTTTTTTTGTATATTTTTTTAATACCTGAATTAGTTTCTAGTAAAGGTGCACTTCTTTGCACTAGCATACATTTTCTGTAGAGCCATTCACTTTTGGAAGGTTAGAATTCGTGGACCACATTTTGGAGATGAATGGTTCAAAAGATTTCTCTTTCCATTAATACTTAGGTATCGTGAGAAAGAAGAAGGTTGCTCTACTTTTGCTGTTGGCTGCAAATGGCTCCCAGTGTTAGTATTGTGTGAACCTTAGGTGTGAAAGCTCAGCGGCACTGTGCATCGCCAGTGGTGCTGAGATTGACGGTAATGAATTTGTGCTATGCTTCTTTAACATAAGACCATCCTCAGTGTCTATGTATTTGCCAGGTTGCTGCTGAGGGTCTTTACATATACCTACCTCTCATTAACTACCTAGCAACCCTGGAAGGAAGCTTCTCTTATTATCCTATTGACAGATGAGGAAGCTGGAAGTTGGACTTGTTAGTCAATTTGCCAAAACTTAAAAGAGTAGAAAGAAGTATGGTCAGACTTTGAGGGTAAGTAGTATACTCTTTACAAAATACTGCTGCATGTATGCATTTAGTGTGTAAGTGTGTGCTTGTGCATGTATGTGTGTGTACGTGCCTAAATGTATGTGTCTGTGTGCCCACGTGTGCAGATGTGTGTGCCATCACACATGTTTGGAGGACAACTTACAGGAATGGGTTCTCTCCATCATGTGGGTTCTGAGCATGCATCTCAGGTAGTCAAAATTGGTAGCAAGAGTCTTTACCTGTCATTTTACACACACACACACACACACACACACACACACACACACACACAGACACACACACACACACACACACATACACACACATTCTGCCCCATAAGACACTTACCACAAATTATGTGGTGCCTTTGAAAAGCCTCTTTCTTTCCTAAGGCACAGTCACTTGGCCATTTAAATAAGGAAGACCAGACCCTATGTCATGGTCGTTCATTCTATAACACAGATCTTTATAACTGACTTTGAAAAACACTTTAAGAAATGATGACAGACTTGTAACATTGATTCTTTCCTCCACTGTAGTTATGAATATTAAACCATAGAAAGTAGAAGAATGAAGCAATAATTCTTCTCCTTTAATATATCATTAATCATAACTGGATTTTCACATGATCCTTTTATTGGTGTGCTTTGTTTTTTGATGTATGTGTCTGGGTCTTGTGCGCATGTGTTTGTAGATGCCAGAGGATTATGTCTCGTGTCTTTCTCAGTCCTGCTCTACCTTATATTTTGAGATGAGATCTCTAACTAAACCTAGAACCTGTCATTTGGCTAGACTGGCTGGCTAGCAAACCTCCTTGATCCTCCAGTCTCTGCCTTCTGGCTGGTAGGATTATAGATGTGGCTTCTTCTGTGGGTCTCGGAGTCAGAATGTCCCTATACTTGCACAGCAAGCATTTCCTGGTTGAGCCACCACCCAGCTCTGTTAGATTTCTTTAACTGAGGTAGATGACTTCACTCCTAACCGCTTGCTTGTCTCATGCTCTACTTCGGATTTTCTCTGTGATCTGTTATTAGTGTGTCCAAATCTTTACCATTTTTTTTTGGTGGGGTTGGGAGAAAAAAAAGGCCAGAATCATTCTCAAGACCAGGGAACTCATAGTTTAAAACAAAACAAAATCTTTTTTGTGAGTCATGTCTTCACTTCAGAACTTAAGGAGCAGAGGAAAAGGTGACTGAAGGAGACAGCTCCACTTGCTATTGTGTCACCAGTGAGGTATTGAAGAAAGTGGTGGTGGTAGAGTGGTTGGCAAACAACTGGTACCAGTTGGTATGAAGTACCAGCTGGTTGAAGTTTAAAGCTAAGCGTGTTCATGTCCTGTCTCTTTTCATGCTCTTCCTTGTTTGTTTGTGTGGGGGAGGGGTAACAGATATATCTTTTTTACACTCTCAAGGTATAGTTTTGAGAAGCTAAATTATGGATGACAAGTCCCTCACACATGGTGGCAGAATCACAATCAGGGCCACTTGTCCCTCTGGTCCCCCTTGGCTGCTCTGGTGGCTACAGTTCCAGCATTTGCAGTGCACCCATAGAATAGCCGGGAATACCACATCTCACCTCTGTTCCAGTCTCTTCCCACAACTTTTCTGGCTATATGCCTAGCTCTCTTCTGACCCTCTGATTGTGAGAACTTTGCTAATAGAGAGGAGGTCCTGTCAGCAGCAGTAGGCAGAGAAATAGACCCATGTATGTGTCTCCTGCGGCATGAAATCTTTTCAGAGACCTCCATTCAGTGAAGCTGGAATTCTCGGCTTTGCCACAGAAAGAATTTCATGATGAGGCCATGTGAAGCGCAGCTGGATGGGGTTTACTGGAAAGAAATCTTAGCATCTATTTAAGCATGAGGTTAATAGAAAGTGAAGGCCTGAGGAAAAGGGTATTAGATACCCAAGCATGGGGGGGGCTTTTCAAAGCCGAGATTCATGTAAGCGTCTATACCATAGTTGTATGTGTGTGATTTTGGTGGCTTCTAAAGTTACACCTCAAAGGGTTACTGAGGAACTTAAATAGGATCATAGGGCGGTTCCCTAGGTAAGTATATTGGTTAGGATTACAGTTGAAAAGGTTAAAAAGGCCCGACTCACAAGAGTTGCATGAGGAAGCCGAGACTTGTTTTTAATAGAAACAAAACGTATAGCTATATTACGAGATTCTTAGGAAATTACAATTCACACCTAGGAAAAGAAGCCACAGCAGAAGGTCACGTGCAGTCAGGCCTTAAGCATGGCTTGTTGCTGTTTTGACCTTCTTATTTGAAAATACTTCTACATAAGAGGAATACTGTCTCTGTGTAGGCAATCCTCACAGCAAGTGGTGTTTGTTGTGCACAACCTGAGTGTAGCAGAGGATAGATAGCCTTGGATTTCTGATCCCCCCCCCCCCCCCCGTTTCTGTCTCATGTACTGGGATTACAGACACTAGGGACTGAACCCAGAACTATACAGGCCGGTTGCCAACTGCACTATATGCTGGTGAGAAACTAAAGCTGCATTCCAAATGGAGGGACTCCTATTTCTTGTCACATCTCCCTAATTTTTTTTTTCTTTCTATCCAGCCTGCTTCAGTCCAGTTTTATTTTTTTGTACCTCCAAAACCTGATGAAGAGTAGGAATTGTATTACCCCAAATTGGTTTGGTATTATTTTGGTTTTACTCTACTATGGATTTTTATTTATAGTAGTCTTCCTAATGAGAAACGTCAAAAGCACTAGAGATGAAAGACAGTGAACGTTGACTCACTTAATCATCTCCCTGGGCTCTTTCCTCTGTTGGGTATTTTTGCTGGTGTATATGAGTATGACCTTGGGAATCCATAGCCAGTTATGTTCTTAGACAAGAAAGAGAGGTGTGTGCAAGTCTTTTACTCATGTTTATATTGAAAAACACCAACTTTAATGGGGACAGAGTTGAAAGCTTCGAGACCAGTAGTCATCTTCTTTAAAGTGACAACTTGACTATATTTTGTACAGTCACATAGTGGATGCATAGTCTTAGGCACTGGTTTGAGAGAAAAGTGGGGAAGTCGTCTCAGCAGGTCACAGGGCGACATGAGAAAAGTAGGTTTGATGGAGCCATCCTGAAAAGAAAGTGACTGCACATGGTACCTTTAGCCTGTTTTAAGCCTTACCTTAGATGTCTAATTTTGCAGTTGTGAAGAGGCATCTGCTTAGAAAATCTGGGATGAAATTTTCTAGGGAGATAAAGTGAAAAATTGATATATAGATATCTAAGAGACCTCTTCAAGTGTAGAAGTTGTTTTGATGAATATGCTTACACGTGGAAAATGACTGCTTTCGGAGTGGCTAGCGGCAATTTCTAGTAGCTTCTGGAGAAGCAGACATCTTCAATAAGGTAATCACTTAAGTGCATCTGGAGATCTGTGACATGCACATGTGTTTGTAATTATAGTTGGAGAATTTAGAATCAAGCGCCAGACTCACGGGTGTTTATTCAATTCAACAAATGAAAAAAAAATCTAATATTGACTGCCACCCTCACAAAGATGCATTGTCTCAGTGTGTAGAGCGCACTGTTTGATGGTGGTCACAGCCTAACTTGGTTGCGTTGATGGTGCACACAGCCTTGTGCAGGGCCACTTTGCAGGCTTATCAGTGAGCTGAGCGAATGTTGCCACGTCGGTTGCCTACATGGGGCTCCAGAGTGTCTGGCTCGGTGCTGGTAGCGTTTGGCAAGTATGAGTTCAGGGTTTGTTCTCAACTTTGAAAGAAAGAAAATTATATGTTATTGAGTGCAGCAATATTTTCAGTGCACAGAAATAACATGCTGTCATGATATAATTTATGAGAAGTATTTAGTAGGCCACGTACAAATTTTAGAACAGTGGGATTTTTTTTTTTTTTTTTTGGCTAGAATCTTAACAAAACCGAAGGTCTCAGACGCTCAAATCTAAGCATGTGTTTTTCCTTAATTTCTTTACTTATCAATTTATTCAAAGTTTCAAGTTTTCACTAAAACTTTATTTTTGTCACGGAGAAGAAAGTCAGCATTGTCTCTCTGTATGTGTCTGTGTGTGTGTATGTTTATATAACAAGAACTCTACCTTAGATACTCTGCTATGTCTGTGAACTGCAATTGGATGGCTGGAAATTATGAATTGGTAAACCGAGTCAGTGTGCAGCTAGCTGACAGGGTTCTATTTTAGAAGGAATGGTCCGGGTAACTGCACATTTTGCCTTCCGTTCTTGGATGATGCTAATATATGCACAACCAATATGCAGCCAGTTCTGATTACTAGGAGGTGTGTCTAATTTGTAAGTCATGAGGGTGTTCTCTTTATTGACTCTACGGTCCTGCTCATTCTCATGTTAAATTGGAGGGATTGCTTAGAATAGGTTGGAGGGTGAGAGCGAGATAGGAGTTTATTAAGTTGGTATGTTGGAAGTTAAACATCAAACATTTTACTGGTGTTAAATTTCAGAGTTAGGTATTTATATATTTACAAATTATTCAGCATATTTTACTGGGAGTAATTTCCGGTTGTCTTTGTTTAAATCCTGTGAGTTTTGTGACTCTAGGTCTTGTGTTACTATTGGTTTTTATACAGATTCTTCTTAGCGTATATGTCTCCATGAATTATTTCCTTCTATGGTTACTGTTTTATGGAAGGATAGGGTTAGTCCGTTTACATTTTAGTTCTTATTATCTTTAATGCTCAATGATTAACTAGACACAGTAGCTGTGCACAGACCAAGGAGAATTCATTTAGATTTTGATTGTGGGGAAGTATGGTTCAGTCTCTATAGTATTAGGCCACACGCGTAAATCATGTAGTATTTGTGATTTGGAGTATTCTATCAGCTACCTTAAGCCCTTTGAGCTGGATCTCAGACTATGATAGAACATAGATTTCTCTGGGCTGTCATCCAGATAGGGTTAATTGCTTTAAAAGGACCTTGTTTTAAAAGAGTTCTTAAACATGAATACTAACACGAGACATCATTGTGGAGTCTTAGAGGGTTAAATTTACATAATTACAACAATTACAGGCACTGACTAATATGTAAGATACCGTTGAAAAGGGTTTTGATTTTCATTGTTCTTCGAGAACATCTCTTCATTTTCTCCCAAATACATTTAATTTGTACAGCACTTCTTCTATTCAGTGTGTATTTGTAAATACGGATGGGAAAACAGACTGAATAATAAGGACGGTACAATTAAGAAAGGATGAGGGTTGGAAAAAATCAGGGATTTTAAACCGATGAACCATAAATAATGAACTCATTGTTGTGAGGTGAAGGCTAGGGGATATGTATAAAGAAAACGAAAATAGCTTTATATTTTACTACATAACAAACGTGTATTGACTCCCTCTAAAGAAGCAAGGCTTGTGAATATTGTCTGGTTCAAAGATTAAGACAGTCACATTAGTGCTTTTCACTCACAGAGCTGAGGGCAATAGAGAAAGTCGCTGGGCAACTACTTTCTATTTATTCGATGATTGTAATCTCGTGTGTGTGTGTGTGTGTGTGTGTGTGTGTGTGTGTGCATGTGTGTTTGTGTGTGTGCATGTGTGTTGTGTGTGTGTGTGTGTGTGTGTGTGTGTGTGCATGTGTGTGTGTGTGTGTGTGTGTAACTGACATGCCCTAAAGTAAATGGGATGTTTGTGGAAGGTACAGTAGTTTTGTTGTTCAGCTAGGTTTGCCCTGTGTAGCTCTGGTTACCTTGTCCTTGCAGTCTTGCCTCAAACTCTGGTATGTTCCTCTACATCAGTTGTAAGTAGGCATGGTGCATTTCTACTTTTGAGAGGAAGTCTTTCTTTCTTCTCTCTCTCTCTCTCTCTCTCTCTCTCTCTCTCTCTTCTCTCTCTTTCTTTCTTTCTTAAGGGTATCATAGAACCATTCAAATACAGAAACTCCTGTCATTCTTTTTAAAATGAGATTAGGTGTCTGTCTCTGTCTGCTGTCCTCCCCATCCATCCATCCATCCATCCATCCATCCATCTATCCATCCATCTATCTATCCATTTATTTAATTCAGCATTCATGCCTGCACACCAGAGGAGGAAAGCATCAGATCCCATAGAAGTTAATTGCAGGAGCCATGTGGGTGCTGGGAATTTAACTCAGGACCCCTGAGAAAACAGCCAGTGATCAAAACCTCTGAACCATCTCTCCAGCCCCCCAAATTAAGTATATTCTTAGTAAATATTTTATTTGCCTAGTGTGGAACTGGTCTTTGAAACATGTTCTTTCAAATGTTTCAAAAAATAATATAGAAAAATAATAATTAGGGGCTGCAGAGATGGGCTCAGGTGGTTAAGAGTGCATTTTGTTCTTCCAGAGGACTAGAGTTTGTTTTCCAGAACCTAAGTGAGGTGATTTACAGCTGCTTTTACAGCTTTTGGTGGATCCAGTATCCTCTTGTGACATCTGAGGGCATCCAATGTGTGATACACACAGAGACACACAAATAAAGTGAATTTAAAAACATAAAATCACCACGCAGGCCCACAAATATAAACTGAGGCCAAAGTTTGGGTTCAAGTCACTTCTGTTTTATCATTTCTGTCAGTAACTTAAGGATTTTCTCAAGAGGAATGTGTGAGTTCATTTACAGTAGGCTATGTGGGATATCCCAAGGCTGTGGTGGTGAGATCAAGTGAACAATTATTTGTCATTTCGTGACATAATGAACTTGTACTCAGATGGTTGTATCTCCTTCTGCTGCTATTTGAAGGAGTCCTGTGTGTCAAAGCATGGTTTTCCTTGATTCTTTGCCAAGGGTCTGAGAAGGGCAGAATAAAGGTTCCTAGTAGGTTCTTGTTTGGACCAAATATTTCCTGGTTGTTGGTGAGATCCAGTTACTTGTGATTTTAGGTCTGAGGTTCTGTTATGAAAGGAGACTGAGAATCCTTTTGCTAAAATCACAAGTGTAATACCAGGGGGTAAAGATCAAGCAGTAGTGTTAAAATTCTGCTGTTGGAGGCAGAAGGTAAACACTGATCTCCGACATTCAAAAATGACTTCCAAGAGGAGGTAACTCTTGAGCTGGATGGATAAACCTTGTAGTCTACTTACTGTTTGTCACTAGTGTCCACCCGGTACCTACTGAGGACCTAAGTTCGTGTCAAGTTGCTACACTGTTGGAGACTCAAGTTTCCTTAGTTATACAATAGAGATAATTATATTTTATTTAAAGGACTCATATGAGCCTTAGAGATGATAAAAATGATAGAATAAAGAGGTCTCAGTTAGTGAAGTCATCCAGAGATAGCTTGGGGTATAAAGAGAGCAAATCTGTCTTTAATAATCGGGCGAATCTTAGAGAAATATTGATATACCTTGACATATACAGTCTTTCTCTTCAGCGGATATCTATTGAATCTTACCCAGCTGTGCTAAGGCTAAGATGAGAGGACGAGAAAGTTGTCTTGAGTTCAGAAGTTTGTGGGCTAAGGCTCTAGACCACCAGTAATAAAGTCATATATTACATGCTATTACAATTTAAAAGTAAATTAGTACAAAAACCTACAGCAACACAAACTAAGTGCATTTGTAGTGCCTACCACTGAGGCACAGTAGAGGTTGGGCAAAGGGAGAGCCAATAATGAGACCCTACTTTTCGTCAGTGTTTTGCCTTGATTTTTTTTTTTGTTTGTTTGTTTTTGAAGTACCAATTCATTATGCTGCTGTCTGACTTTTAAATTTTGTGCTCAAAGTAACTGTCTGGCAGAACTTACCCAGATTTTGCCTTGACCTTTCTTTTTGTACGTAGGAAGTCTGAGCATGAGGGTATAAGGCTTGCGGAACTGTGCAGAGGATGGGCTCAAAGCTGGACTTCACTTGGGTGTTGTTTGAGTGAATCTAAATGTGATTTTAGGTTCCTGGGATCCTTCTAGTTTTTAATTCCTTTGCTTAATTAAAATGATTTTCAACAATTGTCTAGATGATTACTTTCTAAAACCATCTTGTTTAAGCAAAACAATTTCTTTTATTTTGAAGCTGCTTTCAATATTTTCCAGTCTTAATAAAATCTTGTTACAGTGTTCATATAATAGTCATTCGTAGGTTGGGTGTTTGGTTTAATTCCCTTTTGATTTCAGTGGCTTTATAACAGTTTCTTACCCTAGCTATTGACTTCTATTATACAGGCTTTTTGGTAGTGGTTAGGGTAATTGCAACATAATATCAGAATGACTTTTTTTTTTTTTTCATTTCAAATCTTTACTACATTATGTTTTCCTTCCACCGCCTTGTCAAAAAGAGCTAGAAATTTCTATGGTCTGGGCAATATTCCCGTGATGGATATTTAGTACCATGATTGCTATATTATTGCTGGCATTTGAACATTTCTGAGAAGTACCAATCTAGACTGCAATTTGCTGTCTTGAATATATTCCAAACAATAGGCTCGACCTAAGAATAGACAGCTAGAAAAGGAAAAAAATTGAAAATGTCTTTTTCGTTAACCTGAAGTGAAACGAAGCTGCCAGCTTTATTAAGAGTTCACCTTATAAAGCTTTTAGGACATAGTAAGAAATCACTTTTTTCTTTTTCTTTACAAATCAATAAATGCATTCCCCATTTTAAAGCTAATATACACACAATTTCTGATATTCCTAAGTCATATAAAATACAAACATCTAAAGTCTAGATAGAATTTGTAATTGTTTAAAGTAAGACATCCACCAAAGTAATAGTATTAGTTGACAAGAGGGAATGGTAATTCTATGTAGAAATTGTACTTAATGAGCATAAGGATTTAAGTAACAACTGATGTTAGCTAATTTCTTAATACAATTTTAGCCAGAATGATAAAGTGAAACGTATACTCTATTCTTTTAAGAAACACACATCACAATGATGTGTCGATTTATTTGGACAGTAGTTAAGGATGGCAGTAAAATAGTGTCCAAATTTCTTCCCAGATTATGTTAAGGTAGACATACCTCTCCAACTCCTTTATGTCACAGTGACATTGCCAGATGACTAATGGTAATAATTAAAACAGCAATGTGTGGTTCTGGATAGAAGTGACTTTGAACCTATACTATAAGCTTTCTCACTATGAGAACAAAACTCCACAGTTTTGTTTACTGCTTTAAAGCAGCAATCCTGTGGGGAACTTTTAATAGCCACACATTATTAATATATGTATTTAGAATGGCAAGCAGCTCTGTCGACCTCGGGAAATGAGCAGAAATTAGATGCTACTGAGAGCAACACAATAGGCTTGTAGCTGGGTTTGTTTATGTACACAATGCAAATAACGTAGGAAGTATGAATGGCTACAGAGTTGGAAGCTCTCTACCTACCGGTTTGTCTGTTTACATAGACATTGGAGATCCAGTCAAGTCTGCGAGGCTTAAGTTTATGTATACTAAGCCGCAAACACCCTACTGATATTTTATATGCTTTTTGAAAAGAGAATAGTTTCTCTTTCCAGTGCCTAAATACCAGTCCCCAAAGGGAGACATTTCCTTGATGTTCCTCTAAGGACCAAGTTTGAACGAAAACATCTTGGGCATTAATGTGGAAGAGTAAGAAGAGGGGAAGGCAGGGAACCCATTGCTATAGAAAACAAACTTTAAACTATCTTGTTACTCATTCTCTGGGTGACACTGGGTTGCTATGGTATTTTTATTTTTATCTTCCTTAGAAATTTCTAATTGTTCAAGCTGAGCAAATCGGTGTAAGTAAGTTATTTTGTCTAGTATAATCTGTTAGGAAATAGTTTTTAATTCTGTTTATTTGCAAGTTTCGAAAGGACGAATTGTAGGGATTATTGGAATCTCATCTTTGAACAGAACACTTTTTTTTTTTTAAAGGAAAAGGGTGTCTGTCCTATAGCCGAGGCTGGCCTTTAAGTGTCTTAAACTTGTAGCTGAGAATGACCTGGAATTTCTAATCTTCCTGCTTGTATCTCTAAGTACTATTTTACAGGCTTGCTGCTCTATGCCTGGTATTAAGTGCCATGCTTCCAACCCAAGGCTTTGTGCATGCTAGGCAAACACTGCTTACTGAGCCGTATCTGAAGCCACAGCTGTAGTGTCTACCACAGCTGGCTGTCATGGTTCATGTCTGTAAAATCAGAGGCTGAGGCAGAAGAATCTGCCCGAGTTTCAGACTAGTCTCAGCAAAATAGAGGCCATCATGAGTCGTAAGATGAGAATCTTGTTCAACCAAACAAAAGCAAACTCCCTATAAACAACAACCCCACCAAAGAAAAGCAACTACAACAATGAACATGTATTTTTTAATGGTGAATTGTTAGGGATGTCACAGGTACTAATTTTTATTCTTCTTCGTTAGCTACTTTTTCATACTTCCTTCAAGTTAGTTTGTTAGGGCATTTCTTGGGTTGTGTATATAAGGAGAATCATCTGGGCTGGTGCAATGACTTAGTGGATAATGGCCCTTGATGCCCCTGGGACCCATGTGGTGCAAGAAGAAAAGTAACCCTCCCCCCCAAGCTATCCACTGATATCCACATCTCTCTCTCTCTCTCTCTCTCTCTCTCTCTCTCTCTCTCTCTCTCTCACACACACACACACACACACATACACACACACCATACAAAAATAAATAACAATAACTGTAATTAAAAATATGTTCCAGTAATATGTTGCCATTTAAATATTGTGATCTCTTACTGGATCATAGACACATTTGTGCTTTGTCGATGAATTAAATCTTAATTGTCCTTTAAGACCCGTGTGGCACAGGCTTAGTCCCCAGCATGGCCCCTGTGACTGGTGGTAGAACCTTGAAGAGGCAAGGCTTTTGTAGGGGAGGGAACCTTCAGATAACCTTAGTGCTTGCACTTGAAGGGAGAAGACCCTTTGCCTTTCTGTCGTTTGCTTCCTGCCCACAACAGCATCTGTTTTGTTCTGGAAGGCACTTCCTGCAGTGGATGGGCCTCCTGGCTGAAGTGTTTAGAAGCTTCATAGTCATAAGCTAGTAATTGATCTTTCTAACTCTGCAACTCTTTAATGCAATTCCTCATGTTGTAGGCCTCCCCTCTCCGACCATAGAATTATTTTTGTCGCTATTTCAGAACTGTCATGTTGTTTCTGTCATGAATTGCAATGTAATTGTCTGTTTTCTGATGGTGTTGGGTAACTCCTGTGAAAGGGTCCTTTGGCCAAACAGAGGTGTGACCCACAGGTTGAAAAACATTGGCATAGACCATGGAGGAGACTCCAAGCTCAAGAATCCTTAATATTTATTTCCTCCCGTCTCTTTTTCTTTCCTTTTCCCCTTCACTCCTCTCTCCTATCTCTCCCTATCTTTTCTTCTTTTCTTGATCGGGCTATATGTATTCACCAATCTCCCTTCTTCAGCCTCTCGGGTAAATAATTTTCTTTTCTTTGAGAAGCCACTGGCCAGCGTTGGGGAGCTAGCTTAGACCAGAAGGTGCCAGGATCTTAAGTGTACCTCAACAGCCACTGCCAAGCTGGGCTCCTGTCTGTAACCCAAGATGAGTGGGCGGAGACAGGTGCTTCTCTGTGCTCACCAGCCTCTACCCAAGGATTCATAGAGAAACCCCGTGTCAAAACAACAACAACAACAAACAAACAAGTGTGGAAAAATAGCCTCCACAAACCTCTGACTTTCATTTTTATGTAATGAGAATTCTAAATTCTTAGACCCATTATGTGTAGATTCTGAGGCTATTGTATCAAGCCAGCGTCAACCCTCATCAGTTAACGTCATGATGGCTATTTTTGTTAGTGTTGAAAAGAACATCACAGCATCAAAATTATTGTTCTAATTAATTAAAAAAAATGATGCGGACACTGATGTTTGGTTAATGGTTGCTGCTTGGACGAACAGGGTCGTGACGGTGTTGGAATGCCTAGTATTGTAAGCAGGTCTGAATAGCATATCATGCAGAAAGTTGGGAAGGGCCCATCTCTTCTTTCTAAGAGCTCAGATTCCCTTTGTCAGTCCGGTTTGGTTTGTCAGCTCAGATTCTCAGGTCTCTTTGTCAGTCGGAGGCCATACAATTTTGCTCTCAGAAATACATTGCAAATTGGGGAGAATGAGTAATTGACCAGTGTGATGTCTTTGCTTTCTTTCTGCTGGCTGGAGAAACAGGTGATGGTCTGGAATAAGGCAGGCCAGAGGGCAGATGTCCCGAGTTAAACAGAGTACAGCATTAAAGGGGCCAGAGGGTGGGCTTCTTATTATGAGGTCCCGCCTTTTCCAGCGCTCACTCTGGGTTTAGTTAATGGGATGATTTTCCCTCTTGTTCAAGTCACTGTTCGTCTTAGATTATTCATTTATTTTTGTTGAACTTCATTCTGTTTTAATAAACAAGGAGACAGGTTTTATCAAGGTTGCTCCGGAATTCAGGAAAGGTGAAATGACTGAATAATACATGAAAGGAGCTGTCTGTTAGGAGCGGTGGGGGGATGTAATTACGGCCAAGGTTATCCACCTTTATCTAGGTAGAAAATGCAGATAGGAATGCCGGAAGGCTGACTCACAAAAAAAAACCCTTCGAGGAAAACAAAGAGGTATATTCTACCTTCCACTTTATAAAACCAGTAGAACCAGTATTGTTCTGTACTGCCCCAGGAGCCCTAGTTTCCGTAGACTGTGGGAGTGTAATTGATTGTCATAAAAGAGTAATGCAGTGGTTTTGTGAGCCGTATTTCAGAAAACAACACACTTGAACACAGAGATTGTGGCTGAAATCATGGCACAAATTTATGCTGGGCTTCCCTCTATAATGTATTCAGCAGGGCAAGTTTATCGTCTGTTTGTGAAGATTCTAGCAGTTTCTAAAATTTCTGATCCTAGAAAGGCACACAGTCCCTTTGAGTTGAGCATCTGCTATGTATGTGTGAGCCAGCCATAGATCTCCACTTAGTCACAGACAGGAATCCCTGCATGTTGCAGAGTTGCTAGCTAATGACTGCCGTTTTCCAATCTTGTCATTGCTTCCCCTCTAGTAGTTACTGACACAGACCAAAGACGCTTTGGAGATTTCTGAAGTGTAAGAATATGTAAAAGGCTCACATCAAGGTCCCTCTTGGTGTTTTGTATTGTGGCTATAATCTGGCTTTGCATACTTAGGACCTAGCAGATGTTTAGAGTGGATTCATTCTCTTATACTCATGTCCAAATTTATATGAACCTTCCCTTTGGGAAATCATACTGGATCTGTTTTTCCTTCTAACACTTCCTCCTAGTCTGTTTGTTAGGTTACCTATGCAATAGACTTCTCCGGAAGGATCCAGACCGCTCCACATGGGCTGTTCCCACACCAAGCTCGATAATCACAAGGACACAGTCAGAGTCCCAACCTGATCTTGGGAGGACACCAAAAGGTGTTTCTCAGACAGCTAGTGTGTCTGTTGCCATAAATCTGCCTAGCATGTCTCAGGTTAGAGAAACCAGGAAGGTGACTTCCAGGCTCCAGGACAGCATAAGATCTTGCTGTGAGTTTGATTGGTGAGGCACTAACTAAGACCCTGCTGGGAACCTGTTACCTAACACCTGTCAGGTGCTTTTGAAATGGTCACTTTCTGATTTGCATTTCAGTTTGCACCTTCTCCACGTGGCCTTGGATCACACTTATTTTAATGTCTGTCAGTTATACGCACCTCAAATAATGGTTACCTATGCATGTTTTCTCTTGAGAAGGCTGTCATAGGATCAATGTTTTATGCTTTTCTTTTTAATTTTATGATTTGACTAAATTACTCAGAGCTACAGAGAAAGTCAACAAATGATTGTTAGCTGATCTAACCTTCCTTAACACTCAAATAGTAGAGAAGGGGACTTGTGTACAGTGAAATAGAAACTTCACCCAGGGCAGTCATATAAATTGTGTCTTTAGGTATAAAGTGGAGTTTGCTTCCTGGTGACGTTCCAATGTCATGATACATGTGCTGGGAATAAGGCGGTGGTTCTCAACCTTTCTAATGCTGTGACCCTTTAATACAGCTTGTGTTGCAGCTAACCTCCCTCACCATAAAATTTCTTTGTTGCTATCTCATAACATAACATAAGTTTAATTTTGCTATTGTTTTGAATCATCATGTAAATATGTCTGTTTATCAATGGTTCTAGGTAACCCCTGTGAAATGGTCGTTCGACCCTCAAAGATGTCATGTCCCTCCTGTTGATAACCTCTGGTGTAAGCGGAGGATGGTCCTCTGGTTCGCTTGGAATGTGTTCCACTTTTATTTGCCCCTACTGCTGTTGCTGAGATTAGGTCAAGCAGTCGCAGAGATAAGCTGGAACAGCTCCTGTTGTCTGTTTCGGAAATATGAACAAAGCAGCATGTTTGGATCCAACGAACAAGCTTTCCCAATCTCTGTCTCCTGAGTGCGGGATAACAGGCATGTCCCCTCATGCCAGATACTGTTTTTAGCATATTTCTACCAAGCATCTGAAAACTTCCAGGCCTACTGCATGCCATCCAGGGGGTCTCATGAATCCACTGTTCCCAAGGATGTTTGTCAGTACCCCTCATTTTGGGGGACTGTTCCATGTGTGTACAGCCCAAGGGAACCCCTTGAATCTTAAAAACCCTCTTGAACCTTGACCCTCATGAGTCTTTCTGTGTTCTGCATTCTGACCCAGAACTTTTTTTTTTTTTTTTTTTTTTTTTTTTCGAGACAGGGTTTCTCTGTGTAGCCCTCACTGTCCTGGAACTCACTCAGTAGACCAGGCTGGCCTCGAACTCAGAAATCCACCTGCCTCTGCCTCCCAAGTGCTGGGATTAAAGGTGTGCACCACCACTGCTTGGCCCTGACTCAGAACTTTTATGTGAGACATAAGTTCCATGTATTTCTTGAGGAAAGCACTTGTAGAGCATGCATGTTCTCTTGTGTCTTCAGCATAGATTGGGATGCCAGATAACAGAGTAAAGGGGACCTAAGCTGGAGAACTTCTAAGCAAATTGTGGTATCTATCACATACACACACACAGACACAGACACACACAGACACACACAGACACACACAGACACACACAGACACACACAGACACACACACACACACACACACACACACACACACACACATGCTCCCACCATATGGTAGTTAGCAACAAGAAATGTTCGAATAGTAAGGAGTGAGGATTTCAAAGCAGTTGTCTTATAAAGTAGATATTCTAGTCTATTCTATACAAGCTTCTTTCTCTTGAGTCCATTCTGCTTTTATTGCTACCACTTTACCATCTCGTATCTGGATCACATGACTACCCTACTGCTCAGTTTAACTTTCAAGAGTTAATCATGATTGCTTCTTATGTAGGGTATTCTTTTTTTTTTTTTTTTAAGATTTATTGATTTTATGTATGAGTGCTTTATCTGCATGTATACATGCTTGCCAGAAGAGGGCGTCAGATCCCATTTTCGATGGTTGTGGTGGTTGGGAGTTGAACACAGGACCTCTCTCTGGAAGAGCAGCTAGTGCTCTAACCATTGAGCTTCCTCTGGAGCCCCAGCAATTATTCTCTATTACAATTTTTGTTTTGTCCCTCTTGCTGTCTTTATAATCAGATTTTGCTTTCAGGTTCTTGCTTTAGTGGTTGTGTGGCTTTCGACGTGTCATTTTCTGATTCTTGGATTCTTCTTGGCAACTCTCACAGTTATCTTGGGTATTAAATGAAAGAACAGATTTATCACATTAATTACGAGGCAGTTGATAACTGATAGTAAATGGTTGCAATTAAATTTTCTTTTATATGAGTCTTCATGTCAGTAGAGGAGATAATGTTACGTTCCCTAAACATTTCATGGCTAATTTTGATCTTTATTTTCAGATTGGGCTTTCATGCTCTATTTTTTTTACTATCTTCCCTTTTCCTTGTCAACATCTTTTTTTTTTTAAACTTAATTAATTAATGAATCTTTATTTTTGAAACAGGTCTTCGTAGCCCAGACTAAACTGGAATTTGCTGTTTATTCTAGGATGTCTTCAAACTCAGGGCCAGTTTTCCGCTTCTGCCTTCATGTGCCGGGATTACCGGGTTGGACCAACACATCCAATTCCCTTGCTAGAGTTTCTGTCTTACATATTGTTTAGAACCCAGCATGAACTCAGTCTGCCTAACAAGTGCCTTCTAATAGCTTAATTTCTTACTAATTGCTCTTACTTTTAATTCCCTAGATATGAGAAATGGATACCTAGACACAGTGCATTGTACCTTTTGAAACTTCAGGCATAGTTGCATGTTTTCCTTATAGTTTTTCTTCCTTTCTATTTTCTGCAACCCCTTCAACTGTGCTGTGCTCTTTGAACCAACTGTTATACAAATATGGAACACAACTGCTGTTGACTCGAGAAGACCCGCGACAGCCGTAAAGCACCATGGCTTTCCTAAGGCAGCAGACACCGAATATACCTAGTATTTATATGCTTGAAATGCTAGTATACATTATGGAAATCTGGAATTTAAACCTCTAATACTGTCCTTAAAAAGAATATGCATGAGGTGTTGTTTGAGTTTCAAATACTTTAGCCTGTAAGTAACAGGAAACCTGACTCCGGAGACCTAACAAATAAGGACTTCTTTGCCTCACATAATGAGAAGTCTGGTGGCCAGCAGCCTGGCACTTTTCAGCCTGTACAAGAAACTTGGGCCTTATTCCTTCCGCAGTGTCCTAAGGGTATGCTACCAATGGCAACCCTGATAAATACCAAGCGCAGGTTAAGTTGCTAATTTTCCTATAGAATCCTCACTTTGAAAATGCTGTGTGCTATAAACCTGCCAGAAAAAGTATCTGCTTCGGGTAATGACGTTCCTAGCCTGACTTCTAAGGAGAAACTTGAAGGTTTTGAGGTTAATTTCAAAGCTTATTGGCTTTCCTTTGTGGTCAAGGGCTATATAGAAAATTAAGTTTGGATCCAAGAAATGTGCAGAACAGAAACACTTATTTCATTGCCGGAAGAAGAAAGAGGGGGGGGGGGAGGGAGAGGGAGGAGAGGGGAGAGGGAGAGAGAGAGAGAGAGGGAGAGAGGGGAGAGGAGGAGAGAGAGGAGAGACAGAGAGAGAAGGGCACTGGTTAGCACTTGAAGACACACAGGATTTATTTCGCTGCCTTTTGCTTATGTTCCCTTTATGTTTTGTGGGTTAATTTTTTTTTGTTTAGTTTTGTTTCTTTCTTAAGTAGATCCAGGTAGCCCCAAATTAAGCCCTTCAAACTAAAAACCGCATGGTATTTCACCTTATCTGACTGTTTTGGAGATGGATAACCATAGTTCTTACAGTCAACCTTTGTGGTGGCTGAAAAGGCACCTGCCACAGAGTTCTGTAGTTACAGGACAAAGTTAGAGTGAGCACAGCTGAAGTCCTCCCAGGTAGTGGTCCTTTTAATGGTCTTTGACTCCTGTTGACTGAGACAGCATGGAATGTCCTAAGTGACGTTCCATTGTCCATGGGAGCCTGCTGTAAATACCAGTGTCCTGACGTGGTGTGTGTGCCGCTAATTTCAAGTCCTCTTGAAACTGCTCCTCAGAAGTTTGAAATGCTTATTAGCAATCAGCACTGTGTATTAGCACAGCCCGGCCTAGAGAAAACATGACTTATCCTTTGGTAATGGACAACGGGGTAATAGTGGAAGATGAAAATTAATTATCTTTATGCAGATGTACCATCATTCTGCGATAGAGCTGGATTATTTATGCTTTGGGAAAGATACCAATTTGGTTTTATGATGCCGCAGAGCCGGCAAATAGCCGTTAAAGAATGCGTTATTCGAATTGCTATTAATTTGGCGACTTATACAGAGCACATAGGAATATAGTACACATTTGTAACATATTCTATCCTTTTTTTTTTTGAATTAAAAAACTACTGCAAAATGCTTAAACCTTCTGGGCCAGGAAGTGAGGCAGAGGGAACAGCTTCTTTTGTCCCGTTCTTTATATGATTAGTCTGTGCACTTGATACTCTTCAAGGTACAGATCCTAAATTATAGTACCTGTTCATTGGCCCTGGCTGGGGAAAGCACTGTCTAGGTGTCCTACTATATAACTGGAAATATTGTGGAATGTGTTTAAGAACTCTTATGTAGGGGCCTATGTGCTTATTTTAAATTGTGTATGTGTGTGTGTGTGTGTGTGTGTGTGTGTGTGTGTGAGAGAGAGAGAGAGAAAGAGAGAGAGAGAGAGAGAGAGAGAGAAGAGAGTAATAACTGGGAACTGAATATAAATTTATAAATTCTTGCCAGGTGGTGCATGTGGTGCATGCCTTTAATCCCAGCATTTGGGAGGCGGAGACAGGGGAATCTCTGGGCACCAGCCTGGTCTACAGAGATAGTTATAGGACAGTCAGGGCTACACAAAGAAGCCCTGTGTCGAAAAACAAACAAACAAAGAAAAATTCTTTCCCCTCCTTTGCTTACTTATTTAGATTTTGATTTGTACTCTTTTATATATTTTTAATTTTTTTTATATTTAAACTTATCCATCAGCCCGATAAAGCATGGGCTTTGAGGTGAGTATATTTCTTTTCATTCTCTCTTGAGTGTCAAGGCTGCAACAGTACTTTATTGAATTAAACATATATTTGCACATATATCACATTTCATCACATATGATTATAATAAAATTACAAAATAAGTCTGCCTCTGAGTTTTGTGAGGGGGGCACGTATCCACACACTCACATATAGATCCTCGTTATTCAGAATATTAATAGTGCTTTGCTTCTGGAGGATCCTGCTGTCTGTTTGTTATTCAGTCAAACAGAAATCCAAGCAGGCCTGAAAACAGATTTCACAGATGTGAATCAAGTCCTAAGTCTTTAAACTACGACATTATCCAAATGGACTTCACCTTAATGGTAGGTGAGTCTTTTCGAACTTCCTTCACAGTGGAGGAGAGGAGTCAGTGTAGTTCAAAGCCCAAGAGACACTCTGCTCATCTCGCCACTGTTGGAGATAGAGGGGTTCAAGTGAGGGGAACATACGTCTTCTCAAGCCTGAGAAGAGATTCTTCTCATAGCAGCAAGGGTACTAGGACATCAGCCTTAGAGAGAAAGAACATGAAATTGTTCTGTATTGTGAATTAGCATGTAGGTACTTCTTCCCTGAGTCTCCTGGCATGAGCCCAGTTCAACCATTAGTTTCATGAGCCCCTAACAGATAACCTAATGCTGTGTCTAACCTGAGGAGCTGTGAGCAAAGCACTCAGCTATGTGCTCTGTTCTCTCTATAGCTATTTGCTACACCACAATAGGAATCTAATAAACATGTACAGGGTAGTGGTTTCCTCTAGACTAACTAATGGGGCATACATTCAAATTTACTTTTTGTGCAGCAGAAGAAAATATTAGGTAAAGGCAACATAACTGGAGACTTGCTATAATATCTTCATGGTATGCATGATAAAAAGAAGTCAAGAGAGGTTCAAGATCTTGCGTTGCAGTCTTGTGTCCTGATGTAAGGGTTAATGTTTTCTCTGTTGGGTCTCATTATTGGTTCATAATGAGTGATAGTTTTATGTTGGGGAAATGTAAAATAGCTAAATAACAGCAATGTCTGTGTCATAATGGCAACAAAGAAAGGAACAAGAAGATAAAAATTGTGTTTACAAGAGTATTAGTGTTTACTTAAAAACTTTGACGTATGGGATGTATAGTATGGGTTGCTGTGAGCTATTGGGCAGTATAAAGTATTAGTATATTCTGGAGTTTCATTCATGTTGACCCACTACTGAATTCTTCCAATGATTCCACTAATATCTTCTGCTACCATGGATAGAACCTAGGACTTTGTGCATGCTAGCTAAGCACTCTACTAGTGAGCTACATCCTCATGTGTGGCTGATATTTGGGATATCACAAAGTAGCACTCTCTCTCTTTCTCTCTCCCTCCCTCCCTCCCTCCCTCCGTCCCTCCCTCCCTCCCTCCCTCCCCCACTTTCTGTGTGTGTGTTGTTTGTGTGTATTGTATAGGTGTGCATGTCTATGAGGACATCTAAAGTTGATACTGTTTTCCACTTCCTTCTCTTGATGTGATGTCGCTTAATGAATCCAGAGCTCACCAATATGCAGGTTTGGCTAGCCAGTTTGCTTAGGAAGTTTGGTCTTTCTGCTTTTTAGGCTGGACTCGTGGTGGGCCACCACACCCACTTAGAACTTACATGGATTCTGGGAACCTGAACTGTGTGCCCTCTTGCTTGACTAGCAGATACTTTAGCTGCTATGGTATCTTACTAGCCCCTTTTATATTATTTTTTGAGAAAGAATCTTGACAGAATCTCACCAATTCAACTAGAACAGATGGCCAGCAAGCCCCAGGGATTCTCCTGTCTTTGGCCACCAGCATTGGTCTTACAGGTTCATAGAGCACCAGCTTTTTATATAGGTTCTGGAGAGCAAGTCCTTTATGGAGCCATGACCATAGCCTCTTAAGTGGCTTATTAAAAAAACTTATTATGATTCTATACTGTCTGTCTGTCTGTCTATCTTATCTATCTATCTATCTATCTATCTATCTATCTATCATATTTCTTCTTAACGTCCTTAATGTTAGCAATTATTTGACCCCTGAAGATGAGCTTGCTACTGTTTGAAAGTAGCTTTTGTATAATTCTAATATAATGAATGGCAAATCTAATTTGGTGGTCTGTCTAAATAATAGAGTAAAATTCAGTTCGCGTTATGTCCAAGAAAGTTGGTCTGCTTATTATAATAAAAAGAAAATGCCATTCTCAAATGTTACAAAATTCAATCTACTTTCCCATACTTTTTTTTTTTAAAGCTCAAAATGTCATTGAGAAAATAAGGAGCATGGTAATAGAGAGTTAGGAGAATTACACAACATAAGTTTCGTTCTGCTAGGGTTTAATTTAAATACGGGACGTTTGAAGGGGACCAAATCAGACTTGACAGATTGTTTCTATGATCATGAACCAGTTACACCAAATATAGAGACTAATAACATTCATTGTATTTTTACAAGGAATTTGTGAATAAATGAATATAGTGAATGAAAAAAAAAAAGTTAGTGTCAGTCTCTTGTTTTCCCGAGTCCAGTCCAGTTTGTATGAACCATAGTTTTGTTTCTTTGTTTTTTTGTTTGTCAGTATGAGATGTTTTATTTAGCCAGGTGATGGTGGTGCAACCTTTAATCCCAGCACTTGGGAGGTAGAGCTAGGCAGATCTCTTTGAGTTCCAGGGCAGCCTGGCCTACAGGGTGAGTTCTAGGACAGCTAGAAACTCACAGAGAAAACCTGTTTCAAAAACTAACAGTAAATAAATAAATAAATCAGTTTTATTTCCTGTTTGCTAAATGTAAATATTTGGATTTGATGAATAAGGATAGTTTCTTAATTTACGTGACCCCAGAATTTGGATTCCTCAGTAGATCTAGTCCTTCACAAATGTCATAGTGAATCTGTGTCGAGCCTGTGATGGTAGCCCAGGGTGTGTTTGCCAACCATTGGAGGAGGTAGATGGATGTTAGCCTCTTTTACCTCCCCTGGGGACTCCTGTCACCAAGGCATGATTCTGGCTTCTCTTGAATATTCCAGACTCTTAATTTGGACTGCTTCTGCTTTAGAGAGAAACATTCAGGCATTTATATTCACATGGTGAGAAGACAAAACCTGTGCCCTTCCAGACTTCCATTCTACAAGGACACATAGGTAACAACTTCTCTTCTTCCTTTTAGAAGTATTATAGTATAGGTGCCTGGACACTCATGTCTTAAAATTGGACCAAGGTCCCCCTTACAGATTTCATGTTTGGTTTTGTGTAGAGCTTAGCTCCTGACTACCAGGTCCGGACTTGGCTCAAAGCTCAAGTGTCTCCTTGTTCTGGAAGAGCAAAGCCTTGTGAGACACACACAGCAAACCTTGTGTTTCCAGAAAGAGGTTCCTGGTTGTGCTCAAAAAATCACAAAAGATATAAACTTGATTTTGAGACCGTTTTTAAAATAGATAGGCAAAGGACAGTTCATACAGGAAAACATGCAGGAGTCATTTCACCCATTTGTGTGATGGCTCATTGTTCCCCGCTGTCTGATGCTTCCTCATAGGCAGTTTAACAAGTTACAGAGTCTCTCGTTGTTTTTAAAAGAAAACTACCAAGTTAAAGACCATTGTTCTAAACAAGGAATGACTGACTTTAAATACTTTTTCAGAGTGCTTCTAATGGCCTCTGACATCTTTTTTCTTTGTGCCTTTGAAAGGTGACCTGAAACAGAATAGGACTTGCCATTTTTTTTTTTTAAGGCAAATTTTTCTCTCACTTCTTCCCACCCACCACCTGCAGCAAAAAGAGATTAGAGAAATAATCAGGATGTTAATTATATTTTAATAATAGCTGATAGATACAGGATTTTTTTTCCCCCACTAACCTAAGGCTAAGTGCTTTGTGTGAACTAGCTTATTGAATTTTAGAAGTCTACGCGATAATAATAGCTATCGTCAGTCCTAGGAGATAAAAATAACTTATCAATCCCACGACTTTCTGCCTATTGTCTGTGTTTGTACTTTGTATGTATGATTTTTTTCCTCTTTCTTACTCATTATCAAAATAATGTTTCAAATATAAGCACTATGTGGATTGTAAATTTCATATTTCTTTTGGGGCTGAAGCTTAGGACGGCAGTTAATAAAGTGCTTTTGGGTCAGGGGAAATGGCTTGGGAGTTAAAAGCACTTGCTTCTCTGTATGGCTCACGCTAACCTGTTAACAGCTACAGGGAATCTGGTACCCTCTTCTAGCCCTCATGGATGACTGCACATACATATGGATATGCACATATGTACACACAAATTTACAAAGATGTACTGCTTAGTGGATGGTAGATGTTTAGGGAATCATTAAATGAAGAGATTCTTGTTCTTTTCGGTGGGAAAGTTGCTAAACAGAGAGAAGTACAGTAATTAGAAGTGATAAAACGAGAATTTGCAACCGAGCAAATATAGGTTCAGAGCCTACAATCTGTGTGGGCAGTGAGAGCTAATTTTCAAGAAGAAATTCATAAAACAGTGTAAACTTCCAAGGTTGAATATATACACTTAGGTTTGTAGAACAAAACCCACTTCAAGTTGTCTTGGAAAATTCAGAATCTTGGAATGTACGTGTGTGTGTGTGTGTGTGTGTGTGTGTGTTATTTAGTTGGTGTGTCTGTGTGTTTGGGAGATGGGAGCTCATGGTGCCTAGAAGAATGTGTTGTATGCCTGGAGGAGGATTTAGAAGAGGATAGGAGACATCCTGTGTGGATGATGATAACTGAACTCATATCTTCTGCTAATGAGTCAGGTGCTCTTAATCACATCTTATTTCTTAATTAAAAAAAAAAAAACCTATGTGTATGTGCAGATCTGTCTAGTGGTAGGTGCTCATGAGTTTAAGTCCTCGCAGGTGCGGGTCATCAGGGTCCCCTGGACCTGGTGTTGCAGGGAATTGTGAGTTCTAGGTGTGCGTTCTAGGACCTGAACTCAGATCCTCTGTGAGAGCAGTATGAACTCTTAACCATTGTGCCATCTCTGTAATCCAGCAGCCCTTAGCTTTTTTTTTTTTTTTAAAGAAATTAATAAAGATGGTCCTTTGTTCTATTTCATAAAACATAATGCATAATTAAAATAATGATTTTAAAATTTATTGGCAATAGTTCTTATCACTCATCTCTACCTTTTATTTCCTTTTAGCAAAAATCTCAGAAATTATTAACTTCATAGACTTTGAAGAATGATTTTTCTTTTTATGGCTACTTCTGTTTTTTCCCTCACCTGTTTTTTCCTTTCAATTTCAGTTTGGCAATGATGTATTAAATGAATAGAACACCAGTGTATTTCACCAAAACTAGAAAAAGGACCACATGAATTCAGCTTCTATATCTCAGAACATTGAGATATGTACTTTGAACATTAATTGAACTTAGAACATTGAAAATATGTACTTTGTCCAGACAAATATCATTAGATGCTATTTTCATTTTGCAGTTATTGTAGCTTGCATAGGAAGAACATGATATTTCTCTTTTAACTTTGGATGAAGTTAAACATTTTCCAAATGGTAGTTAACTAAATATGCCTAGTCATGAAGACTTTTTCTTTCATGGATTTGTCGTTGTATTTTGCTTCTTAGGATTCTTTAGTTGCTTACTAAAATTTCCTAGCTGGATGTTTCGTAGTTACTAAAAGGTAAGTTGTGTTCTGCATAGCAGTCAGCTGCTTATTCACTTAGAGATTGTGTGTGTGTGTGTGTGTGTGTGTGTGTGTGTGTGTTTGTCTGCGGTATGTATTTTGTCAGAGGACAACTTGAGGGAGTCATTCATACCTTGCCCCTATGTGGTACCGAGGAGCCAATTTGGGTGGTCAAGCTTTACAGCAAACACCCTTATCTGCCTCGCTGTCTTGCTGACCCCTAGGAAATTAAGGTTAAATTTGGGTTATACACTTCGTATCATCGCACAGTTATGTGGCTACTTGAGAATGTCTTGTCTCCAAAAATTCTGAAGACCAATAATGCTATGAAGCTTCTGCTTTAAATCAGAGCAGTTGGCTTTATAAGTCATGGTGTTTTCAAGTGGTTTCAACAATCTCCAGAGGCTTTCCATCTTCTGTTGATCCCTGCCTGTAGCTGGACCGCCGAATGGTACTTTCTTTTTTGTGAGTTGAAATCTCACAAGAGGGGCTCGCCTCTTGCTTGCATCAGGCATTACCTAGAGCAGTTTTTCCTTCTGTACTGGAGGACCACTGTAGGGGCTGCTTGCTCTTTGGATGCTTTTATCGTCATTTTGTATGAGTGATGCTTTCTTGAGCACGTAGACTCCTGCACCTTGTGAGTTGTGAGTAAGGTCACTCATGTTTGCGGTAAAGGAGCATTCAGGTAGATAGACACGATGTGTGAATGGTTCAGGCTGCTCCTCCCCTCAGTTCACACTCTTGCCTTCTTACTCTCAGGAGCCTAGTCATTCTGCGGTTATCAGTGGCATGTCATTTACTTGACAGCAACAAACAGGAGCAAGTGACTTACTCTGCGGTTTTCACATTGTCTTGCCAGTGAAGTTATAGAAAATAAAATGACAGCATGTAAAATCTTATTTTAACCATATGGTTGTTTTGCCTGAAGGCACGGTATATGCACCATGTATGTGCAATCTGCAAGAAGGCCAGAGAATGTATTGGAAGTCATGGACACTGGGGTTCCACATATGCGTGATCCTCTATGTGAGTGCTGAGTGCTGAACCTGGCTCCTCTGCAAGCATAGCCATTTCCCCAGCCCCCAAATGGAATTATCCTTATTTTTGAATAAAGATGTCGGAAAGAAAAAAGACCGACCATGTGTAAACATTTTGTAAATGGTTTGTTCATTGGTAGTTTTACTGTGTGTCGGGCCGGAATACACATGGTGGAGTCCTAGCAAGGTCTTGCTGTTTTAAATTGTTTTATCAATATTTTACATATTACATGATTTGATAATTTTTAACTGAGGAGTATATAAGTGAATCCATTTTCATTTGCCATGTTGGAAAGAATCCATTAAAAACAAAATTGCACAAGCCCGTTTCTTTCAAGAAAGGTATGAAAACTTTATATGTAACTTGTGAAGTTTAGATCTTTCACATGAAAGAACCAGGCAGGGGCATCAAATCTCTGGGAGACTCAATTGATTAATGCATAAAGCTCTTTAAATTTTCAATGATCTGAGATGCTTTCTAGTTTTTTTTTTTTGGATGAGAAAGCTAATTGATTTTAAATGCCAGCCTTTGTCTTAGTGTGATGAAAGTGGTTAGCCCCCTCGGGCTACTAGGTGAAAGGAATTGTACTCTCTTAAGAGGAAATATTGATGGGAGAAGACATTGAATTGATTCTCAAGGGAGCACGGGTAGGTCATGTTTTGTCAGGCCTAGGGACACTCTGGAATCTTACAGCAATAGGAACAAATGGAGATGTCACCAGAATGAAGGGACTGAGGTTTATGCCTACGTGTCCACCTGCTCTTCTGGGAGATGCCACAAACGACTGGCATCTGCTCGCCTTTCTATTGCTTTGCCTTTTGTTTCTCAGAAATGTGCTGACAGATGAAGACGACGTAAAGACATTCTTCTACAACAGTGAGAACAACTACATTGTTTTAACATTATTCCCTTCTTTGTGTCTCTAGACCAAATATTCCATTATTGATTTTTTTTTGCAGTAGTCTAATTCAGTGGAATCACACACACACACACACACACACACACACACACACAAATACACAAAGGAGCAGGGGCAAGGACACAAAGAAAAACCCAAGGGTTATTATTTTTTTCTTTTACAGCTTAGAAACTTGTACTAATAAGCCCTTAGTTAAAATAATAGAGGGGCTATTCTAGTTTATTTATAGGATAAAATGCCACAAGTTAAACATTTTGATTGTACTAGAGGCGCTTGCTTTGAAAGAGTCCTCTCTGCTAAGTCAGACTAAGCCACCACCACCACTTGGATTATAAGGACTCCCACCCTGACCTGGCTTGGAAATTGGCACTCAGAGTTTGATTTTCTGAAAAGCACACTGGAGCTGGGCTCCTTTCCTTGTGAACGGCGGTGTGTTTGAGAGCAGCTAATTGAGGTGTGGAAAGCATCTCAGAAAAAGGTATCATGCAAGGCATAATTATTTTCCAAGTGTCTGGGAGCAGCGTTCCCCAATCAGAGCTCCAAGGAGTAGAGATTACAATCAGAGTTCATCTGGACTTATTGTGTTTGCAGTGCCTGCCCTATTCCAACGGGCGGTCACGTGGCAGGAGGAAACCTTTCAAATTCATCAGTGTCTTAAGGAAATGTAATCTGAGTTCTGGCTATTGAGAACGCTACTCAACAGGAGATGGGAAGGGGGTCTACAGCATGTAGTATATGTTTTATTGCTTGGTTGCTGCACTCTTTAAAAGTGTAGAGCAACAGCAAATGGTTATGATGGGTGCTAGACTTCGGCATGAAGCTTAGAACAGATCACACCAGACCAAACGGTTCCAAGAGTGGGGGGGTGGGGGAGCGTTTATTCAGGGCAGAGGGCAAAGGTGGGGAGAGAAAGGGAGAAGATGCGGAGAAAAGAGGGTAAGGTCAGAGAGTTCTGCCTATTTTATATGGGCGGTGACGTAGCTTTTCCCAGGTAAAGGTGAGGTAGCCAGGTGGATCCTGGGAGTGTATGGCAGTTGCCTTAGCAACGAGGTGAAGCTCGCCTAGATGTGATGTCACTGAGGTTCCAGCCTGATACCAACAATGGTGTTTGTTATGTGGGGCCTCCCCAGCAACCATTCTCTGGCTCCTTGTTTTTTTTTTTCTTTTCCCTCTAGTATTTCTTCGCCAATTAGGCAGTCTGGGTCTCTTGGTGGTTGGCTGTCTTGCTCCCAGTCTCTGGAAGACGGAAGTCCTGTGAGCCTTGTTGCACAAATCTTTCTGAACATTTGATTAGTTGTGGGAGCTGAATGTGTTCCTCCGACTTACGTTTGAGTTGGGCTTCTATCCCTTGTGACTTAAATAGGCTTAAAGGACACCCCTAAAGGTTTAGTGTCAGATTTCCCTCCAGCTAGGAGCATCACTGCTTTCCACTAAGGGAAACTTGACTAAGGACGAAGGGCACTTGTGGGGTAGAGGGACAGTCTGATATCTGTAGTGGATGTCACAGTGTGGACGACAACATGCATGTTTGAGGAAAGGACTAGAAGAGCTCAGGAGCAGTCGTTCTGCCAGGAACTCAGACAGCTTGAGGGTCGCACCTTTCTGAAGTGACCTTGAGGCTTTGGCAGCGAATCCTGCTTCCAGATTTGGACACAGCATGAGGCACCGGAATACACAGACCTCCTGTCTGCATTTGAATAATTAGCCTCAGCACAGGGTCCTGAACAGTGACAGGATATAAACAAAGCCAGCATACAGAGACCCTAAGGAAGCTTGGCTTTGGGGGGAAATAATAGCTCAGATGACGACTCTGTTGAATTTGGTAGCATCTTTGCCCTTGGATAGCATTTCCTGTGGCCTAGCAGCATCCTCTTGCTCTGGAGGGTGCTTTCCACATAGCAGATGTAATAGCCCCACTGGCTGTATACACAGATGGGCAAGTTACCCATCCCTACGGCACACAGGGTTCACCCAAATGGCTTTATCTGAGCCTTTTTCCTTTAGGCCATTTGCTTTCTGCTGAAGAAAATTTGAACCAGTGTCCCAGGGGCAATAATAAAAATACTATTTCAGAAGGATTTTTTAAACCTCGTGTGTATTTTAGTTCAGGTTGTTTTCCTAGAAGAAAACTCTGACTTCCCGGGATAAAAGGAAAATGTGAAGGGAAAAAGAAAAACACCCTACCTAAATATTTTTCGGATCTGCCATGTTTTGCAGTCTGCAGACAGCCCTAGCTTTCTTTAATGGATACCTCTTGTGGAGATGTAAATTGGTATAGTTGTAGAACATCCCCAGGGAATGTGCTAGGAGCAAAAGAGAGAGCCTCCTGCAGTGTCATGGGGTCAGCCCAGTGAAGCATTGCTCTGTCCTTGTCATGCTTTGCTAGGGAAGTTCAAAGCCAAAGTAAGCATTGCGTCATCCTTGCCGTTTGCTTTCCTCTGTAATTTTCTTTGGAATAAAGATATCTATTGTTAACCGTACAGACATTTCATTAAACACATTTGACCATCTACCAACAGTCTCTCTCTTCCCCTCTCTCCTTGCTTCCTCATTTCTTTTCACTTTTTTTCTTCATACACACTGTAGCATGGGGTGGCCTCCAGTGCCCAGCGGCTCTCCTTCATCCACTTTCTGTGTGATGAGAATGTAGACCTGAGCCACCATTTCTGGTTTACATATGTTTTGTTTGTTTGTTTGTTTTGTTTTTTTTTTTTTTTTCATGTAGACTCTTGTTCATTTCTGTAGCAACACTGGAGCAGTATTGTTACGGTTTGTGTATACTCGACCCAGGGAGTGGCACTGTTAGAAGGTGTGCCCCTGTTGGAATAGGTGTGGCCTTGTTGGAGTAGGTGTGTCACTGTGGTTGTGGGCTTTAAGACCCTCATGCTAGTTGCCTAGAAGTGAGTATCCTGCTAGCAGTCTTCAGATGAAGATGTAGAACTCTCAGTTCCTCCTGCACCGTGCCTGTATGGGTGCTGCCATGTTCCCACCTTGATGATAATGGACTGAATCTCTGAACCTAAAGTCAGCCCCAATTAAATGTTGTCCTTATGAGTTGCCTTGGTCATGGTGTCTGCTCTCAGCAGTAAAACCCTAACTAAGACAAGTATATATTGTCCCTTTGCTTGGTCACTTCACTGAAGAGTGAACTAGGGCTTATGGATGCTGGGAAATAGATTTCATGGACTTTAGGAATCCAGCTAGTGCAGCATTTACTGTCACCATGCATCAGTTATGAGCTTTTCTTTGAAAACGGGGACATATCTTTTCCTTTGATTTCTTCTTGTTCTCACTCATCCTGTCTTTGTACTTCGTGGCACCAGTGACTTGACACTGTGGCATCTAATGTTCCTAATTTCTTTGATATTTTCCCATGAACAATTCAAAAGCATATATATATGTAAAGAGAAACCAATGCACACATTCCACATTTCAGTTGAAACATCTTGGAGTTGGTGAGTGTGGATCCAGCAAAGCATAGTCCGCATCGAAGCTGCAGAAAAAGTGGAGCATGATGGAAGGTGGGGCCATGGGGGCCTGCGACCATGGGTAGTGATAAGTGAAGGCCCCTTGAAGAAGTGTGATTGAAATCTCCAAGGGAGACATAACTGTTTCCACCCTCACAATTCATGACTATATTGGCAAACATGGTGGTGTTGAGGCATTTATTTCGAGTAAAACACTGAAGGAAGATATGCATAGTCCTTAAAAATCACTGAAAAGTCATCCTCCTGTGATCTGTCTCTCTCTGGTCTGTGTCTCCCTTACGTCCTTTGCTTCTTGTGCCTTTCTTTGGCTGTCACCAGGCCTCATATGCCCCAGGCAGCCATCAGGAATCTGTTAAGTACCCTTGTCTTTGAGGACCAGGACACGTTCACATGTCCAGCATCCATAGTACCAGGTAGCTGGGCTTGTCTGTGTCCTACACCTACCTCATGTCTTCATTTTCCTGTAGCTTGGATGGCTACTGTGGTGGAGTCATAGATGGATCATGTCAGGCTGCTGATGAGGAGGGAGAAGATCATACAAGATCACAATGAATACCTGGCCAATGACCTTGACAAGGTGGGGCTGGTGGGGAGCTGATGGTGAAGATCTGCAAGTTCTTCTACAGTGAGAGCCCAGACGCTCCTGCAGCTACAGCCACTACTTCAAGAACATCATGGACTTACGTGGTAATATTCTTGATGCCACCATGGGAACCCTAGGTTTGTTCTGCACATTAACAGTGTCCGTTTGGCTACACATGATTTCTGAAACATGCTTGAGATGGGGCAGGTCCTATGTTTTATTGTGGAGGCTGACATTAACACCTGGTGCAGAGTGCTGGAGGAACAGACTGATGGGACATCCCTGGAGATGCAGAATGAAGACTGAAGGAGCTGCTTGCTATCTGAAGAAGGATGAAATCAGTACCATGAATGTCTGGTTAACATAGCGATGGATTCTGCTCCTGGCATTGATCTAGCCAAGACCAAAAGACACAAGAGGCTAATATGAGCTTATGGCAGAGAAGGACTAGAAGAATAACAGACTATTTCACCACATGGATGAAGTCGCTGAGCGGAGAAAACTCTGACCATATTGAACACTTCCAGAAGAGTAGGTTGGAGGTCAGATTTAGACCTATTCTCCAGGGTCTTGAGCTCAAGCTGCAGTTTTATCTCACACTGAAAGCTGCCCTGGAAGGCACAGTGGCAGAGACCAAGATGCCCTATGGAGCCCAGCAGGTACAGATGGAGCTTGTGACTGAGCACTGCTGAGGCCCAGCTGACAACAGTGGTGGAACCAGGAAGGAGTACCAACAACAGCTTATGGACACAGAGCTGGGCTAGAGCAGGAGATTACCACCTACTGCTACCTGACTGAAGTCCAGGACTGACAGTACAACAATCTGCTTGTTTCAAGGACCTCTGAGTCGACTGAGTCCTGGCTCCTGCCCTCCTGTGTGAAACTCTCCAAAGAGTATTAAGACTCAGGGAAGGACCCTTGCACCTGGCTCTTCCGATGATCTGCCAAAAAGGTTTTATTACCAGCAGGCCGCAAATACCAGAGGAAGTCCATGTTTTTAAAAGGTTTATTGTCATGGCAGAAAGTGGATGAAGCTGTACCCGTGTCCTCAGGGTGGGCCTGAGGTTAAATACCTTTTGTGTGTAAGAGGAGGGTCTGGGAAAGAATGTTTAATTGGCTACACCCTCTGACCTTTAGCTATCTCATTAATGTGGAGATCTCTTGAGGCTCTGCCATCTGTAGTCACGCCCTCTACCTGTGCTGTGTGACCAAAGGCCATAATTGTTTCTTTGGGAGGTGCTGTGGATAAGTGAAAGGAATCAGGGCCCAGGAGCAAGTCCAAACACCTACTGTCCCATTAAGGTATCCAGGGTTTGAAACATGCACTCGACCATGTACCCAGCTGCCTCTCACAGCCCACTGCTCCATAGTCTTGCCTGGTACCACAGGCGTACAATTATAGATATTTGAGAAACTGAGGCAGGGGGTTGTGAACCCATGACCTGTGTCATAGAGGGAATTGAAGGCTAGTCCTGACAACTTTATAAATCTTGTGTTAATAAGAGGAAGAAAGAAAGAAACAAAGAGGTAAATGAAAGAAATAAAAGAAAGACTGAAAGGAAGAAAGAAAGAAAAAGAAAGAAAGGGGAAAAAACCAAATAAAGAAAATACAGGTTAGGGTATTTGGCTTAGTGGTAGAGGTCTTTCCCAGCATTGTGTAGCCCTGGGTTGACTCCCTAGTACTGCTATGGCATATGGCTGGTGGTGGGGTTGGGGAGGACACAAACAAAAACCCAGGAAAAAAACTATTTAAGGGTATCTGTAGCATTAATATCTGTTACATAAATTCTACATTTCTGTGACAATATGAAGAACATTCTGGATTTTTATGTTCATCTTTCTCGTCTTTTCAAAATGTGCTTTTTTTTTTTTTTTTTTTTACCATAAATAAATGCAGGCATATATTTAGATTTATGTAGTTTTAAGCTTTGCAGGAATAAAGTTGAGCTCTCTAAAACCTTATGCCATTTACTTAAAGAAACTCAATATAATGTTTTAAATATCCATTCTGCCCATATTACATAGTTCTGTCTTGTTTACTCTGCTGTGTATGCCACTTTCTGAAATAATGCATTCAGTGTTATGAGCTGACACAAATCCTCAGGGAGTCCGCCGTGAAGATGCATTGAGGTAAAATGTTAAAGACCAACCTGACTTTAACCTGTAGCTCTGTTTGTACAGCAGATGTAGGATGAACATATGAATTATAATTCATATAAAATTGGTCACAGCAATGCACGTTTCATAAATACAAGATTCTTATAAATGGCTTCTTAGTTACTGTCCGTTGCTGTGAAGAGGTGTCATGACCCAGGCAACGTATAGTAGATAACAATTATGAAGCTTCACTATGTAGAGAGTTAGTCATGTTGGGGAGAGCAGTGGCAGATAGGAAATCATCATGCTGAAACAGTAGCTGAGAGCTCACATCTATCCATAAGTTACATGTTACATGCAGATAGATGCATGCGTGGATGGATGGCTAAATAGATAGGTGGCTTCATAGATAGGCAGGCAGGCAGACAGATAGATACTCTGACTTGGCTTGCCTGGGCCATTAGAAACCCCAAAGCCCACCCCTATTGACACCTAGTCTAGCAGATCAACACTTCCTAATCATTGTTGAACAATCTTCCAACTGGGAACCAAATATTCTAATATATGATGAGCCTGTTAGTGGGAGCATTCTCATCCAAACCACCAGAGATGGTCCATAACTGTCCTCTGCTGCTCTGCAGATGAAGCTGTGGAATGGTTATTCTATTCAAATGGCAAGTTAAATTCAAACCACCTTATGTGTTATATCATAAATTCTTCTCTCTCCCTCACTCCATCTTTGTGATGGGATTTTATGTCATCCTGACTGGCTTGAGCCTCCCTCCCCTCACCTCCCAGGTGCTAGAATCACAGGTGGATGTTATCACGTCTGACTAAAATAGGACTTCAACAATAATTAAAACCGTTAAGATATCATAAAATGATTTGTTTGTTTAGTTGATATCTGGACGTCAACATTCAGCTATCCGCTGAGCATCTAATGTGGTTTCGAGATTTCTACACTTAGTGCCACTGTAGGAAGCAGGGTAGTTATATAGGTAGTAGGTAGGTTGCGTCTCAGGAGCTGAGCTCTGTACAGTGCTCTACCTTAAGGATCTTGCAAAGTGTTCCCTAATGACTAGTTCAGGGTAAACCAGAGATGGCAATATCATATGTAACCAATTAAATGACATAGGACAGAGGAAGATTATTTTCAATTCTATTACACTGTGCAAGAGACCCGTTTTCATATTTGAAATAGCCCACTTTAGTACATCCACTTTGCAAATTAACCTTTTAAACACCTAAAATACGAGAATGTATCTTGGTGTCCTAGTACATATTAAAGTAGCCTTATAAAAAATGCCTGAATTATGTAAAAAGTGATCAAAGCAATCAAATACAAATCTTTGTGTAAATCTTGTCTTTTTTTTTTTTTTTTTTGGTTTTTCGAGACAAGGTTTCTCTGTGTAGCCCGGGCTGTCCTGGAACTTACTCTGTAGACCAGGATGGCCTCGAACTCAGAAATCTGCCTGCCTCTGCCTCCCAAGTGCTGGGATTAAAGGTGTGTGTCACCACCGCCCGGCTTGTAAATCTCGTCTTTAAGTAGACATGATTATAAGTGTCAATTCAATAGTGTTCCTTTTAAAAATGAAGAATTTAGACATTTATATTTTGTTTATGAGTGTTTTGCTTGCATGTACTATGTTTGTCCCTGGTGCCCATAGAGGTCAGAAGGTGGCATTGTATCCAGTGGGAGTGGAATTACAGACAAGGCTGAGCTACCACACAGATGCTAGAAATTGAACCTGGGTCCTCTGTGCAAGAGCCAACAAGCACAGTTCCCTGCTGAGCTAACTCTCAGGCAGCCCTCCTTTGATTCTTGATTGACATGTTCCTAAGAGTGATGTTAATTTTATGTGTGTGTGTGTGTGTGTGTAGAGGGTACACTGTAACATTGAGATCATGATATTTAGCAGCTCTTGTGTTAGACCATTACATAAGCAGTGAATTATCGTTCCTGCCTTCTATAAGACATTTGCTGGCTGTTGATTCATGCATTGTAAACTTTAAGAAATAATAATTTTCAAAATTTCCAGCTACCTTAGCCCTTTCTTTATGAAAATCTGGGAATGTAAGAAGTTAAAGAAAATTGACACTAGCCGGGCGGTGGTGGTGCACGCCTTTAATCCCAGCACTTGGGAGGCAGAGGCAGGTGGATTTCTGAGTTCGAGGCCAGCCTGGTCTACAGAGTGAGTTCCAGGACAGCCAGGGCTATACAGAGAAACCCTGTCTCGAAAAAACAAAAAAAAAAAACAAAACCAAAAAAAAAAAAAAAAAAAAAAAAGAAGAAAGTTGACATGTTTTCCCTACACTTCAGTTACAAGTAGTAGCCAGTACACCCCTATACATGGTGCCAAAAGGCTAGTCTGTAAGCTATAACTTCATTACAAACATCCTTCAAGTTGCAACTTGAATGGATGAGTGCCTGTGGCTTAGAAACTAAGAGTTAAGATGCAAAGTGATACAGATAAATGTGATCATGTTTGAAATTGAATTTTTGATTATGTAACCAATACTGTTGCTTTTGATCTAGATAGCCATAGAATTAGAATGATGAAACATATAATTGGGGCATAACTAATTTACATATGAAAAATAGCCAGAGTTTTGGTGTTTCCTTTTCAATTGTGTGGTAAAGAAACTCTCCTTGTATCTAGGCATATTCTCACGCCCACCATCTTTCTAGCAAGACTAGCCAGTTGACCATGTGCTTGTAGATATAGTGTCTAAGACCAAAAAAAAAATATATATATTGCTGTGCCTATTTTAATTCCCTCCCGCAATGGATTCTATTCTTACTTTGTATACTTTTTTCAATGGATTGTATTCACTGGATTCTTAGCTTTGGGGAATATTCAATCATCTTGTAAAATTATGCTCTCTGGAGCCTTGGCTTGCCCTGGGTCTGGGGTTTCTTTTGACAATAGTGTCCCATTGATACCTAGAGGCTGAGAGCCTTCCTGCTTTGAAAGGGTCACTCCAGACAGAGGGGACCGTAGGTGAGCTGTGAGGAGCATACAGCTGATTGTGTCCTGGTTCTTACCCCTTATCAGCTGTCATCTCCAGTAAGTCTGATAATACCAGAGTCTGGTTTCTTTCAGTTCTGGAAGAATGACAGCCCTTTCAGCTTTCCTTGTGTTACAACAAAAGCTATTGTCGTTGCTGATGTCAGCTGCTTATAGTTCTTTCTGTCTCACCTGGTAGGTAAATGTGCTAAGGAATTGTCGTTCTGAGGCTCACGGGTAGTCAGGTGACAGAAGGTGAAGAGCTGTCAGGGTTGGAATCGAGGTGGCTCACGGGGGAGACACATGCCATCCAAAGCCACTGCTAACTAAGTGTTCAGACTCCAGGCAACATTAGCTTGAATGCCTGTCCAGCAAGCGTGGCATTCTGTGAGCCTTTCCCATCCATATGGATTCACATTTTTTCTTAGCCACTGCTGATGATAGAGGATAAATTTCTGCCTCTTGCTCAGGTCTTGATCCTTATTACACATCGCGGGTTTCCTGCCTGTGTTCTTTCTTTTTCTTTCTCTGGGACTTGGCTCAGCCGAACTGACCTCTTTATTGGTAAGAGGCCCATTGCTGTTCCTGCTGTTTACTCGGACTTAATGAAGGTCTGATGTAAGCTAGAGGTTTGTAGTGCACTCGGTAACAGCTTAAAGCCGACCTTCAGCCATCTCAGCTCTGAGCAGTAACAGCCATCGCTGCGCTGGGAAGTGTTCATTGATTGTGTCTGCTCTACTCGCAGGGAGCAGCCCTCTGCCACATGGTTGGCCATTCTGGATCCCCAGCTTGACTCAAACATCCATCCCCATCTTTTTACTGCAGGGCTCTTTAAAGGTTCATCACCAAGCCTTCTGGGCTCTCCTCATGCATAACATAGGTTTTTACCCCCAAACAGTTCTGTCTTCGAGGAATGCTGTGGCCACTCTGACTAGAACTTAAGGCATCATTTTCTTTGATGACAGCGCATAAGGTCACGCTTTGCACAAACGGCGCACTCCTGTTTTTTAACCATTTTCAAAGTCAAGGTAGGAGGAGTATTCAGGGAGAGGATTCCAAGTTCCAGGCTTGCTGAGCTGTTAGTGACTTCGAGGTCAGACTAGTCAATTTCACGGGACCTGTCTCAAGAAAACAAAAAACAAAAAACCAAAAACAAGTCTGGAAATGTAGCTCTGAGGTAGAGTGCTTCCCCAGGGATGCTAAGCCATGAGTTTGTATCAATAAATACTGGAAAAATCAATACATAAAAATACAGAAAATGGACACATCCTAGAATTTCTACCCTGAGAAAACTAGAAAAAAGTATAATCTTCAGTCAAGCAGGCATTGTAAATATATATATATATATATATATATATATATGTGGTTTTGTGTGTGTGTGTGTGTCTGTGTGTGTGTATTGTGTTGTATGGTATGTATGTTGTTGTGTGTGTGTGTGTATATATATATATATATATATATATATATAGAGAGAGAGAGAGAGAGAGAGAGAGTGTAATATAATTATATCATTTTCTCCTGTCAGGGAAATTGACATGGTGGTAAGGGGGCAAAGATGTATGCATTCTGACTCTGACTGTTCGCCCTTTTTATTAGGCTAGGTTTAGAATAACCATCCTCGTGAGATATGTGTTAAAATGATGTAATGATGTGGGAAGTTAGATAAATGCAACCTTGTTTGCTGCTTGTTGATCATGGTTCCTCCAAGGAGGAAATGAAGTGAATCACTGGGCAGATTCCTCTTCTTAGGTCTTAGAAGGGTCATCACAAGGAGAGGATTTAGTCAACACCATCTTTTGTTGATGAAAAACAGGAAACTGGAAGAACGTAGGTAACCTCACTGATTGGGTGTCTGCGGTCTCAGATAAGAGACTGTATTGTGCTGTGCACCCTGAAGGGAAGAGAGAGAGCCAGCAGTGTTTCACTGGTAACGTTGGAAGATGGCTGGGCGTTAAGGATCAGCCTGGAAAATGTAGCCATAGAGGAAACGTCAAGCCGTTTGACGCAGAGCAGTGATAGTCTTAATTTTAAATTAGTCATACGATAGGCCAGCTGAGCCTGCAGAAACTGAAGTGTTTTGCTGTTGTTCTTTTCATTTTGTTTTGTTTTGGCTCAAAATGCGTGTAATATTAAATCACCCGGGAAGAAACCTTATATGGTGAGAATTGAGTGAAACTTAAGATTCACTTGAACATTTGCACTCCTCTTCATCAGGGTCATCATCAGTGTGTGTGTGTGTGTGTGTGTGTGTGTGATCAGTGTGTGTATGTGTTTACACAAGTGCTACAGCATATGAAGGTTAGAGTCTGTTTATGGCGTCTGTTCTTTCCTTCTACCTTACATTGCTTTCCGGAGTTGAACTCTGATCCCCAGGCTTGCATAGCAAATAGACATCTTTACCTGCTAGACCATCTTGCGATCTTTGAACACTTTTAGATATATTACAGATCTTTATAACAAAACAAAAAGATAGGAAAGCGGATAGGGATTTGGCGGGTAGATGAAGGATTGATAGAGATAAGAGCAAATGAAAGGAGGAGGGTGGGCTGAGTAAGACAAGAATATATTATATACACACATAAAGAATAAGAATGGTAGTAAAAATAATCTTTGGTTATCCCCTCTTCCCTACACTCCTGCCCTAGAGCTAAGCCTCAAACAAGCCAGTGCTGTACTGGTGAACTACACTCTAAACCATATTCCTTTGTCTAGGACTCGGAGACCAGAGTCTCATGCATTCCAGGCTAACTTCTAACTGGCTGTATAGATGGGTTTGACCTTGAACCTCTGATCCTCCAGCCTTCACTTGTTTAGTGGGATTATAGTTCTGTGCCACTCCTGTTCTGAGTGCTAGGTAAACACACTACCAAGTGGGCCACAGCCTCGGTATCCCAATATTTCTCTCTTTTGAGCTCTCCTCTACCCCTGCCACCACTCCTCTGACAAAGGGTCTTTTTATATAATCTTAGTTGAGAGATTCTCTAGCTTCTGCCTTCCAAGTGCTGGGATTAAAGATCCCAAAAGAAGTGAGTGCTGTCTTTTAGTAAGTAGATGTTCGATTTTCTGTTGCTCCAGTTTCTTCAGTTTTGGGTGTGAATGTGTTTGTGGAGGGGGAGTCATGGAGGAGGAGAAGGGGTGTGGCAGGGAGGAAACTGCTATGACTGCTTTGACAAGAGCTCTGTTTAAGGAGCCAACAGTGTATCTGGGGAAACGAGAAATTAGTGACCACCAACGTGCTGTGTAATGCAGACTAAATATTTAAATATTTAAACACAAATTTAAATAAGCATGCATTTATTGAATGATAGCACCAGAAAGGTACAAGGAGCACACAGAGTTTGTTCTTTAATTTGCTTACACTCCTTTAAAAATATTTCTTCCTTGCTTGGGTTTTGTGGCACATATTTATAATCCCAACACTTGGGAGGCAGAGGCTAGCCTGGGTTACCAAAAGAGGTAAGCCTGGACTAAATATAAGTCCTTGACTAAACAAAAAAAAAAAAAACAAAACAGAATAAAACAAATCAAGTAAGCAAGGAAGGAAGCAAAGGAACATAGAAACAAAACAACCCTTCTTAATAGTTCTGTCAGAATTTGTGGGAGAGCAGAGATAAATTTGTGTGTTCCCTCTCCTGCCTTCTGACAGACAACTTCCACTTAAAAAAAAACCTATGGATAGCTCGCTGGCTGCCTGTGTCCTCCCACTGATGCCAAGAATTATGCTAATGATTTTCTTGTCCCTAAATGAATTTTACACAAGAAAATAGAACTAACATAAATACAGCAGGATTATTAATACCTTGTGGGATCCTATTTGTGAGATATGGGGGCTTCTGTAGCTGAATTCATGAATGAAATTAGGTTTTGGTTTTCTTTTTTTCAGGCTGTGTTTTCTGAATTATGTTAGCATCATAAAATGATTTGGGATGCTTTTATGTTCTCTGAAACATTTATGTGACAGAATATATGTCCTTTGGGTTTTCTTGAATTTATCTATGGAACCATGTTGGCCCACTTCTCTTCAGAAAGAATTTCATTGACAACTCTTTATTGCTTTTGTGTCAGTCGGTCTGTTCAGCTTTTCTCTAATTCATTAACTTCTCTCTTTTTTTTTAAAAAAAAACTCATTCATGTCGTTGAATGTTGATGATTTATTAAGATCTACTTCTATCCCCTGTTCAGTGGATAATGTGGTATTACTTCAAAAATCGTTATCGTTTTGTTTGTTTATGTCCAATTTGTCTCTGATACATCTGAAATGAGTGAAAAATATTTTCTTTAATTCCCAGAAGCTTTTTATTAGAGCAGATACCAGAATCACTGAAGTGCTGGCTTCCGGTGCACAGTCCTTGGTCTCAAACAGTGACCGTTGAGTCACTATGGTCTTATTATACACCCTTTGTGTGTGTGTGTGTGTGTGTGTGTGTGTGTGTGTGTGGTAGGCAATGTTATACAGGTGGAGATTAGAGCTCAGCCTTGAACTCACCTCTCCTACCATTGAGAACAGGTGATAGAAGTCAGGTCATCAAGAGTGGTAGTTAGCACCTTTACCTCCTGAGCCATCTTGCCTGTCGTACTTTGTATTCCTAATACATACTCATGTATATACTTATCTCTGTGTATGCATACATATATATGTATGCGTGAAACCATTTACATATCTTAAAAATCGAGAATTGGCTTATGGGGCTCTGATTACCTCATAGATGTTGGTGACATTGTTGTGTCCTAATGTGGACAGATGTTTGGTGCTGTCCTGGCATGGTTTAGTTTGTCTCCTTGTTTTTCTCTACATCTTCCTTTCCTTTCTGTGGCAAAGTTTAATATATACTATTTTTTCACTCCCATCATGTCTTTGTTGGATTTCTGTATTTTTTTCTGGATTACTAGCTTAAAGTTAAAAGTTAGAGGAACACATTTTCTAAAAAAATTCTGTTCATTTTCACCTTGAATTTAAAAGGAACATACTACCTCATTCATTAGTTGATTTCTGGAAGAATATCGATGCCTTCTTTCAGTAACATTGTTTTGATTTGACTTACCACTCTTTATTTGACCATATTTGATAGATTATTTTAATATTTTTATATTTTCAATTTTAGGAATTTAAATGTTTTCATATTTTCAGTTTTAGGAATTATTAGTTTCATTTGTATTTTTCTTTCCAATATAGCTGTTTGTTTATGTGTTGTGTTTCAGTGTGTTCGTGTTTGTTTGTGTGTGTCTGTGTGTGTGCATGCCTGTGTGCATATATATATAATAATATATATATATATTGTATAATATATGTTATACATAATATATAATACATAGATATGATACACACATGTATTGTATATAAAATACAGTATATATATATATATATATGCACAAGGAGAGGCATCACTCTTTGCCTTCCACCTTGTTTTGGAAATAAACCAATTTCTTGTTTGCTGATGCATACACCAGACTAGCATGTCACAAGCTTCCTGGATTCTGTCCCCCATCTCTCCCTAGGATCACTGTGGTTAGAGACATATACAGATGTACCAGACTTTCCATGGGTTTGAGGAAGCTGGACAGAATGGCGCACACCTGTAATCCCCGCACTAGTGAGGCAGAGGCAGGTGGGTGGAGGCCAGCCTGGTCTACAGAGTGACTTCCAGGGTAGCCAGAGCTACATAGTGAGGACCTGTCTTGAAAAAATAAAATTAAGATTCCCCCCAAATAAAAACCAAGAAACCAACCAACCAAAAAAAAAAAACAAACAAAAATCCATGGGTTTAGGGGATTTGAACTCAGATCCTCACACAGGGAAACTCTTTTATTCATGGAGCCATCCTGCCAATCTCCTGCTTCTTCTTCTTCCTCTTTTTTTTTTTTTTTCAATCATTGCCTCTATGTGTGTAAGAATAAATGCTGTTTTACCTTCTTATATTTTTTTATTGTTGAGAATGTCATACCTGTATATGATGAAATATTGTCTTCTTAACCCCCCAGTTCTCCCTGTCAACTCTCCCTTTTGCCACCAACACATCCTTTGCCCCACATTGTGTCTTATTTTTTCTTTTATCTATTTATGTTTCTGTACCTCAGTAGATCTATCCAGTGCTGCCAATATGTACGCAGGGGTGGGGCCATTCCCTGGAATGTGGGAAATCTACTTGTAGTCACACCCTTGAGAAAGAATGATTTTTTTTCCTTTCCTAGCAGGTATCAAAAGCCATCAGCTCCTCACTAAGGGGTGGGACCTGCAGAGCACCCCACCCATCTATGCTAGCAGTTGGCCTGGTTTGATCTTGCGCAGTTCCTGTGTGGATAAACACAGTCCTTGTGAGTCTGAGTGTAGTAGCTATGCCATCCCCAGAAGCCAGCACCCCTTCCCACTTTTAGGCTCTTACTGTGACTCCTCGCTTTTTGGGGGGTCATGGGTGGCAAGTAGCAGTTGATGTAGGTGTCTTTTTAGGGCTGAGCTGTGTTATAGAAATACTGTTTTTCCATAGAACGTCCAGAGGCCTTGGCATACCTCGTGTTGTTTTCTGTTGTCAGTCTTAAACAAACAACGTGTGTGGTTATGCTGTTCTTCCATTGTAATATTGTTTCTTTGATTTCTGCCAAGTTAGAAGCCAGGTTCATATTTCTGCGCTCTGTAGCTTTCAAACATTTTTTTTCCCCCTTGATGTTTTTAGCACTCTTAAAAATTCTTACACTTCAAAGAGAAACCATTTTTGCCTGTTCACTGGGAGTTGTCTTTACTGCCCTCCAGTTAGCAGTAGGTAAGTAAGTCCATGTAAGGGTTCTTCCATTCTACTTTGATGCCTACTTAGGCCATTTGTAGTCTGGCTTCCACGTAACACCCCGTCTCCCATGTTGTCGCCTGTTTGTCTTGTCTTTCTTCCATACAGAGGTTTATTTTCTAGTGGTCTATTCTATCCCCTTATGTTTAGCTGTTGAATTTTCAGTCTCAGCATCCTAAGTGAACTCCACTCCATCCTCACCAGTTCTTCAGGTCCGATACTTCAGCTGACTTTCTGTGCTTCTTTGCTCATTCCTCCTGCCAGGCTCTCCTGAGATGTACTAAAAATACAGGAGTATCCCTCTGAGGCTCTTAAGAAGCTGGGACTTCTGGAATGTTCCTGCATGCTCAATTCAGTCTTTTTAAAAAATGAATTGTTCTTTGCTGAGTATCTGTGTCTATGTGTTTGTGTATATATGTCTGTGTATTTGTAGTGTGTCGATGTTTGTATGTATGTCTGTGTATGTATATATGTGTCTATGCCTGTGTGTATATCTGTGTGTGTCCATGACTGTATGTTTGTGTATGTATTATGTATATGTGCATATGTGTGTCTATGTCTGTGTGTATGTATTTGTGTGTATGTGTCTGTGTGTACATGTATGTGTCTGTGTGTAGGTATGTATGTGTCTGTATCTATGTCTGTAGGTATATATGTGTGTCTGTATCTGTGTATATATCTGAGCATATGTATGCATGTATGATATGTCTGTGTATGTATGTGTATGTCTGTGTGTATGTATGCATGTGTCAATGTCTATGTGTTTCTGTGTGTATATGTTTGTGTATGTGTATATCTGTGTATATATGTTTGTATGTCTATGTCTGTGCTTATGTATGTGTTTGTCAATGTCTATGTGTTTCTGTGTGTATGTTTGCATATGTCTATGTCCGTGTGTATGTATGTGTGTTTCAATGTCTATGTGTTTCTGTGTGTATGTTTGTGTATGTCTGTGTATATATGTGTGTATGTCTATGTCTGTGTGTATGTATCGTGTGTATGTGTCTATGTGTTTTTGTGTGTGTATGTTTTAAAGGTTTTATATTTCTTTTTCATTCATGCTGGCATGTGTAAAGATGTCTTCACATCTGGAGTTTGCTGTTCTTAGAATGTCTATGGTTTTCCCCTCTCAGAACTGGAGTTAGAGCCTGGGTTGAGAGATATCAACATTCTAGGTTGAAAATTCTGAAAGGGAAAGAGGAGGCCCAGTTGTGGAAGACTCACTTGTGTAAAGTGTGGCTGGAGAATTCTGAGTCTGTTTTTCTCCCCTCCTGTCTGTGTTGCCGGACGTCACACCCCATCTTCTGTGGTTTCGCTCTGACCTGAACACCTGGTCTCTGCTGTCGCTGTATTTAACACAGAAAAGGCCCTTTTGATTTTCAGTGTGTGGACAGAGGTGTGCGAATCATGGGCCTTTCAGCACAGCTGTTTCGAGTTAGGCTAAATCGTGTGTGTCTCATCTCCCCTGGCCTGTCCTCACTTCCAGCTTTCGATCCTGCAAACCAAGCTATGTTAGTGGAAATGTGCCAAGCATTCTCTATTTACTTCTCACAGTGCTGGATAGTTTTCTGAGGGTGGGCCTATTATTTATTTTTTTTCTTCAGGGCCTTGATGTCTTTTATAATTAAGTTCCACATATATCCATCAGAAAGTCGTCAGTTTGGGCATGTTGATATGCATCTGTAGAACTTTCTGTGTTGGTAAAGGCTGTCCCATGCCTCTATACTTATTGGTCACTAAAGGTAGCATTTGGAGCAGGTATTGGCAAGTGCGGTAGATATTTGACATGGGGGGCAAACAAGCAAGAATGTAGGAAATCACACATTGCTTTATGATATCCCCATTTTGATCACAGCATACATCTGATCCCTTGAGCATCCAGAGAGCACGAAGGAACTGAGGTATTATGCCCAGGTCATTTCCAACTGACAGCTAGCAGGCTTCCCCTTTTCTACAAAGGACCAATTGCAGGGTCAGGAGAGCCCTGTAGTATTGCTTTTATAGCAACCTGTGATGGAGGATTACATGCAGTCACTGACCTGCTGTGGAACTATGATAGTGACTTAGGGGTTGACTGTGCTCAAAGCAGCATCTTCACTACATGTATGTAGAGCATAAAAGTCCAAAGCCATTTTCTTGACTGAAGTTCTGGTCTTTTTGTTTGTTTTTTTCGTTTTTTGTTGTTGTTGATGTATCAATTTTCAAAATCTGAAGAATCAGTGCATCTCTATGGGATAAGGCACTACACTCAGGGTTTGGTTTGTACGAGGATGTGTGACTCACACTAGGATTTAAGTACCCTTGAGTAATTTATCATGATACCCTTAATAAAATGCGTAACTGCAAGCTAAACTGTGACGTCTTTCTTGCGTTTGCCTAGGAAATCATAAACCCTCCAGTCGGTGAAATTTAGTGTCCCATTTAATATTATTATGACGGCAATAAATTCTTAGGGCAATTAAATTTCTTAAACATATGCATCCTGATGAATTGACTTTCTTCTGGTGGCTCTTGGCCTATTGAATGTCTCAGAGGCCTTGGGTTTTCAAATGTTTTGGTCTGTTGCAGAAAATTGTAACTGTGTATGTACTTCAGGAGGATTTTGCCATTTGTGTAGAGGGTTTGTAATGTTTCTTTTCAGTAGACTCTAGCTTTGTGCTAATCTATAAAGCCTTTGTAGGCACAACCATCGACTTCACCACTGCTTCCCTGAGGTACTTTTCATTTCTGAAAGAAAAGTCATCAGAAAGATTGACTTGCCTTTAGCACTTAGTGTAACTGAGTCCATTACTATACTGTTCTACCACAGCCCTACCCTTCTTGACTATATCTTGTTACCTGTTTGCTGAACAATTATACTATTGTTATAATTGTTATTATCATTATATTGTTGTTCTGTATTAATGAGATTAACAAATGTCTTGATCACCAAATGTGACTAATTGGATATACTATAGACTCATTAAATACATTCATTGAAGCGGAGGTCAGAAATGAATGATTTGAAGTTGTTGAGCTGTCTCATCAGGGAAGGGCACTTCCTGCCAAGTCTGCTGACCTGAGTTCTTTTATCTTTATATAGATAAAGTGAGGAGATGACTGCTCTAAGGTATGATTGCATGTAAGGATTTTGTTGTCGTTGATGTGTGAGAGAGTATAGCCAGATGCGTTTTGGAGAGTCCAGTGTAGGGAGAGAAAGTAGTACACTAAATATGGCCAGTAGACTGAGAGGAGGGCATAGGGGGAGAGTCAGAGGAAGAGAAGAGAGAGGGAGCAAAGGAGAGAGAGAGAGAGAGAGAGAGAGAGAAGAGAGAAGAGAGAGAGAGAGAGAGAGGAGAGACAGAGAGAGAGAGAGAGAGAGAGAGAGAGAGAGACTCAGAGAGACAGACATAAAGAGAAAGGAAGAATTTGAGAGACAGAGACAGAGAGGACCAAGAGGATGAAGAGAGAGCACATGGCTGAAATGTCAGGACCCTATAAGAATGAGAAGCTGGAGGAAGGAAGGGAAGTCCATGAGCTGGAAAAATTCAAGGTAGGGGTTGGGGCGAGAAGAGCAGTGTAGTCAAGATGGCAGCATGGATGTCTGTAATAGGAACTTGAAATTCTGCTAGCCCTTGGAGGCCCTCATGCACTAGTAGACATCACACTTACTCATTTGTTCTGGGTTACTTTTGTACCTGACAAATTCAGTCCCTAGGACTCAACGTAGTAGAAGCTCAGAACCGACTCCTTTAAATAGTCCTCAGATCCCCACAGGTGCTTCTGGGTAGACAGGAGCTTCTCCAAACTAAAGCAACAACACAACAACAACAACAACAACAACAAACAGCTGTTATTCATTGGATAGTTAGATGTGGACATACCTGCAATTTCATTTCTGTGTCATTCCACCACAATAATTTGTTTTCTACTTGAGAGAAAGACTGGCCAGATTGAGAATTACTACTTTGTATTTTAAGCTAATTTGTTGAGGTAAATCTTCGACCCAAATAAGACCAGTAAAGGAAAACACAACTCAATAATTAAGGTATAAATTGCACACCTAGATTGGGCAGATTTGCCATTACAAGTTTCCAAGATGATTTTGATTAGAATGTTGGTGTTATCTGCTGATACACCTCCTTAATGGCAGACTAGACTAGTGGCATTTAACTCCTCAGCTGTGGGAAGTTGGCTTACTTTGTAGATTGACACCCTTGAGAGCAGAGAGTCCCTTAACTGGGCAGAGTTGTTTGATCTAGTATGTTAGCTTTTGAGACTCAAGAGTTAATCCAAGTTAAAAATCAATAAAATAAGAAATACAGTGCTCACAGTAAACAAATGTCAAGAGCTCGGTAGCTGCTCTTATCTGCTCTTAGCTCTGCCACAATAGAAAATATTTCAGTCTTCCAGAAAGTCCTCTTGACTGGACTATAGACAGAGGGAGTCACTAACATCATGGCAGAAGGTAAGACAATTCTGACATCTGTGAGGTGCGCACTGTGTGGTTAGTTAACTTCCATTTGCCCCATTGTATTCGCCCCTTAGGAATAAATGCAGCTAATATTCCTACTTGAACCAAAAGCTGAATGAAATAATGTGTTTTCTCAAGATAACTCTGGGATTCTACAAGTATTTCTCGTCTTTGCCGGGTGTTAGTGGGCTCTCTGCCTGTTGGTGCAGACTGGAAAATAACGATGGGGATGGGAGAGCAAAGTATAAAGTATAAAGAAAAGAACAGGCTCATTAGATGTTAGTTTACAACTCTTTCCATATTTGTTTGCTCACCTTCTTGCCTGTCTTCTTTTCCTCTCTTCATCCATCGGTCCCTCCCTCCTTCCATCCCTCTGTCCCTTCTCCCTCCCTCCCTCCTTCCATCCCTCCTCTGTCCCTTCTCCCTCCCTCCCTCCTTCCATCCCTCCTCTGTCCCTTCTCCCTCCCTCCCTCCTTCCATCCCTCCTCTGTCCCTTCTCCCTCCTTCCTTCCCTCCCTCCCTCCCTTTCCACTCCTCCTCCCTCCCTTCCCTCCCTCTCTCCCTCCTTCTTTCTGTCCCTCCTTCTGTCCCTCCCTCTGTCCCTCCTATGTCCCTCCTTCCTCCCTCTATCCTCTCTCTCTCCTCTCACCCTACCTTCTCTTCCTCCTTTTTCTTCCCTTTCTTGTCCTTTTTCTTTTCCTTTTTCGTCTTTGAGACAAGATCTGTTACATACCAAATGACTTTGAATTCCCAATTGTCCTGCTTCCCTCCCACACGGCCTTCTATCCAGGTTTTTATGTGTGCTCTACATACTCTCTTGCCAATTGAGCTGTGTCCCAGTACCTTATAGTTTTTAATTTAAAAAATTTGAAAGGCAGCATTGTATGTGTTTAAGTGTAGTTTTGTGTTTGAATGTATATATGTGTGTGTGTGTGTGTGTGTAGTCTGTAGTTTTTCTTCTTATAATTTATATACTGTGCTGTTTCAATGGGAAAATTGAACTCAAGTGAAAATTTATATGTTGCATGGCTGCCTGGGAACTTTCTCCTGCCCCTCTCGTCCTTACAGTTATTCTTGGGTTAGTTATATTGGTTGTCACCAGGGACAGCCAGCTTCTATGTCTTTCTGGCAGCTTTAGAGTCTGGTTTCAAATTATATACAGGCAGGAGCTTGACAGTGATTCGTTACTGTTCAACCCAATGGTATTTTGATCGTGTTGCAGTTCGTGATAAAATATCTGTTGATTAGTGATAAATAATTAATATCTTTAGGCCTGTTGGAGTTTCCTAGGTGGTGGCTTTATGTCTTGAGAACCAAAGAATACTTGTCTCGCCTGTAATTTATCCTCAACTATTGAGTAAGGATATTTCTTTAGCTGGGATATTAATGCTTAAGCACTAAAGTGGCCCTGAGAGAGTCCCCCCATTTTCTTAAAACAGAGGTAATTTTTTCACCCCTGGCAGTTTCAGAGATGAGAATTTTAGGGAAATATTTTCTGGATCAGGATAAGAAGTACCCAACTACCCTGTTTTTTTGTATAAAATTTATAAGTGTACGTTTTAAATTTTCAGATACTGGTTAAAATTGCTGTTGCCCTGCCAATTGTTAAGAATAGACTTCTCTGATTCTCCGAGGCATGAAGGACAATGAAGAGCTATGCAGAAAGGAAAATGAAATTCTGTCAGTTTAGATGTCAGTGGTTGAAAAGAAAAGAAAACAAACAAACAAACAAACAAACCCAGGCATAAAACAGTATGGCTCCAGTATTCTGAAGTTAATTCCTTTTGGGTGAGTTCTAGTCTGGGCTGAGGAGAATTCACCTGAACACTCTCGAGGCCAGATGTTCATCTCAAGCCTTGGATGGCTGGCCAGCCTTCCAGGATGATTTCAGCTAGAAGCATGGCCAGCCAGGCAGTGGTGACCCTAATTTTCCTTCAAAGGCAGGACCCTGAAAAACATGTTTACTGCTTCCAAAGCCTTTCATTGGCTAGATAGTGGTCACGTGACCCACAGGCCTGCCGGGACCACGGAAAAACAGCCTTTGAGAGTTCCTGCCTTCAGCCTGCACAGTGTTCTGAGGAATAAAGGGGAAGGCTTGCCTGGAGCGACTTGCTTCCCCTGTGTCAAGTACTTGGGTCCATTCAACTCATGGAGCATTGCGACTCTTTCCACTAGTCACACTGGCACAAAAATGATACTAGTAAACAAGAATTTATTTTCCTATTAATAGAAATAAAAGCGAGCCACAGAGAGAAAGAGAGAGAGAGAGAGAGAGAGAGAGAGAGAGAGAGAGAGAGAGAGAGAGAGAAAGAAAATGAATAAAGCCAGAGCTCCCGTGTGAAATAAATGAAACAAGAATCCCATTGTCAAGAACCTATAATGAAGTCCAATGCGGAGGATGTTGGGTGAGGACCAGCACGCCAAACAAGTGTTCAAAGATGCATAAAGCGGTCTCAGCCGCTTTGAGGCCTCAGGAGATGCACGGAGTTCTAAAGAACTAATCATGCTCACTGACATTTTTCATAATTTCCAAAAGAAAACGATATTCTTCCACGAGAATAAAAATGCTCTGCTCAAGGCCAGCTTTAGGCTCCAGCAGCAATAAAGCTGGTGATACATAATGATGCTCGCATTCCTTCTACTTGTCCAGTGGCACCGTGGTTGGAGAGTCAACGTACCAGCTCGGATCTAATGGAAGGAGTCAAAATCCAACCCCCTTTCCAGTTATTCCTGTTTTGATTTTTCTCTGTCACATTTATAATCTTTCGGTTTCTTTGGTTTCTAGTTGAGGGTTTGGCCTATTTTCTTTTTTTTTCTTTTGGAGAGAAAATATAATTTAGGGAACAAAATGGGAACTGGGTTGTCTGTGTGTGTAGGCATAAAACCGGATTTCTGATTCTTGAGAGTAGCCCTGTCAGTGTGTAGGACGTTTATTGCTCCTGGTGTTACAGGCATAAATGCAAGTATGGATAAACATATCTTGGCCTTTTTACATTGGCTTTTGTTTTTTTCATTTTTGGTTTGAGACAGATTCCCATACTCTAGCTTGGGTGGTCTGAGCCTCCTGCTCATCGTCTTGGTTCATTCCCTGGCGGATTGGAATTTCAGATGTGAGCCAGTGACAACCAGCTGACCTATGTACCTGTTTTCCATTCAGGTTACTTTTGTTGCTGAAGAGAGAAAGGCCTGGCTAACTTGTAAGCCTTCCTGGTGGGTCGTGGCATTACCAGATTAGATATGGCGATGTTACCCTTCTCCAGGGAAGAGAAAGCATCTTGCCTCTTTTCTGGTTGTTGGCTAGATTTCGAGCCACCTGTTTCTTTTTCTGGTTTGCCTCTCGCAGGAAATTTAGTTTGGAGAATAAAATTAGGTTGATAAATATTTATTAAATTAAATAAGATTTTAAAAGTGGACCTGTAATTGTCTGATAGAAGTGCCAGCAAATCTACTGTGACATCATGATGCCCTTGAGATTGTAGAACCCCAGGGAATGTCCCATTTCTAGGTTTTACTGTGGTTGGTGCTAGTTGGGTTTGTATGGAATGCGGTCCTTGGTCACAGCTATGGGAGTTGTATGTATGGTATAGTTAGGATGGCCTTATGATTTGCTGTTGAATATGAAGCATTTGAGGGTAGAAGGGGACCTAACAACCACACCAGAACTGCATGAATGAATTTGCCTGCCTTGAGAAAGTGGGCATGATAGATAGTTTTAGCCATTGAAATCAGTAGCATACCTGGTTGATTAATGGAATCAGTTTCTATGTCTGTCTCTTTAAATATTCCTGCTGCTATTTTTGGCAAGGCACTGTAAACAAGGATGAAAATGACATATCCTAAGACCAAATGCTTCTTCTTCTTCCTCTTGTGTGTACGTTCTAAAATAAATCTCTAGGGGATGCATTTTTGTCTCGGTGAGCCATCTTTACAGAAGACTGAAAATGACCACCAACTTGTTTTATTTTATTTTTTGGTTTTTGATGTAGAGTCTTTCTGTGTAGCGCAGGCTCTCCTTGAACTGGTGAACCCCTCTCGCTTCATTTAGCCACTTGGGTGCTAAGATGTGTTCCTTCATATGTTTACAAGTGCTGAGTTCTCAGGGGTGAGACACCACATACTACATTTTAACGAGTGTCAAAATGATCTTTCCAAAATAGTATATAGAATGTCTATTGAAAATTCATTCCATCTTTTTCTTGCCTTGTTTGCTGACTTCTTATAGCAAACTTCATATTTTCTTACTCCAGATGCCTGATTCTGACTTGCTTCTCCGTGTTCCGTTTCCCAGCATCGTGCTGATTTTTTAGCTTCTTCAGGTCCATACTGTCAGTGGCTGGCACTTGCTTTTGCTGTCCTCTCAGCCTCATGGTCTTTCCCTTTGTTCTGGCCTGTCCTGATGCTTCTCTTGCTTCTGGTCATCTACCCCAATCCCCTTTCTCCCTTGTGCTCTGTGCATCAGAGAAGGCGATAATGAGTTCTGATGACCCCACCAAATCATGAGTGGGACCGGCCATAGCGGTAGTTATATAAACATGTGACTGCAAATTTTTTTTTTTTCAGCAAATTGAGGCAGAAAAAAATCCTTCCTCTTTCAGCATATAAGGATTGCATTTGATGATGGGAGATTACCTTTTTTGTTGTAAAATAGTATCTAGCTTTATCATCATGCCTCTTCCTTTGAGTGAAGTTTTACTAGACTTTTCTGGTAATATGCAACAATAGCATTCCTACAATAGCCCACAGAGCTTAATAGCAGCTATCTTTTATACATCCTTATGCCCCAGCCTTGCAGTGATCTGCGATGGCTGCTTAGGTCAGTCTTAATGGTGAGCATTTTGTTTTCCTCAGCATCTTTTCCCTTCTTCATCTTGCTAAAGGTCACTCTGGATGGCTTCTTTTATTGCGCCTGTCTGTCAATTAAGAATTCTGCACTGGCTGACACTTAACGGTTGAACTGTTTTCTGATCAAGCAATGCGGCGAAGGCGGACATTCTAACCAGAGTCGCGTATATTCAGAGCCACCGAATCCTAATCTCCTGGCAGAATAGAAAGTGTAAATAGGTTGAAAATGGCTACAGTGCTGGTTGGTGATGCGCTGCTTATGGAAGGAACTAAGGCGAGGCAAGTTGATGGCCAGATACCTATCCAAAAGATGATGGAGAAATACAGAAGTGTTTAAGCAACCGATAGCAGTTATTAAATAGGATAAATTAAATATTATATATTAAATAGATTGCTCTAGTGTAGTTCCTCAGGTCAGATAGTCACGAGAAAGATTCATATGACAAGACTTTCAGTGTAACTCACTTAAATTTATTATGGTATTCTAGGAACAGCTGTATATTGTAAAACCCATCAGTGTGAGTTTATAATTAATATCTGTGCTTTTGCAGAATTATAAACTAGCAAATGCATGTTGACCCGAAGACTAGACAATAGGTGGGATCCATCAGCAAGGTTATTCATGGTGGTTGTCTTCTTACATGTTATGGTTGAGGCACTAATGAGACTCCCTGGTAGCATGTTACTTTAGAGATGGGCTGAGTCTTTGAGGATGACTATTTTGTAGCTTTTCAGGACCACGTATTTGTAAATATTTAGATTACGGACATACTTTTTCTTTTTCTTTCTAATTATCTGTTCTTAATCTTTTCTCTGCCCCTTAGCCCTTCTTTGCCCACTGTATAATTGAGTTTCATTTAAACTTCATGTGAGGATCTACTTGAGAAATACTCTTATTTAGCATTTAATACGAAACTGCCGCTTGATGGCTTCCTTGGATGGTCTTAACTACTTTGTCTTATTTCTTCTCATTATTAAATGCACTTAATTGAATGCTGCAATATTTAAAAATAAGTTGGTTTTCTAAGTTCAACATCTAAAAATAAATAATTTTTCTAGCTTCAAAAAGACAATGATAATATATTTAGTTTCCTTCCTTCCTTTCTTCCTTCCTTCCTTTTGCCTTTTTCCTTTCTGTGAGAAACATGGAGTACGTAATATTGTGTTAATTTCTGTAGAATATCTAACCATTGTGTTCCCATTTTACAGCAGTAAGAACCTTTGCTGTGCAGGTTACCTTGTGCAGAGATAGCATACTCGTGGGAGTGGCATGTATCCCATTGATGCCTTGTGAGATGATATACCCAAAGCTTGACATCATATAAAAGAAGTTAAAAGTCAGCTTTTATACTACAGGCAGAGTGACAGACAAAAATTAGGAAATGTTTAAGTTACTTATTTGTTTTGAAGTATAAATTGAAAATATACTGTTCACCGCTGAGACGTTTGAGCTAACACTTTGAGTTTTGTGGTAAAAATGAATTTGTTTTCTCAGAGGCAAATTGTAATGAAAATTTAGATCATAAAATGGAACCGCATATTTAAGTAATAATGTTCTGTCTTATTTCCCTTATTGTCATATTTTTACTATTTATCTACCAACATGCTGAGTAGTTTTAGATTTTGAAAGGTAGAGTTAGGATTCCCAGGTGTACACAGTGTTGTCTCAGGTTGCAGTCTACAGTGTGGAAAATGTAATTGGCTTGTATCTTAGATTTTTCCTACAAAGACACTTTCTATTTTCTATTTTAGAAAGGAAAACTAGGATAGTGAATGTTAGATTCTATTCTGGAGTACTTCAAACTGCCTTTTCTTTTTTGAGTTATCTCAGAAATATTGCCTTTGCAGTTTTAAATATTTTGACTTAAATAACTTCACTATAATATAGTCTTTTAACATTCAGAAAAGGTGAAAAATTTCCCAATTTGGACATGAAGAAATGTGATATTAAAAAACAAACAAAAACAAACAAACATCTAAAACAGGGCAAGGACCTGGGTTGATGATCAAATCAAGGTTATTAAAAATCTGAAAATACTCTCTCAAATTTTTCCAAATCAAATTTCTGCAATTATCTTGCCGGGTGATGAAGGCAGGAATTTTATTGCTGGGAGAAAGGAAAAACCAACAGTCCTCAAGCCCGTTTTTTTTTTTTTTTTTTGAGAAAGGAGCTCTTTGTCACATTTGAATAGAGTATGTGTGTGCAGTTTGCTCTTTTATTATTTTTCTCAATGGAAAAAATGAACAAGTTGGCAGTTGGCTGTACAGATTTCTCTTTGTGAGAGAGATGCTGGGATGTGGTGGGAGAAAGCTACTGCCCATCCTAGCATAGATGCTGATTGTACTCTCTTGATTCTTTCTGGTTGCCATTGAGATGTTCTTATCAGCCTTTTGTCTGTTGCTTTTCTAGGACAAAAGTGATTTCTAATTGCATATCATGCTGCACTGAAGAAGTGGGCCATTTGGTCTTCCTTCCTTCCTTCCTTCCTTCCTTCCTTCTCTTCCTTCCTTCCTTCCTTCCTTCCTTCCTTCCTTCCTCTCTCTCCCTTCCTTCCTTCTTTTCCTCCCTCCCTCCCTCCCTTCCTCCCTCTCTTCCTCCTTTTCTTCTTTCCTTCCTTATTTTCTTTCTTTTCTTCTTTTCTCTGAGAAGAGAAAGCAAAGGAGATTGAGGGGCTTAGCCCTGCTGCTCAGCTCATCCCTATAAGCCTAGGCTGCTTCTCTAATTTGCATGGGTACCTTGGGCATTGTACTTCTGGGCTCTGGCAACTTGACCCCCCCTCCTTAGTGTAGTGACCCTTGTCCTCTTGCTGTTCATTCCTGGGTCCTGTTTAATGCTAATTAGTCCTTCAACCAGTTGCTGTTTACAACTGTGTGCTTTAGAAAAGCGGGGCTCTCTCAATGACCACATTGGTGGTCTTAAACTGAACTGGTAAGATCGAAGACCTCCCAGGTCCCCAGAGAAAAGTCTCTTAACATTTCTATTTTTATTTAGAAATATGTAATAATCACATCATTAACATAAATCAGTAAACATTGAAGAGGTGAGTTTTTGACCCGGATGCTCCTGGAGGATGGTTAGATGCTCTATGGAATTGCTTTAATTTTTAACTTTGGGGTTCAAAGAAACAGGTCATCTCAGGGATGTTTCTCTGTGTGAATAAAGGTAGTGGATGCTAAAATAGGCAGGGCAGGTTAAATGGCTCCAAGTTTAGAAATAATTTATGTGGCCTTTATTTTATGTTCGAATGAACAATTTGAGCAATAACAACAATGACGTACTGTGGACCTCATTTCCTGTCTTCTTTAATCTCATGCAATTTTATCAACATTTTCGTTGAAAGCTTTGCTGTCTTTCCTGGTTTGGGGGTAGGGAAGGATCAGCAGTATTTTCTGGATCTTCTTACTGCCCACCATTCTAGTTTGTTGTTAGTCAAAGCTAGTGCAAAGGCAAGACTTTCATTTATGATTATTCCAGAGAAATGCTCATTCAGCTGCATTTTAAAATGACACCTTTAGGGGCTCAGTGCAGAGCATAGTCCGTGCACCACACAGTCCCTGAAAGGGGGACCCTAGAAAGCTATCTTCACTTTGTTGACACCAGTCTTTATTCTTCATAGACAAATAGGTTGTAGACAGCTACTTGTGGAATGAGAACCATACAGCTTTGAGTCTTGAGTTATTTCTAAGCAGCCTTATTTGACATGTTGATGTGTGGCCCACTTATTGTAGAGAAGTTCACAGAAATGTTCTGCATTCTTTTTACATAATGGCTTATGGAGTCTATGTAGGGGAAATATCTTTATTTTCTCTTTTATAGGCATAATAAATCTTGTGGTGATAGGCTACTTTGCTTAGTAAACTTGTTTACGGAGTTTCTGTAACAATGAAAATGGAGGACATAAGAATTTCTGATTAGAAGCGTTTCAATTAAGATCAAATGAACTTGAGAGCTGAATTCATTACAACAATTTTCTGGTTTTGGGGGTGGGATTAATAGATACCAGAAAGCAAGTCAGTTCAGCTATTTAATAAAAGTCCTTAAAGCAATACACAGTGTTAGGAGATTAACTAGGTTTATGTTTTGATGCTTAATTGTCTTTTTGTAACTTCCTACAAGAAGTTGGTCATGTGGACATGTGTAGGGACCTGTGCATGTTGACTGTGTGAAGAGACAAAGGCAGATAGATGACTCTCAATGGCTTGAAAGGTTCATCATCCTCACTTGTCTTTCCGTACTTCTTGTCTTTCTTCCAAACATGATGGAGGTAAACTTCTAATCATCTCGGATTAGAAACTAGCATATATAGAGCCAAGCAAGTCAAACCGTGTCTGCTGTCTAGTTCTGACTTATTTTAATGGGTCACCAATTTCTCTTAATCTTAATCCCTGCCCTTTAAAGGAAGGGGTTTTAGGATTTTATCCAAGGCTTTTGATCTGTCAGAAGAACAGTTAAGAGGAAAGAGCTCACTGCCAAACCGCCAATCAACCATGGAACTTACCTTTCCCCCCTACCCAACTGCAAGAATCTCAAGGCGAGGTGACTTTTGTTCCAGGGCGTTATTGCTACTCCAAGTCTGTGCAGTTTCCGTAGATATGCTCAGAACACAAGGAGGGATTTTTGTTTGCAGGTTTAAGTTTATGCTGGAAAGGACTTGGAGGAGAAATGTCACAGTTTAAGGCATCCTCTAGCCTCAGATGACCCTCTCCAATGCTAACTACACTAAGAGGATACTTACCTCTGACCCTCTGCTGTGTTACCTGCCTGTGATAACAGAGATGTTGCTAACGGCGCTCTCCCGTTTACAGAGCAGGATGCCCAGGAATGATGCAAATTCCGGATGAGGCCAAACTCTAGTAGCATTTTTTTTGTACACTACTACAAAAATGGAAACAAACAAAAAAAAAATAATACACAAAACAAAAGCTGTACCTCAATTGATTACCTTGCGTCAGCGCTTCCTCTTTTAGGTGTGGAAACTCCGTGTAAAGACATGCACTGTCAACTGTAGCCTGGAGAGCATGGTTGAGTCACAGGAGGACCTGTGTTCTTTGAAAGTGATAGAGGTACATGAAGTTGACAGTGTTTTACAATGGAGTGCAGTGCTTGGTGTCATGTGACTGCTCTTCCCAGGGCTTGGTAACATTGGCCGGAAGTTAACAGAGGGATGCTATTTGATTCTGCATCACGGCCTCCTATTTTATTGCTAGAGGCTAACGGAAACAGGACTCTATGCTTTCTTGTTGTCCTTTAACGCAAGGCCACCTCCAGCTGCAGGCCAGGGCTGAATTGTCTTAACTATCCATCTAGAAGTCAGGAAGTGGATGGGATATGTCAGGTTGTCAGTGTTTGATCAGAATAATTCTTTGCTTCAGCTTTCGGTGTTTTGGGTTTTCCTTTTCCAGCCTCTATGCAGTGAGAGTTAACGACATATTAATTTCCTCTGTGGAGAGAATCTGCCTTGTTCCTTGATTCTGCCTGGAGGCTTTCTGATCATCATTGACTCTCTTCGTTGATTTTTATTTTTATATTCTCTTCCAGCTGCTTGGAGAGTGTCTTCAGAAAATAGCCTAGGTTGTAATTTTTATGTCTTCTTCTTTTTTTTCTTGAGCAAATAGTTGGGAATAATAAGAGCACATAACTGAGGGATATTACTTTGCACCGAGAGGAAGAAGCTTGTCCTATCTCTTTGTAGTTTTGTCTTCTTTTACGACGCAGCAATTTTGGAGATTCATAGGGTTTCATATCAATAAAGAGAACTGAGTTTTGTTTTTGAGGCTGTCTTTAGGGCCTGCCTAGGACTTTTTCTGAGCATTTAAAACATTAGCGGATGCTGATTTTGAAGAGAAAATTCCAGTTTGCTTTGATTTCATCAGAGTTGCAGAATGCTCCAGGAAGATTTTCTTCATCATCTATTTCTTCCTGAGCTTTCCCTTGGGATCAGTTACTTTATTTAACTTGTTCTGTTGGTGGTTGTTAGCCTTCTTGTTTTGAAACAGGAAAATACATTTTATAAATCTGTTTGACAGTTGGATGAAAAATTCATGTGAAATGAGGGAATCTTCTAGATAATTTTGAATTGTTGTTACTTATTCTTTAGGAATCTCTTAAGAAATTGTTTGTATTTACTGATATCATTTTCTACATGGTTTTTGCCTTCCTGGAACTTTTACGGTCTAATGGTTAACATTCACAACCCACGTAAGGCTATTGAAAACTTTTTACTTATTTGTGTGGATGGATAGAAGTGTTTATTCTGGTAGGTAGAAGAAGTTCCCTCTCAGACACACAAAAGGTTTTATAAGGCAGTGTATGTGGTTTTGTATATATGTGTATATGCGTGTGCATGTACACACATATGATATATGTCTGTCCATGCATTCCTGTTGTACTGTGTAAGTAAAGCAGATTTTTCACAATACACAGTAGTATAAGGCATTTAAGGTGCTAGCATGTGATGAAAAACCTGGCCTCTCTACCTTCCTTCCTTGTCCGTCTCCTTCTCTTGGGTCACATGTTTACCTCTGCCAGCGCCATGCCAGTCTCTGTGTCTGGTCTATTCAATCTCTCTCTGAGGCTGAAGGAACAAAGGCAAATCATTTTCGTAAACCTATACTCACCTTGGATTTTAGTAAGAACAGACCTTTATAGGACACGCCATCCCCTAGATGAGGATGAAGCTGCCTCTTGGTACAACATTGAGTAATCCAGTTCTTCCTGTTGTAATCACCCGTTCATGCTTACACAGAGATCGGGTGCTGTATTCATTGCCTTCAGTTCCTACTTGGACCATTTTCTTCTGACTGATGTTCCTTACAGATAAAGAGGTCTGCTGCTTTTTTTGTTCTGTTTTGTCCATGAAATAGTGGTGGTGAGTTCGTCTTATATGTGTAAGCAGACATTCCTTTACTGGGAGCCTTTTGATTCAGGGTATTGTGTAGCGCATCTTTTTGTCTCCATCAGTGTCTAGGGCTGGAGTCATTGAACAGAAACTCTCAAGCCCCTGAAAGCTGAGTTATTTCTTTTTCTCTTAGACTCTTCCTAATGCCTTGCAATGGAAACAGCCCCAGCACCACGGAGTGCTGCTGGAGAAGTTGTTTTATTTTCTTTGTAAGGACATTCTTACTCACCGTTTACGCTATAGTTGATTTATGTATAATGCTTCAAAATGAATCTCTCATGCATATCTTTCTCTTATTACAAGGTAGAGAGAATGGAAAGTGCCTAATGTGCCCTATTTGTCCTCATCAGGGTGCAGGAGACAGGCTACCAATGCAGTGTGCATTCCGTACTCCCATTTCTGTGTGTATTCAGTGAGCTGGAGCCGGAAGTTTCTGCTAACAAACGCCATGCTTAATTGAAGTGTTGGGCTGTGCGCTTTACTTATCTTTCCCAGTAGCAACTGGTAAAAATCTTTCCCTATGTTATATTTACTATGTACTCTGGTGGTTTCTACTATTTTTCTGTAGTTTGTTTTTTTGCCCCCTTGAGCTACTTTTGGGTGCCGTGGGTAGGGTGTACTAGGTGAGGAGTGTTATTTATAAGCAGTCATTCGGCGTATTTTCTGAATTGTCCTTCATTCAATGTATGAGAATTGTTGTTTCAGCTGCTTCTGATTTGGAAAAGGGGAATTCAGGAATCCTGGGTGATAATGCGTAGGCTTTCCTCTTCCAGGGTTTGAATACCACAGAACCCATTTATATGTAAATGAACTTATAGGCTCCCCTGTAGCGTTAGGACTTGGGAAACTTTCTCAGACTGTGGCTTCACTTAGACTTCTTAAAAATTATCCTTTAGAATTATCTCCGACCCAATCCACGTGATCCTGTCGGCATGAATTTGTGTTTCTATAATTCTCCTTGCTTCTTAGGAATGTTTATCCAGTAGTTCAATAGACTCAGTGTATCAGTGGGCTAATTGTCATCATTGTCATCATCATTATTATTATTATCTGGTTCCCTCTGACAGTGTTCCTCCTATCTTAGAGATAATGTTGTTTCCAAAACTGCCCTTTGACAAGAGGTGGGAACAGATTTTTCACTTTCTAATCTGTGAAATAGTTTTTTTTATGAAAAGTCTGTCCTGAATTTTCTTAAAGAAAGTGAGAGTTCCTGTATCTTCAATGTGAAGTAATATAGATATTCTGCAATATAACATATTCGGATGTATCTTTTGAGTAATTGATGCCTGTGGGGGTGGTGGTTGGTGTTATAGCAACATTCTTTGATTCCAAGGATTGCAAGACAGAACTTCTGACATGTTTATTATTATTATTACTAGTATTACTATTGTTTTTGTTGTTATTAAATAAGAGAAATAATTGATGTTTTTGTGAATTCAATGGGAATACTAAAAAATCATATCTACCCTTGAATCTACACATAACTGTAAGCAAAACTGATGTTAAGCTTCCTTAATTTATTGAGTATTTATCTATGCATGACTTTAAATTTTTATTGCCACATTTGGTAGCCTAGGGTCTTCCATAGGAGCATAGTGGGGTGGTTTGGTAGGTGCGCTGACAGCTTTAGGATTGTAAGTATGTTCCTCCCAGACTCTTCTCTTGTGTGAATTATTTTGCATATTTGTGTTGATAATCTGGTAATCTGTTTGGCTGTGATCCACCATCTTTATGATCTCATTAGCTGCAGTCCACTCTTCTTACAATCTGAGTAGTTGTGTTCTTGCTAAGATGGGGGCAAGACTAATCACTGGGTAGCTTGCTTCCCTTTCTCTCCCTCACAGCCTTCTCGAGCCCTTTGCGCGTTCTGGAACTAATGTCCAGCCCTCTATGCTGGTACTTCAGTGTCACTGGAGACTGTATAATTACATTCTCATCACCTTATTGGAGTTCCTAAAAGCACTCCCCTGCTCCTCAGGTCTCAGCCTGTTCTGTGTCACTTCCCAAAGTACTGAAATTTTCAGCTGCTTTTCTTCACTTTTGGAATCAAGAAGTTCCCAATTGACTTTAAGGGAAAGCCTGTCCCAGATTTCTGTCAGCAGCTGTTCCCAACTCATGTGAGTATGCTCTTTTGAGGTGCTAAAGCATCTCTTTTCGCCAAATGATTTACTGGAGCCTTCAGATTCGTTCCTTCTGCTTTTGTTTGAACGGCTAAGAAATGGAGGATAGGCAAAGTTAACTGAGTTTCCTAGCCTGGTGACCACCAGATGTAGGCGGTGTGCCTGGCTCTGCCAAGCAATCGGATTCATTCCAAAGAGCATCACCAGAAAAAGATTGCAACCTGTGAGCCCAGATGCAGGTTCTGCTGAATTCTGGAGATTGTCAGAAAGACAATAGAACAGATAACTGTGAGCATGCACAGTGGTCAGGAAAATACTTCAACGGAAAATAAGTGGACACAGGGCCAGAGAGATTCAATGTAATGAATAGGCACATGACCACTGAGCAGATCCTTTCAATAAAATTTCCTGTCCATGGAATATGGGAAACATTCACTTGAAGTGAAATGCCGTCTCTGATAGGTACAAGTACCAACTCTTTGCTGGGATAAGTAACAGCATAGGTTCGAAATCATCTGAACACTGAGAAACATGGTCTTTTAATAGTTGCCAAAGAACCCTGATGGTTGGGCATGCGATTCCTTATCCTTTCCTTCATGTAATTTTGAGTCTGTTATGAGATGTGATGGGAAGAGAGAGGATGAATTTGCTAAGGCTAGAGAGATGGCCCAACAGTTAAGAATGCCTGCTGCTCTTCCAGAGCATCCAAGCTTGGTTTCCAGTAAGCATGTTGGATGGCTTACAACAAATTGTAACTCCATGTTCAGGAGTTCAAAACTCTCTTCTACCCTCCATGAGTTCCTGTACAAACATGGTAACATACACACCACAACACACACACCACACACACACACACACACATGCTGACACAGCAAAAAAATAAATCTTTAAAAAATTGTTTGTTGGTAGGAGATAGGGTTTGGTCTTTTGGAGTTGGTTGTCTCCTTTCCCCTGTTTTAGAGTCTGGATTTGAGATTTCTCTAGTGCAAGATGTTTGTTTTCATTTGGTTTGGGATTGTTGTTTGATTGCACTTTTAGTTTTATTTTTCCAGGTGTAAGTTCCCTTTACAAGAAGTGGGTAGCGATTTTTCTTGTACGAAATAAGTTGCTGAACTAGTCACTGTGCTTTAAAAAAACATTGTGTCTTTGTCTCTTGACTCTTTTCCCTTCTTCTTGGTATACGTGTGACTTAGTGTAGTAATTGCTCAGTTGTAGGACTCTACCTAATCAGAGTTTGGCAATGCTGCCTAGATGAGTCTATTTCTAGCACTGGATGACCAAGGTGGCAGTCATCACCTCTGTGCGAGTTGACAATAGAGTCAGCTACTGGTCTCTGAAGCCACTTATTCCAACTAGTGGCAGAGTTCCGGTCATGCTCTGCTCCAGCTGCAGGAGGGAAGCCTCAAGATAACACATTAAAAATGGCAATCAACACATAACATTCCTTCCTAGTTGTAGGCATAGTCAGTGGGGGAACTGTCATTTTAAGACTCTTCAGTGTAAACCAATTGATGACAAGTTAGACATCCCCTTCCATGGTCCTGGAAATGTTATCTGCAGGGGAGTGTTACTAAGTCCCTTCTCTTCTAGGCTTTACCCGGAAGAAAGGCTTTGGCATCACTTTTAATGTAACAGCATAACTCTTATTTTTGTTGGGTAGGTCTGGCTTTGACATGTGAGTATATGCGCTGGCCATAGTTTATCCATTTAATCTTTGCCTAAGAAATGTTTTGCCTTCGACAATACGCTTTCTGTATGACTTTTTGCCGATGTGTAGCTGACTAACCATCTTCTGAAAATGGCTGCATCCATGCTAGTATTTCCATTCTTGGGTGTTATTTCACATTCCAGGCTGTTTGTTCACTTGTTTTGCTTCTGGCCCACACCCAGAGATTCTTCTGCTCTAGCCCCAAAATGCAAGGTTTACAGTGTTCACCCACGGCCAAACAGAATGTTCCCTGGATACTTATCTTTCAAACCTCAATATTTTATAATTAGAGTTTCTTTTTTTCTTTTCTTCATTTCCTTTTTTGTTTGTTTTGTTTTGTTTTTTTTTTGAAACAGGGTTCCTGTAGCTTAGCCTGGCCTCATACTTGCTTTCATGAATGTGGATGACCTTAAACTCTTGATCTTGTTACCTCTTGCGGCTGGGATTGCATCAGTGGCTCAGTATGCTAGCTTCAGAATCCACTGTGTTCCCACCATCATCATCCTTAAATAACTGTGAGCAATGCAGAGTCTCAGGTGCTTCCCTAGACCAAATCAATAAGCAATCTGTGTCAGACAAAGCCTGAAAACAACTGCTGTATGTGATCGGATGGATCTTGGACTCATAAGACTCAAAATACTCAAAAATAGCATTAATGTCCATAAAATACTTCATATTTTCAATATTTTTGTTTACAGATCATTCACTGTTTATCTTAGAATAAGAGAATAGTTGACTTAGACTTTTATTTTTTAATTAAAAAAAATCATTGGTTGTACATCTTGGCATGGTCTTACTTTGAAACTAGCAAGTTCTAGCAAGCCCTATTAAATTAATGCTGATTAAATTTTCCAATGACACAATGCAAATGCAATTTATCTCTAATATTTAATGTGGGGAAGAATGTGCTTTTCTATTAAATGACTCAATTAGTGTTGCTATCTCAAATGACACTTGTCTTAACTTTAAAAGTATTAGTTGCAAGAAGGAATTAATAAGAGCATTAGAAGAATTTTCCAATGTCTTCTTTCTGTGGCCCTGAGAGAAGACTTCGGGTTTTGTGATATGGTGGGGTGGGGTGGGGGAGGTTGGGAAGGGGGTGGGGCTCAAGTTGAAACACTGGCGCTCATTAACATCTTTCAAATCCTAATGCTCTTTTGTTTCTGATAGATTTATTACACTGTCTTTCTCTACAATTCACTGCAGTGTTTGAAGGCACAGTCGGAAAGAACAAAAGAGATATATGACCCTTGAACCAATTAGCATAGCTTACAATGTTCTTAATAGGTTTATCTACTGTATATGAGACTTGGGAAAATGACTTAACTTTTATGCTCCTTCAATCCCTGGGGGAAGTCTTTCAATGCCAGATTCTTTGTTACCCACAAAGTAAACCTCACGTGTTTGATTTTCGGCTTTGAGCTAGAAAACCTTCTTTACTGTCTGATGGCTTCAGGGTCTGCTGTCATTCTTGAGGTTGTTTGCATATTTGCATAGGTTTTTGTGGATGTGTGTGTGAAGAGACACATGTGACTTGGTCCCGGGTTCTGCATTGCTTCAGCTGGTGTGCGGGACTCAATACAGGCTTGCAATTTGTTCAGCTAGTGTGGATTCCTGGGCATGCTTTTTTTTTTTTCTTTCTAGACTCCCCGCGTAGCCTTAATCTTTTTGATTTTCTTTTTTCTATGTGTCATTGAAATTTGGTTCATCTTTTGTTCTTGCAAAGTATAAATGATACACATTTCCCCAATACATTGTATAGAACAACAACAACAACAACAAAAATGGTTTATGTTGGGGAAAATAAACTAAGATATACTGATAGTAACATTTCGTATAGCAGGAAAGCCCTGCCTTGTATATCTACAGAATGTTCATTTCCACATAAATGGAATACATAAATGGAATAGATGGAATGTACATCTTAACTCTTGCTGTTTTATATTATATGGTTTTATTCCATGTTATGTTCAAAGAGCTACTCATATTATGAGTCTTTGAGATGGCGCATGTGTGTGTGTGTATGTGTGTGTGTGCATGTACTTTCCATTCACATGTTCAAGTGATTTTCCTACACTTGTGTTCATTTACCTTTCTTTTTTAACTATATATTTGCTTACATGTTTTTTATTCTAGTTTGTGACATTAGACTTAACTTAAAAAGAATGTAACAATTTTCTCCTGAAAAGAATTTCAGAGATTAGCATGTGAAGAAGGAGTGCTATCCCCACTAGTGACTGATTTCACAGATGCTATTTAATTGCCCTAAATCACAGTCTTTACAATCTGTAGAAAAAAAAAAGAGAGAGAATAATCATGTAATCCTTATGAATATCTACCTATCCAAAGCCTCTGGTAGCAGTTTCTGTGTTATTGGAAGCACTCAAAGAAAGGTTGGAGAGATGCTTGTAAAAAATTTGGGGATATATACAAAAGATGCCCAGGATCCCAAGAAACAAAACAGCATCATGGAACAGTTTATTCATGACTCAGGTGAATCACAGAGGTTAAGTGTATTTTAGGGTGAGGCAGCCTATTTGTTTAATACATGATACCTTCCATTTGTAGACAACTCTCAGTTACATCCTGATTGTTTGGTCTTTATTTAGCTTAGTGTTTGGTTCTGAGAGATAGAGATTGGTTTGCTTTAAATGATGGTTTGATGTTTGCTGAGGATGCTGGGCTCTGCAAGCATTGCCTCATAACTCAGAATAATAATATTATATATGATAATGATATTATGATTCTCAAAACCAGAATAATGGTATTGGTGTAGAACCTTGAGACATCAGGCCAAGAGGGTTTCTGCATGAATGGATTCTTGCAGGAGTTCTGCACTTAGCTTGATGGTGTTACTTTGGATCCTGGACTTTTCAGTCTCTACCACTGAGATGAAATCTTTTTCTTTTCTTTATAAATCACAACCTAGACAGAGACAACAGGTTTATAGCTAGAGATCATGATAAAGTGATTTTCCCTGCCTTTATTTTATGCTGTAGATTTATATATTATCAACAGTTTTGACCTTTAAGAGGTAATATGTGACTGAAAACCTGAGAATCGATCAGGGCAGCAGACTCAGATTGGTGCCAGCCACATAGCAGGCAGTAGTGGTTACCAGGGATGAATATGAAGGGCTGGCCATGGCATTATGGCTATGGATGGATTTTAATAACTTGAAGTTCAGGGGTATTATTGGAAAGAGGCTGTGACTGGAGCCAAAGACCTGCCCAGATTAATTCAGCTCTGTATTTCAGCAAAAGTGTTGAGAACTCCAGGGGGTGTGGGGTGGAGAGACAAAGCTGGTTACTAAGGTATCTGGAAACAAGTCTGAAGAATGATTTTATTTGCTGTAAGGAAAAAAAAAAGGTTTTATAAATAGAGCCCAACACCAGCTGAAGGCTCTCATGGTAAAATGGCGCCCTTTTGCTTCCAGTTTTGGATGTGAAAAAGTTTCAGGAGAAACTAGTGGCATCCCTCCAATATATGTAATGAACAGTTATTTCTTGTCTCTTAATGTATATTTTAACCAATTCAATAGCTTTCTTTATTGGAGGGGAAAAGAACCATAACATCATCCTATTCCACAGTTTAATTGAAAAGTTACTCTAAAAATCACTTGTTAGAGTAGTTTAGTTTTGTTAGTTTATGGGAAAAGTAGAATTTTGATAGTGTATTTGGTATCATTGCTCTTCATGAGTTAGATGTTCAGTTCGGCATGTTGTTCTGAATATAGAATTAGGAAGAGTTCTATTTGTCCAAAAAAAAAAACAATAGCATTTCAAAGGAGCGATCTCTGCAACCATTGGAGAGTGGCTTTATAAATGCATAGTAAAGACTTTTAGAAACCACTTCAGTAGACACTAAGCTGATAAGGAACAGGGTTTCTATCTTTTTTTTTTTTTTTTCTTCAAGTGAAAAATAATAAATACTGTTTCTTTTCCAGCATGTGGTAACTCTGTTTTAGCTTTGTTGCTTGTCCTTTCCTTATTTTGATAGTGCTGTATAGTTTAATAATGCAGTGCTTTGACAGTGTGGCCTTGTCGTGTGTTAGAGCCCCAATGATGGCGTGGAATTAGGTTAAGACCTCACAGTCTTCTGGAGCCATTTCATACCCTGGGTAACATTGCAGTCCCTTGATTGAACAGTGTTTTAAGAAAATCCTATGGGGCTATACTTAGATCCTGCTGTGCTTTGTAGGTGTGTGATCTCAGAGAATTTAAATTTACTTCAACATTGTTGTTTGTTAGCTGTTGAACACTATCTGAGAACAAAGAATTCACTGGAAGAACATTCCCCTGTATTGGATAGTGTGTTTTAAAGTACCAAACACAATGGCTGGTATTTAGTACATATGTATATATAAATGTGGTTGAATACATTTAATACCTTTACTAGCTTTTGCTATCCTGGTCTAGCCAAATGCTTGTATTAACCAATAATATTTATTCCACTTGATTTCCAGGAATGATTATTACCCCTAAATTTAAAAAACATCTCTGAGCATATATGTGGAAACATGTCCTGCAGTCTTCTGCCTGTATTTGGGCTTCTCTGGGTCATTCCCAGATGCTTCATCCTCCCTGGATGCTCCAAGTATGTTAGCCCATGCTTACGTGTGCAAAGGCACATTAGTCACAGTTGAAGTGGGTATGGACAAGCTTTTAACCACTGACACACTATGCATACAGAAAATGTCAGGCATGAGCAGAACTCCACTTCATCTTATACATAGGTTTTAGAGGGACAACGGATTAACAGAATGAGGTAAGGAGTTCAATATAGTTAGGAAAACGTCACATAATACATGTGAAAACCACTGGGTTTGTTTTCTCAAGGGATTATCTTTGAATCAGCCTTCTGCATTCCCATGGAGAAGGCCCTGTCTGCAGGTGGTGGTTGGGACGACCAGTTCTTTTGGCAGCCGTTGAGAGTTTAGAGAGGCGTTATAGGATCATTCTGGTATATGATCTTAGCCATTAGAAACTATGTGTACATCTTGATGGTCCAGGCTTCAGACCTTGTTATGAGAAGGTCTCAGTTACGCCAGGCAAGACATTCAACCTAAGGAGTATAGCATGAGTATTCTTTACTTTACAGATGATATCCGCTTATAAGTGAGTGCATAACATGTTTGTCTCCCTAGGGCTGGGCTACTTCATAGAAGAGGAGGAGGAAGGAGTGTAGGAGCCAGAGGGGTCAAGGATACCACAAGAACACAAGACCCACAGAATCTATTAAACTGGGCTCACAGGGACTCACAGAGGCTGAAGTGACAATTAGGGAGCCTTTATGGGTGTGACTCTGGTGCTCTGCATAACTGGTTGTATAGCTTGGTCATCTTATGGGACTTCTAACAGTAGGAGTGGGGGCTGTCTCTGATATTTTTGCCTGCTCATGGGACCCTTTTCTTCCTACTGGGTTACCTCATCCAACCTCCATATGAGAAGGCATGTGCCTAGTCTTAATTGCAACTTGTTATGCATTGTTTGCTTGATATCCCTGGGAGGTCTGCTCTTTGAGGGTTAGAATGGTGGAGGAGTGGAGGAGCCTGCCTCCGGGAGACAGAGGGAGGCTGGGGGAAGGGCAAAAAGAGATTGGGCACAGAGGGAATCCTCAGACCATCCATGGGCAGGTTTAGCATTTCTGTCAGAGGATTTCCTTATGAGAGAGTGCCTTCTTCAGCAGCCTCTTTGAATCTTAGTAGGAACTTCTCAGTCAGTTCTGTACAGAAGTAGGATGTCGTGACTAGAAAGGGTTGGATGTATTCTGAGTTTGCCTGGGACTTCAGTGGAAGTTATAACTGGCCAGCTACAGATTGTAGCCCTGGGCAAGTCCTTTATTAGTAAGCCCTGGTGTCCTCAATTGTAAAATGAGGATATGAAAGATTCTATTTTATGATTAATGGAAGTCTGTTGAAATAATCTTGTGAATCAAGGTAATCAAATCAAAAGGTAGCATTTAAGAAGGACATCCCAGTGGATAAGTTGGTTTGACAGGAAAATTTTGGCTGTATAAGTCTGACAACCTGAGTTCTATCTCCAAACCCATATAAAAGAGGAAGGAGAGAAGCAACTTCCTAAAATTGTCTCCAAACTCCACACATTTGATTTGTCTCATGTACGCCCCCAGAAATGCATCTCACACTTATCAATAAATAAAACAATTTCAAGTATGAAGACAAGTCTATTTGAGGTAAGATTGAAAGGTGACTCATGCTACGATTTACGCCAGGAATAGAAACAATTATCTTTAGTTTTTTTTTCTTTAGTGCCAACTATTCATTCATATATGTCTAGTATTTATAGCTACTGTTTGTATTGTTCCTAGAATTATTTCTCCTGTTTTCTACATGTTGTTCATTTTTGATAGCAGTGTGGGCATTCTGTAAGTGATCAAGATTTTTATTTATGCCGTTGGAAAACATTTTGATGAAACATTTCCCACTCAGCCAAGACACGAATGTGGAGCCGTGTGCTGTTCCCAGTAGGATTACAATGCTTGTTGTCAAGCAACGAGAACCAAATTCCTCATAAAAGCGACTACATGGAGCCTCTTCTGTGGTGTCCTGATATGATATGTGGAATTTTTGAAGTGCCGTTTTCTTCAAGTATCATGATATATCTTGGTCTCTGTGAGAAGTAAGTTCAAGGTGGACAAAAGAAACAAAGTCATTTAAAAAGTGTCTATAAAAATGTCCCCCCCCCCCCGTATCTCCATTTTCCACGTTCTGTGCATTTTATGGTAAATCAATTCATAAACAATACGCTGTTCTTATCTGCCTTTACATTATCTGAAAGTGGTTTGCTGGCACAATCATAATTTTTAATCAATAATTTTGAAGTGGTTTATGTAGAAAGAACCATGTCAACATTATGGTGGACTCTTGGTTATTTATGTAAAATACTATGGAACCTGTAATTGGTTGGTATCATTGATGTCCCTAAAACTATCCAAAGTGCCTTATGTTTCAGAATCCCTGCTTTTAAAGTAACTGATCCAATTTTCCTTTTAAAAAAATGTGTAAGCCTTGCTACTTCAGGGAAATGGTATTAATGGACAGGAGGTAGAAAAGGTTCATTTGGTACAGATCCAAACAATGATGACATTTGCTGGAATGGTTTTGCGTCGTTTGACCTGTAATTGATACACTCAGTAGAACCCATGTTATATTTGAAGCTCTGTCAAAAGATGCCACCTTTCCTCTTCAGAATATACAACATTCCCTTCTTCTACCCTGTGCAGTCCGTCGGGTATCCTAAAGGTAAAGTATTTAGATGGGAGAATCATTATGGAGAAATATTTGTTGTAGCTACTTAAGTAATTGTAAAATGTACCTTAAGTTAGTTCAGTCTTGAAAACCCACATGGACAGCTCAGCCTGACAGCAGGGATCAGGTTATCAGAGAGTAGAGGTACTGAGCCTATCCTGTAGGGACATTCAGGCTCCACGGTGCACACCCAGTGAATCCTTTTGATACCTAGAGGCAGATCCTGTATGGCCTGTGTGGACAAGTAGTTCATAATAATCACAGTTTCCACATATCTTTCATATTTTGAAAGGGTGTGGAAGTATATTAATTCTTCAGGGCTACTGTGATAGAGTGATCCCCCAATGAGTGACATAAATGATAGAAACTTATCTTCTTCCCTGGGGGTCTGAAAATCAGGGTGTCAGGGACAATGATTTCTTTAAGTGCCAAGGAAGACTATTTCAGGTCCTCCCTCCCCCGCCCGCCCCAGCATCCAACAAATCTTGGTGGCGTTCTGGCAAAGCTTGGTGTTACTCATAGAATCATTTCCCTGATCCTAGTTTCCGTTTTCAACAATTGTTCCGCTTGTTTGTTCCTGTGCAAATTTCCTCTGTAATGCCATCGGCCACACTGGACCTGGGCCCATATGCATGACCTCACTTGAATTTGATTATTTCTTTAAAGACACTCTAGTCAATTAATGACACATTTTCCAGATACAATTGATGGCTTGCTCATTTTTAAAGGGAAACTATTTGACTAATAATATGCGTTATGAACTCTTCAGAGTGGCTTATTGTGGTATATTACCTGCACCACTGAGGCCTCTTGGTGATACTTTGATCAGCCTAACTGCCACCAGTTATTCTTCTTAGTTATTGAGCAGGCATTCCAAGCTCCACTTGGTTTCTCCGGCTTTCTGTTGCTTATGTTAGAATAATTAAGACAAGTAGTAATTAAGTATAATTTAATAGAATACATGCCTGCAGATATAAAGCACATAATTTAGGGATTTGAACTCGGGAGCCTGACTGGGTTTCATGTCTTGTCTCTAGTAACCTCCTGACCCTGTTCAAGGCACTCACATGTTATACACATTATCTTCTTCATCAGGCAACCATAATCCTGCCTTCTAGAGAGAACTGCTTGTGAGATAAATGAGATAATACTCCAGGAGCCCTAAAGACAGTATCTGGCCTTTTTGTCTGAGTCACTAAATGAGTTAGCAAGACAGTAAACAAAAAGATATGCTGCCTATGGCATGCTGGGAAGCAAGCATTTATCAGCATCTCTGGAGTCCTCTGGCTCCGTACCTTCCTTACAAAGTATCTCTTTCATCCATGTCTGCTACAATTACGGCTCTGTGATGCTCTCAGGCTCTGGGAGGCTGTCTCTCACTACTCCACTTTTTTTTTTTTCCCTTGTCTGAATAGTTGGTCTCAGCACTTGGCACCCAGCTGGACATCAGAGCCCTTTCTTCTTATTCAAGCTGTTTCCATGATTGTGCTTTCAAAGACAACTCATTTTTATCATCAAAGTAGATTATTTGAGGAAAGGGGGCTGGGTAAATATAAGAATTCTTTCAGACTCCTAAAATAATAAATGCAAGCTAAAAACCCCCAGTCAGTGGAATTTGACCAGTTTTTAGTGTGCTCAGACTTGTGAACTTGGAAATGTATCCTTTAATCTCGTTGATGAAATAATAAAAATTTCCAAGCGATACTTTTCTTCTCTCTTCTTTTCTTACGGTGTAAGGAGGAAACAGGGCTTTTCTGTATTGGTTTTTAACTGGTGGAGTTGAATCCTGCACAAACACATTTTTTTATGTCATTGTTAGCATTTTCTTGGGAAGGTAGTACATATCTTTGCACGACTTAGTGCGTTCCTTGTTGGCTAACGATCATTATTAAACAACAGAGCTGGTGATAAGTCAGGATCACACACTGGTATATTCACAGGACATGTGAGCACACATTTGGATGCAAGCCTGTATTTCTATAACTTATGGATTTTTTATTGACTATATTAACGTTCTCTTATAAGGGAGGCAGTGGTTTGAACAACTTTAAAATGTTAGCACCATGGTCTTTTTAAGCATCTCTAAGTGTGCCATTTTGTATTTGAGTTCCTAGTGAAAGACTGAGGAAGGGTTTAGTGAAACGGACATGGGACATGAGGTAATTGGTTAAAGACATTTGAAGCAGAATTTATTTTCAAATAATAATAATAATAATAATAATAATAATAATAATATACTTCTTAATGGCTGAAACTGATTTTGACAATAATACAAAAAGGTGGCAATTACCAGTGAAAGCATGGCGTATCCCAGAATGAGTTGCCTGGCTTGATGAATAAGGTTTAGCTATAATGTTGAAAAGGCAGAGTGAGACCCAGTTGTATGAGGTTGGGAATGGTGAGCTGAAGGGCTGAGTCCTCTGATAGAACACCAGGAACAGCTGCATCTGTGTGTTATAAGATTAGTCTTGGAAGTGCAAGGTATCTAAGGCAAGTGGCCTGGGCACTGGAGAGCCTTTAAGAAGCTTCCTGTCTTATAGTCACCAGAGCCTGGGTATTGTTACTGAAGACCGGAGTGTAGAGATAATGGTAGGATGTTTGAGTCATCCTAACAGAACTCAACACAAACCAGCCTGTAGAGGAAATTAAAGGTCCCCCTAGTGTCTCAACCCAGGATGTCTTAACAAATCAAGAGTGCAGGAAGATGTTACACTTACACAGTTGACTTGGGGTGGTGAGTGTGGCATCATGGTATCCATGGATACAGTGTGACATCATGGTATCCATAGAAATGTGAGAGAGACTTGGTAAGCAGGATCAACAGTAAGCCCCTGCTCCTTGAACACTGACAAGATGAATGAGTTCCCTGGGGGAGGATGCTGTTGGATGCAAACAATAGCTTTAGAAACTCACTCTGAGAAGTGGAAACCAAAGAGAGAAACAAGAGAAACAAGCAATAGAGGATAGCATGTGTAGCCTCACAGATCAGTGAAGGAGAGAGTCCTGGAGACACACAGTAGTGCGCACCACCTGGTCTCATAAGATGGAGGGGGGATATGGTCACATTCAGAAGAATTCTTCTAAAGCAATCTAGATCAAAAGCATTTCTTTTCTTCTCTTCTCTTCTCCTCCTCCTTCTTCTCCTCCTCCCTCCCCCCCCCTCCCCTCCCCTCCCCTCCCCTCCCCTCCTCCCTCCCCTCCCCTCCCCTCCCTCCCTCCCTCCCCCTCCCCTCCCCTCCCCTCCCCTCCCCTCCCTCTCCCTCTCTTCTCTGTCTTTGAGCATCTTTGGAATTTCTTAAATGGGAAATTAGGATGTGCTCTTTTCACTACTTGAACTATTTTGAAAGATGTCTTGATGTTTGTAATGACAGGTTGAAGTTCCCAGAAAACATCAACAACAAAATGTCAACATCCTCCTCAAGCAAGCAAGCAAACAAACAAACAAACAAGACAGAACAATAAAGAAAAACCCAGTTATAAGCTAAAGATAATCCCAGACAAAAGAACCTTAATTATCTTGGGCCAGCTTTAGTCTGACTGTTATTCATTGCTTTCTCAGTGTGTTAACAGAGCACTAGCTTCTACTAACCCAAGATTTACGAATGTAATCCATTAACACCTCAAACCTACAGTAGAATTTCCCAGCTTTGGCTCTCTAGCAATGCAAGTTGAAAATTCTTTGAGGCCTAATATCTTTTTGGGGAGTTGTGGGTGGAGGTGGGGATAGGGGGTAGGGGGTCTGTTGCAGTTCCCAGTTAATTAATCCTGCTGAAAATTTCCCAACAGCAGTTCCATATGGTCCTTGGTACCTGCCCCAGTGTTCTGGGTTCTGGAATGAAAAACACATGCCCACGCCCACGCCCCGCACGCACAGCCTTTATTTTAATATGCCTTAAACAGCTCAATGGTTGGGCCACTTCTTAACCTCCCTACGGCTAAAACTCTCTCCCCTCTGATACTCCCAACTCATTACTTAGTAAAATCTGTATTCCCAGCTCATCACATACTAAAATCATGATCCCTGACTCTTACATGCAGGCTGTGCTCTCTCTTCTGCATCTCTCAGGCCTGGCCACTTCTCCTCTCCTAGCATGGTGGCTCTATCTCCTCCTTCTCCCCTAGTCTCCTTACTCTGGAATCCTAAAGTCCCACCTCTGTCTCCCTGCCCAGCCATTGGCCGACAGCAACTTTAACATCAAAACCACCTGGAAGTAGGGACCCAAGTAGAGTGGAATAATAGAGATGACTGTATATACGCTGTCCTTTAGTACATGGATCACGAATATGTTGTATCTGTTCTTTAAATACTCACATTTTATAGCTTCTCCTACAGAACCTGTTCAGTTCGAGAGGCCTCCTGGATATAGGTTTGTTGAGTCTGAAGGAATTGTTGTGTAGGTCTTCCAATTCTAAATAACTAATGGGAAATTCAGAAATATTCTAGAAACAGATGTGCCACACCTCACTCATTACGATGTTTTAGTCTGTGGGGCTGGCATATAAGGAAGTTTGTGTTCACTGCCAGTTGAATTTTCTCTTAATAAAAGGATTCACCCAGGGTTCCTTTAATTAGGTAGCTTACCCAGTGTGCTTAAGTGTTTGTTTCCAGACCATTAACTCCTTGACAGAAGACTGGAGAGGCATAGAGCTTATTAGACCACGGTGTTATAAACAGGCCTTTAAATTTTATTGTTCATAATGGAGAAAAAAAAAGACAGCTAGTTCACTTTTATTCACCATCAGTTGTTGGAAAAATGACACATAATTTTCATATAAGAATAAGTGAGAATACAGCCACTATGGGAAAGCAGATTCACTACGTTTCAGTTATATATTGGCCAAATAGAGGCATCCAAAGTTGGGACTCCATTATGGATTGGCTGTTTCTGTGGTTGACACAAGGCAGAGTTCCTGAATCTGTTCCTGAATTCGAGGAAATTCTATCTCCAGATGCGAGGCAGAATTACATGTGAGACAGAATTTACCATCACAGAATCACTAATAAGTATGACATGTTATTTTAAGACAATGAAAGTTAATGATTCTCAACCTTTGGGACATGACCGTTTTGGGTCATATATAAGATACCCGTATATCAGATATTTACATTATGATTCACAACAGCAAAACTACAGTTACTAAATAGCAATGAAAATAATTTTACGGTTGGGCATCACCACATGCGGAATGGTGTTGAAGGGTTGTAATGTTAGGAAGTAGAAAGCATATTCTATCGCTAACAAATGACAGAATATTTGTACAGTATAGATGATGATGTCTCTTAGAAGACCAACTTGAATTTAGGGTGGAAAAATAGACTACATGAAAGAATAATTACAAGTAAGTAAAAGTAAGCTGAAACTTAAGAAAACTGGATGGATAAGTGAAAGTAGAATCATCCAGTTCGTATTTATAGCTACCTGAAAATTATTTGGCCTTCTATAGAGTATCCCTTTGAAATCTTATTTGAGACTGTTTACTACTGGCTTGTATGGACTTTAATTGGTTGCAGAAATTGGCATCTCTAGATTTAGGTTTTGAAAGAAAATGTTTATAGTTACTTCTCGGGGGATAAAAAGCAATAGAGAATGCTAATAAAAGTTGAGCCAAAATTTCATTAAGATTCCAGATACTTCCCAGTAGAATTTATTAACTAGATTATCTAGAAACAACATGAACTTTCTTGGAAAAGTTTCAGAAGTGGAAAATACATGGCGATATTGTTAGTGCACAATACATCACTTTAAAAACTGTTTTTCTGAAAACTGTTACGTTTGCTTGAAAATTTCTTGACAGTATAATTTTATTTCTCTATATAAGGGGATAATAGTTAATGGAAAATAGCTTGCTTTGTGCTTTGTAGTTTAAAACAAACCTTTTATGTTTGTAATCTTACTTAATCTTTAGAAGAACCATTTAGTAAAAAGAATTATTGCTGTCAGTTTGTAGACAGGGAAGTGAGGTGGAACATTCAGAGAGTTAACCTTTAAGCATAACAGATATTTACTCCTTCATTTTGCTTCCTTTCTTTTTCAGACACTTAATTGATCGTCTTTATATGCTGGAAGGTCCCCTATTAGTAATTGAGCCAAAACCTATACTTTTATCTTTTAATTTCTCTCTCAGTATGCTTCCCTTAGTGTTTGTTACTCTTAAACACAGTTCAGGAATTTCTGATTTGTTGCAATGAGCCCTTTCAAGAAACCTAGACTGAGTTTAACACCAGGCTCTATTTTGTAATGCGTACACTTTATTTTGTCTTCTTCTACTAACAATTTTATCCAGCCGGTAGCTTCCTTACCTGCAATTTCATTAGTTCCTCCCTATCAACTGTGTTCTGTATACTGCATGGAAAATCCCGGAAGTAAATGATAAATTATTTTATATTTAATATATTTTAAATTATGTACCATTCTGAGTGGTATAATAAAGTATTAAGCCATCCCAAATCTCCCAGTCCATTGTAGATCATCCATTTGTCTCATGTAGTCACAGTGTGTACTTCTCACTCTTAAATTATTAGTAGCAGTTTCCTTTGTTTTTGTCAGATCCACTGTGGTAGCATCACTGAAGTCCTTATAGCCTTGTCACCTAGTATTGCTTAATAGCAGCTTTAGGGCACAAAAGTAGTGACCACAGGGATTTGCATATATGAAAAATATTTAAGTACTGGATCTTAACTTTCCTAAAGCTGAGACCCTTTGATACAGTTCTTCCTGTCGTGGTGACCCCCAGCCACAAAATTATTTTTGTCCTACCTCAAAACTGCATTTTGCTTCTGTTATGAATTGCAGTGTATACCTCTGTGTTTTGATCTGAAAGAGGTTGCGATTCCCAGGTGGAGAGCTGGCTGCTATATTAAAGCATTCCCTTGATGTGAAAGGGTGACTTTATTATTGGTGTGTATGTGTAGAGCAGAATGAATATAATTTGAGCATTCTGTGGTCTTGGGGTCCTGTGAGGTTGTGGAGTCGGTGCTGTGAATAACTTAGGCTAAACATAGGTCTTTTGTCATCCGCCTATTGTTTACAGTGTAAATTTGCATAAGCAAAAAAATTTTTCCCGTGATATATCAAATTAAAATTAGATAATTTTAAATGAGGGAGGTAAGGGTGGGGAGAAGGAAGCAAGTCTTTACCACTAAGTCCTGAGTGAAACAAATGTTTCAGAAAATATTTTGTAAAATTTATTCTTATTGCTTTTATTGATGTGTATGTATGTGGGTATGTGCACGTGTCTTTTGCCGGCAGAGGCCAGAGGAAGTAAAGATGTTGGGTGACAGTGAATCACTTAATGTGCTGGTTGGGAATCAAACTGCGTTATGTTGGAAAAACAATACATGCTCACTCTTCACCAATGGACCATCTCTCTAGCCCTCGAAAAAGACAATTAAAAATTAAAATGTCCATGTGGTTAGTAACAGTGAACAGAGGCATTCACTTTACAAGCTGGTCATAAGTAATTTGTGCCGGAACAAGACGGAAATTTCAAACCTTGGATCAATACAATTTTGAGTGTTGACTTAATATTTTGCTTGAGATTTTAGAAATGACAAGAAAGCACAGACCGGACCTTCCTTATGAATTTTACCTGGTTGGGGAGAGATATGGGCATCTGCATTACTGAGGGAGTAAAAATGAATGAGACAGGCGTCCCTGACTGCACAGCGGAAGGGCTAAATAATCCTTTGTGTGCGGAATTGGTAAATTGAAGGGACACTTTCCTCTAAAGCAGTTGGTTTTCCCACTTCCTAACATTGAGAAGCTTTAGTCTAGATCCTCATATCATGGTGACTCCCCAATCATAAAACTAGTTTTACTGTTATACCATAACTGTAATTTTGCTACTCTTCTGAATCTTAATGTGAATATATGTTTTCTGAGGGCCTTAGGGAACTCCTGTTAAAGGGTTCTTTGAACCTCCAAAGGTGTCTCTCCCTATAGGATGAGAATTGCTGTCAGAGGGCCAGAAGGTTTTCTACAGGTAGATAGATGGCCATTCGCAGGTGATGTTGCAAAATTTTTGAGAAAGTGTAGAAAAATTTGGGCTTGTAAAAATAGTTCCTGTAGTTCCCGGTAGACTAAGTAAAGCTCATACTAGTTGAAGGCTATCTCACAAACACCTAATCAATAACTGCAGTTTCTTCTATTTTTGTGACAAGAGGCTGGCTTTGAGGCTCTTTGCTAAATCTGGGTAGAAACTACTCATCGACAGGTAGCAGCACTATTAGGATTTTAAAGTGGAGCGTTTCCAAACACAGACACTTAAAGCGCCTAGCTCTGAGGACTAGAGGGTTATGGCTTCATGTTTTTCAAGTCAGAGGCTTATTTTCCTAAATGTTTAAGGCAGAGGTTTATTTCCCTGGCTTAGAGTGCTAATACCCCAAAGTCCCCAAGCTTCCTGTGTCAGGACTTTAATCTATTCAAATACCTTGCTCATTTTGTTTTGTTTGTTTGTTTTTTGAGACAGGTTTCTCTGTATAACCTGTCTGTCCTGGACTTGATCTGTAGATCAGACTGGCTTCAAACTCACAGAGATCCTCCTGCCTCTGCCTCCCCAGTCCTGGATCGAAGGCATGTGCTGCCATCACCTGGCTTTTACCTCATGTAGTGACCAGTCTTGTGTTGCTTATGCCCTTGGCTCCTACCTTTGGTTCTCAGCCTTATGCATTATATACTCTCTTGGCTTCCTCCATCCCTTATGTTCTCAATACATTCTGCATCCTTCTCCATCTCATGACTGAAGACCTTCAGTCATGTTCTAGGGTTACACCTCAGGGCTCTGCTTGGCTTCCTCTGTTATAGTTCTGAACTCCTGTTGTCCTTATATCCCGGTCACCCCCTGGAATTCTTAGCTGCTTCCGTGCCTCCACTGCTACCTGATGCTGCTATGACTGGAAGACTAGATTCTATCTACAACTACTGCAGACTATTTTTCCCATGATGAAGACCAGAAGTAGGTAAAAGACCATTTGGGAGACTCACCTTCACATGTGCACAGCTTCTGGTTCTACCTGCTACGGACCTTGCTTTTGCACCAGTCGTAAGATTTACACCAATACCAATCGTGAAGTGTTTGTTCAGTTAGAAAGGGGCATAGGATAGCTTTAGAGTAGCTAGGGGTTCACTGAATTCAGCCCGATGATACAAACCTGTAACTCAGCAATCGGGAGGTAGACTCTGTAAAACAGGGCTGTGCAGGCTACCTCAGAATACAGAATGAGGTCAGGACCAGCCGGAGTAAGTTTTGTGAGACCGTTTGTTTTAGATATTGAGAGGAGATGCTGATGGTTCAGGTCTCTGGGTAGATAATGAGAAAGAAGACGGAATGATGACCACTTGGTTACGGATAACATTTTCATAAAAGTCACTGCTTTTCCCTCGGCTGCAAAGGGACTTATACGGATCACTGTCAAATGTTCCATTTTTATTTCATTAAAGTATAATGGGTGAGATTTCCATTCGACTCATATGCAAAAGCATTGGTTCTGTGAATTCACATTGTAGGCTGCTTTATTTTTGTTGTAAACATGGAAAGCAATTATAATTTATATTAGTAGGATAATCACAAAAGAAAGCCAACCTTTCACAAACAAGATATTGATTCCCCAGCTGACTGTGTAATATCCTCTTCAGATGGAAACTTTTGTAGTTTCTAACAGGATTTTTAATGAAATTGAAACTTATTGTTCTTCATTTATTTTATAGGAGTTCTTTGTTCTCCATTTATTTTGTGTTAGGCCTTTTCTGGGCATCGTGTGTCTTGTTTTCAGTAATGACTATACTTGTTTGAATTAATGTGGCTTTTCATAATGTATTTTATATTTAGTAAGAATCCAATGATTTGATTGTTCCCTAGACATACTTCTTAATGTGTCATTTTGTGTTTGCTCTAATCCATGTGGTTACAAATGTGCAGCTGTAAAAATCTATATTGTCATTAGCAATATTTTAAGGAACGTACCTCAAGATTTTATGACTTTCAATGAAATGACATATTAAGTTTCATATATTGTCCATTATTTTAGATAATCCACATATAGGTCTTTACAAGCATGTAGGGTAACATGCGGTAAGAGTCTATGAATTATTGAGCCTCTTATGATATAAAATGAAGTACCAGATATAGGTGATTTGACTGTGTTTTTGAAACTCATTGGCACTTTCTGTATCATGTTATGCTTCCTACAACCTCTTAACATGGAATTTTAGAAAAACAATGAAAATGTTAGTGCTTTATTTTTTCCTTCTTGGTCTCTCTATCTATCTATCTATCTATCTATCTATCTATCTATCTATCTATCTATCTATCTATCTATATTTTTTTTACTCATTAAAACACTGATAAAATCCTAGCTGTCTAATGCATGCTGTCATTGAGTGTTATTTTAACTGCTTCGCTATGTAATAGTGATTATGTAGAGAAATTGATTCATGAATCATTAAGTTTCCTGGGAGTTAAAACAGATCATAGAATAAGTAAGGAAGTTATTTTAAAGCAACAGCCAAATTGGGAATTGGTACATAGTTCAACCTTTCTTTTTATTGGATGGCTTTGATATACAGAGCTGACTTCTGAATAGAACAGGTATTTAAGGTGACATTGAATCAATTCGCAATGTAGATAGGACTTCAACCAAATGGAGTTTTATTAACTCGATCTATTGAATGTTTCCTATACCTGTGGAATAGTGATATCAGAGACTTAAGACAGAATCATTTTCTTCTTTTACATGTGATAAAAGGTTGTCTCCATAGGATTATTGAAATCTGAGTGAGGTGAGATTAATTCCTGACTGGATTGCTCTGTCCCCTAACTCTTTTGCTCCTTGTCTTGCTTTCCTTTTATCATCTGTATCTCTTTTCTGAAGTTCTTGAAACCCTAAAGAAAATGATTAAGAATTACCTTTCCTTGAGTAATGTGGCAGATCCAAAGCATGGTTTATTTTTTAAAAATTCAAGTCAGATCTTTAAAGTAGTAAAATGACATATACCTTCTGTTTCTAGAATAAGGTGGTTTGACTGTCTGTGTGTGTCTCTGTCTCTCTGCCTGAGTGCCAACCCCACCCCCCACCCCCACCCCGCTCCCTCACAGGGGTATCTCTGTGTAGTCCTCACTGTGCTGGAACTGACTCTGTAGACCAGAATGGCCTTGAACCTAGAAATCCTCCTGCCTCTGCTCCCAAATTATGGGATTAAAGGTGTATAACACTAGGCCCAGCTGCTTTGATTCTCTTACTAGATTTTGTTTATGCATATGTTTATTTGTTAGAATATTTTTACATTCAGATTTTAATCATTTTGTGACTTAGAATAAAAGAAAAATAAGTCAGGTTAATGGACTCACATATTCCCCAATCTTGGTATAATAGTACTTATACTTATTTTTTTCTTTTTATATGTATAACCTCAGCCATGTAATACTTGTGACAAGATCTAGATTTAAAGTTTTCCTTAACTCTCTGCCAAATGCGATCTAGTTTCTGCTTGGATGCTTATGTTTATAGGGATTCAGCACTGTGTAAAGGCAGCTTGTATTCTCGGGCCTCTTTAGAAGGTCATTTTGTTATGTGGAGTCTCAATAGCGTTCTTCACACCTTTCCTTGTGAACCCACAGAAAAGTCTGCTGCTCTCTCTCCAGAGTGGCAGACTCTCAGGATGTCAATGCAAAGGTCAAAGGTCCCATTCCCATTAAAACTTTTCCCTTTTGGGTAAATACTCTCTTAATTTTCTTTGTCCACATTAGTGTTTGTTTCTAAGTCTTTAGATATTCTAGGTACCTTCTGGTGAGGTGTGCCATTTAATCAATGCCACATGTAAAATATGGCCCAAGACTGCACATCACTGTGAGACTCCTGCCTCCCTTGATGTGTAAACTGTATTTCTGTAATTTCACAAGGCATTCTGATAGCCAGTGTACACTGCTGGGCATGGGAAAAATTTTCCTATACTTTCTTTTAAGTTTTTGTTTCTGTTATCTTTTATGTATACAGTCATTTTTCTTGCTATAGTTTTAAGATTTACTTTCATTTAAATCAGGTTATGCATAGCATGCCAACAGATGGATCAACGTATGGTTTCCTTAAAGATTTATTGAGCTCTACATCCTAGTTGGTACTGCATCCTAGTGGGTAATGAGGATAATACTCATTATCCATGTTTAGTATGAAAGCTTACATTTCATGTTGTGTCATGCTACATTGATGATGCTTTCAGAGAAGATGACGAGGAATAAGATGGAGAACATAGTGACCAGTTCTAGAGGATTATGATAGGCTGCCGTTCAGACTCTCATGGCAATGTGTAAGAGATCTTGGTTTACAGAGATTAATTTGGTCACGTGACTGGAGCACAATCATTGGAAGCTGGATGATGTGTTTGCAAAGTCTGTTTTATTATGAACTCTGTTAGGACATAATGGGCAGAAAACTTAAAGCAGGGAAGAAGTTTGTTTTCAGCCTAGAAGAAATGACTTTTAAAGAAGATCTTTCTAGAGGAGAAACCCTCACTGTGCAGCCATTCTTGTAGGTAAATGCATCCAGACTGAATACTGTTGTGTCCTTTTTCTACATAAGCGTGTGGAGGAATATAAGAACAGATGCAGTCTGGACTGCTTCTAAGTTAACATGTCATCACAGAATGAGCATGTACTATTGGCAGATAGTGCAAAAATCATGAGTGGCTCTTGAGTAGGTATCATCTGTAGCGGTCTCATTTCTCAGTATCATCTTGAAGTGATACTTAGGGAAAATTCTGAGAAAGGAAGGTAGGAATCAGAAGGGACACATATGGGGGATACTTCAAGTAAATCAAACTGAAAAGCCCAAGAAGCAGAATTACTCGATATTGGAAATGAGGGTAAAGGAGAGATACAAACCACGGCACTTGTGTTAATTGCTTGACTCTAAAATTGAGTGAATATTGGAGAAAGGAAGAGTTGTAACTGAATATAACCCTGCTGCTTACAGAAGTAGATGGCTCTTGTCTCTGGAAGACGGTGAACAGGTCTTTCAGGATGTTGCATTTGAAATAGTGTGCCCTGGAGCTCTGCAGAAAGTTGTAGACAGAAGGCTTAAGTTTGAATATGAGTGACAGAGGTGAAAGTTCTGAAGTACATATGGAAGCAAGTATTTGGTGCTAGTGGGGAGGGGACAGAGTAAGTGAGGGCTCACATGAGGGGGGACAGGACATTGGTGTTGCAGCTTCGAGGCTGGGTCATCTCTGGTGGCATTTTCTGAATGTGCTGTGCAATAGACTTTGGTCTGACTATTCTCTGAAGAATATTGTTTCAATTTAAACTCTTTTGTGCCTTTCCTGAGTTACTATCCTGTAGTGTAGTGTACTGTTCTGTACTCTATTCTACTGCACTGTACCCTACCCTACCCTACCTTACTCACCCTGTGAGTTAATGTCAAGCACTAGGTTGCTTAGACAAGATTCTGATTTTTTTATATCTCTGCCTAAGTTTTAAATTTACTTTTAAATTTACTTTAGATTGATCAATCTCATTCCTGCCTTTTATTTCAGTTCCATGTAGCTTAAAATCATCAGGGCCAGCCCTCTGTACGTTACCATTTATAATCTACAGCTTTGTTGTGCCCACTTCTCACTGCATGTTTTTAAAGGCCCTGTTTAGTTATTTTACTTAGTTTTATCCAGTTTTCCTTATGCTTCACTGACAGGTTCTGACACTCACCAATTTTTGCTCTAAAGTAGTTTAAAATTGTATTTGATGGGGATAACAAAATGTAGCTCAACTTACTGTACGTTGTAGTGATTTATTTGGGAGTCTTGTGTGGTCTTTACAGTCTTCCAAACCCATGGACTCAAATGCTTTTGGCACCATATCAGGCTTATTAGTGTTTAACTTATTAGTGGCTTATTGCATTTGGAGGTATTACAGACGTTTTCTGCTTGTAAATGCCACATTTTTAATTTTGAAAAATTTAGAGAAACAAATAAGACTTCCCCTGGGGCTTGATCTGACCTTACATTTAACATTTACAGAGTACATACAGCTCCACTGACATTTAGGGTCATGAATTGAATTCTCTATTATCTTTGAATTTTAATGGGATCATACCAGTCACCCCCGTTGTGTTTATTCATGGGAATCTCCGCTTCACGTTTTATTGATGTTGGCATCTGCTCCGCTCAAGATAAATACATTTTTTGCTTACTCTATCCCTGGAAGAAGCAGAAGTGGACATTTGTAGGGCAAAACATTTAATTAACGGCACAGTGAAGGTGTGACCCAGCAAATCTGAAGTGTCTACAATGGTCAAGATTGACGTGTGGAATGAATCGGAAGGATAATACCACCCATCCCCAGGAGAGAGTAGCCGCATCATTAGCATCTCCTATTCAGGCAGACTCTGAGCAGGTGCATGGGCTGAGACTGTTGTAGGCGAGATTTAGCCACTTCTCCCTTTTTCCTCTGATGGAGAATCACAAACCTATTTAGCTAACATTTCTTCCCTACAGGAGTTGACAGTGGTTATCTGTGTACTGTCATAAGGAAGCAGAGGACTGACAGAGTAAATACAAGTCAGATTGCTATATATGAAAACACTTCCCCCCCAAATTTATACATTTTTGTTGAGTTAAACACGTTATGTTTCCTTGTTTTTTTGGGGGGAGGGGGTTGGGGGTTTTTTTTGGTTTGTAAAGTGTATACACTTCAGGTTGTCAGTCTAAATCTGTCCAAAATGACCAAATATAACAATAGCTAAAGTTCATTTAGCAAAGTTAACCTCCATCATTACAGACTTCATTGAGAATTTAGAAGTATCCATTCAATGTGCATATGCAGTACTGTCTATGCCCCTCACACTTGCATTAGGGGCTACTGGCTACTTTATGTTTGTTAAATTTTTGAGCACCTCGAAGGCTTTTGGGTGACTGCCCTCCAAAACACATAGATGGTGCCCTTGAGGTGGTGGTGGTCGTCTTCTTCCTCTCCCTCTCCTTCTCCCTCTCCCCCTCCCCTCCCCATGCCCTCCCCCTCCCCCCTCCCCCTCCTCCTTCTCTCTCTCTCTCTCTCTGTCTCTCTCTCCCCTTCCTTTCTTTCTTTTTTTCTTGTTAAATTTCTTCCTCCCTTCCCTTCCCCCTCCCTTCCTTCCTCTCTCCCTCCCTCCCTCCCTCCCTCCCTCCTTCCCTCCCTTCCTTCCTTCCTCTCTTTCTTATGCTATGTCCTCTGAACTACAGCATGAATTTGCAGCAAGATACAGCATATGTATAGGATCTTCCTGAGTGTATAAACAGGTAGATCATTGCATGGAACTTGCAACATTATGCTACTTGTATTACAAGAAAAAGAAAGGACTTATTTTGCCTGTCCTGCCATTTTCAAATGGGCAGGGTAGGCCTGCAGGGCCATAGCTTTCTCATTGCTATGTTCCTAATAGGAATATTTAGTGTATTTGGAGAGAATTTGAGAAGATGCTCCATTGGGAGAAGGTGGGATTCATTGTGTCTAGGAAAGCTCAGACTTTCCTTCTGCTTATTCCAAACCAGAGTTTAAAAATTGCTCAGGTTGACTGTTGAACTGGATATACCACCATCAATAAACTCAAAAACAAAAACTCAACAGAATCCATGTGCTTTCATTTTGATTTGTTAAAGTTAATAATTAAAATAAGTAAACGATGCTTATTATTGAGACCCATTATGGATTGGACCATAAAATGATTTCAACAAGTGGATATTGCCTAGATTGTTTTCTGGCCACAAAGCACTTACATTAGAAAACCATATGTATGTTTTACTATTATTTTGTAATAATACTTTATGAGTCTCACATTTGCCAAGAGAAAGGGAGGGTTAGGAGTGCATAATGCTGCCGAGTCTGGTAACAGATATCTGGAAGGATGCGATCCCATTAGTAAAGAATCCTTAATTCATCTAGCAGATAACACTCATTTGGTTTTGTAGTGTTCTAGTATTTGACATTTCAAATCTTTCCATTATGAAAGATTATGTGATTTTAGCATCTCCTTCTTCCCCCACCTAAATCTCCTGAAATACAAGCTAGTACCTTTTCTACAGTGCTTGAAAAAGTTGGCTCTAAATGCAGCCATCGATCCTCCTTCCATTTCTACAGTCACAGGACTGCTAAAGGAAAGGATAAGAAATAAAATTTTCTAATTGCCGTTCGGTTATCTGATGTGGAGGTATCAGACTTTGTGTCAGTTACTAACATAATATGCCTGCATAAGTCAGGTTTTTTTTTTTTTTTCCTTGTGCTTAGAACCACTGAATTCCTATCTAATGGACCACGCTTTCATCTTAGGCTCAGAATTAGAGCACATTTCTGAAACTCTCTTGAAGTCAGGTTCAGCACCAGGATCCTTGGCAGGAACCCAAGGTCAGGAAAATATGGAGAAACCTCCTTAGTTTTGTTTGTTCCATTGATTTTGAGACAGTATCTCACTATGTAGCCCAGACCAACCTGGATGTTCTGATCTTGCAGCCTTCCCAGGGTTGGGATCATAGGTGTGCACTACTTTTTGCCAACGTGACTTTTGAAGGAAAATTTCTTGTTGTATTTCATTTATGTGTGTGTGTGTGTGTGTGTGTGTGTGTGTGTGCGCGCGTGCGCGTGTGTATCTTTATTTAAATTTTGCATTGTGGTAGTCTTTATTGATATATTATTTTTAATTGACACACCATTGTACACGTTCATAGCATGTGATATTTCCATCCATGTGGTGTACATTATGCGATGCTCGAGTAGGGCACACCTGCATTCTCAGGCACATCATTTCTTTGATGTGAAGCCATTAGAAATCTCTTTTCACATTGCTCCGTGGTAAAGGTGCTTGCAGTCCAGCTTAATGACCTGAGTTTAATCACCAGGAGCACATGGTGGAAGTAGGGAACTGACTCTGACAAGTTGTCCTATGACCTTTATATACTTTCTGTGCTATGTGTTTGTGTGTGTGTGTGTGCACAGAAATAATTAAATGTAACACAAGTATTTTAAAAATTCTTTCCTCTATTTTTAACCATATGACACATTACAGTTATCATTACTGTCCTACTTTTTGATAGCATGTAAGACCTTATTTCTTCTTCCTGACAGCCATTGTCCAACAAAGAATTTTTCTTTTTCATATGCAATGCCATTTTGTACATTTTACTTCATTTAGTATCTAAGAACTTATTTTCCCCTCAAATCACTATGAGTTGATGTTCTTGTTTTGTTTTTGCAGGAGTGCAACCTCTAGTTTAGCAATTCTGTTGGGTAGAGTTTTGTGTATATCCCTCAGTTAAGCAGTTGAAAATGGTTTGAGGTATATACAACAATAATTTTACAATGTGGAGTGAAAGAAGACCATTTGTTGTCTTAAAATCCATTGCTCTTGGCAAGGGAATGGCAGAGTCCCTCTGAGTGTGTGTCCTCTGAATCTTGCTCCTCATTGTTACTGAATAGGTAATTTGTGTCTCCAGTCCTTAAACTTTGTCCCTTTCCTGAGACAGAAGAGAGGAAGAGAGAGAGAGAGAGAGAGAGAGAGAGAGAGAGAGAGAGAGAGATCAGTGAGACCATAAAAGAAGCCATCACTGCTCCAGTTACTCCAGATTGAAGACTTCTCTGCTTCCAAGGAAACTACATCATCGATTGGATGACCCAATGACTTAGCCATTTTAACTATGGGTCAGTGTCCTTTGCCTGTCTCCATTTTCTCACTGGCACGCTCAAGCGTGGTGGCACACACCGTTTGTTCTCGAATGCCTGTGTTGACCTTTCTGATAATGGAAAATTTTAGGGCCCTAATTTCTATATACTCCACTGACATTGGTATTTCCTGGAGCCCTTCAGGCACCCAGTTTCTTTGTTCCATATTTAAAGAGAAAAGAAGCTAGAGCTTTGGTTTTAAGATGGCAGCCAAGTGCCTCGGTTTCCCTGTATGTCCTGCTGTGTAAGCATCGGGCCAAGTGCCTTATTTTCTAAGGATCTCTTCATCTGTATCTCATCCTTTATTTTTTCATCACCCTCACACTTCTTAGAAATGTAATTTTAACATTGTATTTCCAAGACCCGTTAACAACCTGTGAGTCCCCATCTTAAAAAAATTTTTTTTAGGTTTGGGTTTTTTTTTTTGGGTTTTTTTTCCCCCCTTTAAAATTTTTGGGGGGAAAAATTTTTTTTCCCGGGGGAAAAAAATTTTTTTTTTAAAAAAATTTTTGGGGGGGGGGCCCCTTTTTTTTCCCCTTTTTTTTTTCTGGGGGAAAAAAATTTTTGTCCCGTTTTTTTTCCCTTTTTTAAAAAAAAAAGGGGGAAAAAAAAAGGGGGGAGAAGAAGGGGGAAAAGGGGGGGGAAAAAAGAAAAAAAAGGGGGGGGGCCCAAAAAAAGGGGTTTTTTTCCCCCCCAAAAAGAAAATTTTGGGGGCCCCCCCCCTTTAAAATGGCCCCTTTTTTTATTTTTTAAGGGCCCTTTTGGGCCCCCCCTTTTTTTGGGCCCCCCCTTTTTTTTAAGGGGGGTTTTTTTTTTTTTAAAAAAAAAACCCTTTTTTCCCCCTTTTTTTTTTTTTAAAAAAAAAGGGAAATTTTTTTTTAAAAAAGGGCCCCCTTTTTCCCCCCCCCCAAAACCCCCCCCTTTTTTTCCCCCCTTTTTCCCCCCCCCCCAAAACCCCCCCCCCCCCACCCCCAAAAATTTTTTTTTTTTCCCCCCCCCCCCCCCCCCCAAACCCCCCCCAAAAACCCCCTTTTAAAAAAACCCAAAAAAAAAACCCCCCCCCCCCCCCCGGGGGGGCCCCCCCCCCCCCTTCCCCCCCAACCCCCCCCCCCCCCCCCCCACCCCCCGGGGGCCCCCCCCCCCCCCAAAAAAAGGGCCCCCCCCCCCCCCCTTTTAAAAAAAAAGGAAAAAAATTTTAAAACCCCCTTTTTTTTCCCCCCCCAAACCCCCCCAAAAAAATTTTTTTTTTTTTCCCCCCCCCCCCCCCCCCCCCAACCCCCTTTAAAGGTTTCTTTAAAACCCCCCCCCGGGGGGGAAAATTTTTTTTTTAAAAAAACCCCCCCCCCCCCCTTTTTCCCCCCCCCCTTTTTTTCCCCCCCCTTTTTTTAATTTTTTAAATTTTTAACCCCAAAAAAAAATTTTTTCCCCCCCCCCCGGCCCCCCCTTTTTTTTAAATTTTTTTTAAAAAAAATTTTTTTTTTGGGCACCAAAAAAACCCCCCCCAAAAAACCCAACCCCCTTTTAAAAAATTTTTTAAAATTTTTTTTTCCCCCCAATTAAAAAAATTTTCCCCCCCCCCTTTAAAAAAAAACCCATTTTTCCCCCCCAAAAAAAAACCCCCCCAAAAAAAAAAAAAAAATTTTTTAAAATTTTTTCCCTTTAAAATTTTTTGGGAAAAAAAAAAATTAAAAAATTTTGTTTAAAAAAAAAGGGGAAAAAAAAAATTTTTTTTTTTTTGGGGAAAAAAATTTTTTTGGGGGTTTTGGGCCCCCCCGGGGAAGGGTTTTTTTAAAAAAAAAACCCCCCCCCCCCAAAGGCCCCCAAAAAAAAACCCCCCTTTTTAAAACCTTTTTTTAAAAAAAAAAAAAAGGTTTTTTTTTTCCCTTTTTTAAAATAAAAAGGAATTTTTTCCCCCCCCCTTTTCCCCCCCCCCCTTTTTTAAAAATTTTAAAAAAAATTTTTGGAAATGAAAAAAAAAATTTTTTTTTTGGGGGTTTTTCCCCCCAAAAAATTTTTTTTTTTTAAAAAAAAAAAAAATTTTTTTTGGGAATTTTTGGGGGTTTTTTTTCCCCCCCCCCCCCCCCCCTTTTCCCGGGGAAAAAAAAAAATCCTTTTTAAAAAAAAAAGGGGGAAAAAAATTTCCTAAAACCCCCAAAAAGTTTTAAAAATGGCCAAAAAAAAAAAAAACCTTTTAATTTTTTTCCCCCTTTTTTTTTGGTTTTAAAACCCCCTTTTTTTCCCAAAAAAAAAAAAAATATTTTCCCTTTTTAAAAAATTTTTTTTTGGGGGGGGAAAGGGTTCCCCCGGGGCCCCCCTTTTTTTTTCCAAAATTTTTTTCAGTTTTAAAAATTTTCCCCCCCCCCCCAAAAAACCCCCCCCCCCCAAAGCCCCCCCCCCCCCCCCCTTTTTAAAAAAAAAAATTTCCCCATCCCCCCCGGGAAAACCCCCCCCCCCCCAAAAAAACCCCAAAAAAAAAAACCGGGGAAGTTAAAAAAATTTTTTAAAATTTTTTCCCCAAAAAAAGGGGGGGGAAAAAGGTTTCCCCCCCTTTTTTTTTTAAATTTTGTTTAAAATTTTTTAAAGGCCCCCCCCCACCCCCCCCCTTTTTTTCCCCCCCCCCCCCCCCCCAAAAAAGCCCCTTTTTTTTTTTTCCCCCCCCCCCCCCCTTTTTTTTTGGGGTTTAAAAAAAAAATTTTTTTTTTTTTTTAAAAAAATTTTTTTTCCAAAAGGGGGTTTTTTTTTTAAAAAAAAAAATCCCCCCCGGGGGGTTTTTTGGGTTTAAAAAAAAAGGGGGTTTTCCCCCCCTTTCCCCCCCCCCCCCCAAAATTTTCCCCCAAAAATTTTTAAAAAATTTTTTTAAAAAAAAAAACCCCCCCCCCCCCCTCCCCCTTTTTTTCCCCCCGGGGCCCCGGGAAAAAAAAATTTGGGGGGAAAAACCCCCAAATTTTTGGGGTTTTAAAAAACCCCCAAAAAAAAATTTAAAAAATTTTTTAAAAAAAGGAAAAGGGGGCCCCCCCAAAAACCCCCTTTTTTTTCCCAAACCCCCCAAAAAAAAATTTTTAAAAACCCCCCCCAAAAAACCCCCCCCAAAAAAATTTTTTTTCCCCCCCCCCCTTTTTTTGGGGGAAATTTTTTTCCCCAAACCCCAAAACCCCCCCCCTTAAAAACCCCAAAACCCCCCCCCCCCCAACCCAAATAAAAAAAACCCCCCCCCCCCAAAAAAAAAACCCCCCCAAAAAAAAACCCCCCCCAAAAAAAGGGTTTTAATTTTTTTTGGGCCCATTTTTTTTTTCCCCCCCCCGGGGGTTTTTTTTTTTTTTCCCCCCCCCCCCAAAAAAAGGAACCCAAAAAACCCCTTTCCCTTTTTTAAAACCCAAAAAAAAAAGGGAATTTTTTTTTTAAAAAATTTTTTAAAAAAATTTTTTAACCAAAAAACCCCCCCTTTTTGGGTTTGGCCCCCTTTTTGGGGAAAAAAATTTTTTCCCCCCCCCGGGGTTTTTTTTTTAAAAATTTTTTTTAAAAAAAAAAAGGAAAAAAACCAAAAATTTAAAAATTTTTTTAAAATTTTTTTTCCTACCTATTGAAACATCTATTTGCTTCTTCTTTCTTTTTCTCACTGTGTCACCATGATGACAAACTAGCATTTGGTGGGGTTCTGAGATGGATTCAGGAACTTGGTAAGTGTGTTAGATTTGTTTCTTTCTGTTGAAAAGTTTTAAAACATCTTACATGTGTGTAGTGTGCAAAAAATTAGGTTACCAGGTGTTACTTTTTGCTGTTTATATGAATTATCATGTGTGGCTTTTGCACATTTCCTGATTTACTAAATATAATTTACTACGATATGAAAAAAATCAAAGTAGGTAACCTTAATATTTGTGTAAGTGTAAATGGATAATTTAGATCCTTCAGTGGTCTTTATTTTCAGTTAGGGGGACGGTGGGGTACATGGCTTTAATCTTAACAGCCAGCCTGGTCTACAAATTGAGTTCCCGGACAGCCAGGGCTACACAGAGAAACCCTATCTCAGGAAGAAATAAAAAAAGATTCTTATCCAGTGGCTTGGCATTCATTATCTTCAAAGGCAAACCCAGGTAGCTCTGTGGCTGAGATTGGGATAGGTAGACATTTGTTATGCTGGTCTTGTGCTTGGGCCCTAAATCTGTTTTTACTGTTTCTTTTTATCTCATTGTCTTATTGTCTCTCGCTTACTACTATCCCTTCCCACCAAAAGAAACTAAAGTATCATATGAAGAATTCGTCTTGCTGTTGACTATCTCTTAAAACAGATATTTTGGCTAGATTTGGTAATTTATATTATATAACATCTATCTTGAACTTGAAGAACAAGATAATGATAATTTATTCAACAGGGTGTGTTCAGAGTCACCTTTGAATTTGATGAAGTTTTGTGGCCAGGGTAGATCAGAGTGGAGTCTTGATGCATTGGTAAAAATCTGTGCTATTGATTTTAACAAGGTGGTTCAGGATCATTTTATTGTTTTGTTGATCAACCTATCAAGCACATAGCAGACACTCAATGAAAAAATTGTATTAAATGAGTCAAATTGAATGCTATTTAGGCTGTTGGGATGAAAATTAAATTGGATCACACATATCGTGATTGCAAAAGAAAGCATAATATCAGAACTCTATGTAAGGAAGGATGTAGACTCAATTAACAAGAACTTAGTAAGAATCTCTGCCTGTAGATATTTAAGAAAATTGAGTGACTGAGAAAATGGCTGTATACTAGAAATAAATATGTTAGAAATAAATGTGTATTTGGTATAGATGCTATATAGATTTGTAATCATGTGAACTGGCCATTTGCGTTTAAGTTTTCTAGTTTAGTGAGAGAGAAACAAGTTATCTATGGGGTTATTTTTTTGGAAAGTATTCTATTAAAAACACACATGTAGGAGTGGGAAGATGCCTCAGTGGGTTAGACTGTGTGCTTTATGAACAAGAAGAGCTAAGTTTGACTCCCCAGTACTCTTGCAAACACACAGGAATGACTGCAAATGAAGCCCTGGTCATGCGGCTGATTCATTCTCTTAAGGCAGGCATTTTTTGGCTAGATATTATAATTAATTTAATTAATTTATATCATATTGAACTTTGAAGGGAAGTGTAGCCCCAGCATTGGGTCAGGGTGGGGTTAGCGGAGCCTTTTAGGAACTGGCTTCCCAGGCTTTCCCAGTCAAAACAATGAGCTCCTGTTTGGTGAGACACTGTCTAAAGTCCACCAGACATGGAGCAATAGAGGAAGTTGCTTGGAGTATTGTCTGGTCACCTATGCCACCCCTCCATGGTTATGTCCCCCTCCAAAGGAAAAGCATAAAAAGAGATTTAGAAGCAAACAAACAAGCAAATAAACCCCAGACATCTAGGCAGTCCAGAAGTGTATGGACTTGTCTCTTTGTGATTTAGCATTCACTTTGACAGCATAGGTAGGATCCTGAGAATACTTCTTTAAATTAATTCCAAGTTGACATCAGAAGGAGTTTTACTTGAAAAAGGAAATTGAGCTATAAATACCAGCAGATTCAGGAAAGATTTATAATGGGACAAAACCAGTTGGAAATGTGAGAGGGGATGTTCACCACTATTCCCCCTTCTCTGAACCCGAGCTTGAGGGCGTAGGAGGGGGGTGCAGACTGCCAGATGCAGTCAGCCATGGGACGGAGAGAGACTGTGCAGAGCCAAGACACAAGAGGGAAAACTGAGGCCGTTTGTAAAGTAACTGTGATTTTTCCATTCAACTAGCATTCTCCCTTCTTCAAGGTTGCTTTGCCCTGTTTGTGGTGGGGTTTTCTTGTTTGCTTCTTGCGGACTTTATAGATAATCGCTTCCTTTCCTAATCCTTTCTCCTCCCGTCAGTCAGTCTGCTATTTGCCCAGTCTGGCAGGATGAGGGAAAAACTAAAGAATCATCCCAAATGTGTATATTTACATGTATTGCACAGTGTAAATTATTCAAATAATTGTTGGGATACAACTTTGAGAAGCACAGGAGTTTGCTTAATAGGAAAAAAATTTTATTGGAGCTTTCATAATTTTTTATTCTTCATTAATTTACCTTTCTGATTTGTATATTTATTTACTAACAGTGGAATACACACATGAATACACAGAACACACATATGTACACACAATCTACATGCACACACACACATGCACAGAACACAATTCATACACACTCACACGTCATCCTTGTTTGCTGGAATTGTCCCAGTTTTTCCAATTTCAGCACACAAAAGAGCAAAATGATAATGAATTGAAATTTTGGCCACAGCTTCAAACAAATTGTGGTGACTATAGTCACTTGAGGATTGAAGAAGATAGCCCTGTACTGAGAAAAACTTACCCATATCAGGTTCATTTTCATTTCAATTTCCAAAGGAATGTTTAAATTTAGGGATCGTTTTCTAAATCTACTTTGAGTGTATTCTCACCAAGTGAAGAGACTGGTGTATAAAGACATTCTTCACCGTGGGCTGAGCTTTGACATCAGTACTGCATGTATTGTATTCATCCAGGTATATCCTTTCTTCCTACAGAGATTGGAGATGAAAAGGAGGCTTTTAATAGAAGTGACTGAGCAAGCATTCTGCCATGCTGTTTGCATACATTTGAACCCAAGAGTGCAGTGCTGACATCCCAGCAATGGCTCCACTGGATATGCAGAGAGTCCTTTGCTTTTATGCTTTTAGAGATTATGCTACGTTTTCTTTTCATTCTGTGCTTCTGAGGATTTTGCTGGTCCTCTACAAAGTTTTAGAGTCCAAAGCATAGTTTTTTGATGGTGTGCTTCAAGAAAGATATTTTTAATTTTGCATTCCATTTCGAATCGTTTGCTCACATAAAAGGACTTGCAGGGATGGAGAGCCTCAATTATGTTCATATGTAATTATGCGGCAACATTTGCTTCAAATCATTGCACATCTTTGGTGGGGGTAGAAAGTATTTCTTAATTACTGACTGGACTAATTTTTTTTTTCTTTCCCCTCTGGTTGAGTGTACGTGGCCTTCCTGATGAGCTATTTGAAATTCTCTGACACGACCATGTAACATACACACTTGCTTACTGGGGAGTGCAAAGTTTCAGTGATGCACAGGATATCTAGATGCCTTCAAACTTACGGACTATGAACCCTGCTCCTATTTGTGAGGTGTTAAGATCTGAATATTGCTCATACTTTCTCTTAAACTTAATACATTCATCCAGCATATTACACCTGAAGTTTTAGGCGTCTGTTTTAAACTCAAAAATGTTGTAGGGAACTCAAATTTCTTTCCAATGATGTGGAGGTTAGAGATGGGTCGTGCTAATTGTTTTGTATAAGGTTCATCTAAAAGTTACTGATATTATCACTTGAATCCAGTTCTGTATAAACTCTGATCCCTATGATCTATGATCATACATAGGAATACTAAAGCTTTAATACAGGATCTAAACTATAAGTTAAAAGTGGGAAGGCAGTGGTGAGAGACGTGCCAACACTCCAAGGCTTGAGAAATCACCACGATTCTTGCAGTAGCTGCAGTAATCTGGTTTTGCTTTGTATAGAGTTAAAGCTTAACAGTGTAATCCTTCTTTCTTCCCTTTCTCACATTAACACAGTGAGAGGAAGGAAAGCCACATTAGCCAAGCACGTACCTGCTATGAAACAGTTGGAATTACAGCCGCAGAAAGGAAAAGGACTGAGTTCACGTCATAGTACGGAGTCAAGCTGGGCTAGCACTCCGGCTTGTTAGCATTCAAGGCTGTTATTGTTCTTCACACCAAGGCCTGTTTTTCTTTTGAGATTGAGTGTAGTTTGACACTTCTGTAGTCTCGGTTCTTGGGAGGCAAAAGTCAGAGATTGAGGCAGAAGGATCATAGGTTGGAGAATTTGAGGCCAGCCTAGGCTTCAGTGCAGGTTTCATGCTCATCTGGAATACACAGTGAAAGCTTGTGTTAAGTGCATATCCTTTTCCTCTGTGCCCACACTCCTCTGTCATACACACACACACACACACACACACACACACACACACACACACACATCATTGACTATTAAATATAAGGAAACATCACTGTAATTTCTGTGAACTCTTAAGACTAATTTAATTTCAACATAAATGATATATTATTTTAGAATAGTATATTATGACAAAAATAGCTAGAGTTTTGGGATAGATGACAGTCCATTTCATGGTCAGCATCAACCAGTGACCAGCTTAATCCAGTGCAGGCATCTCAAGCACTGTCAGCTCTATGGCATTGCAAAGCTTAAGGGTAAAAGTCTTTATAAATAGGCAGCTATTTAGCATTTATTTTGAGGAATAGGCTGTGCTAGGCTGTGGAGAGGAAGAAGTAGTATTATCATTAGTAGTAGTCGTATTTCTGTTCCTAAAATGCTTCTAATTTTAAAAATTCAATTGTTTATATATATGTATGTATGTGTATATTATTGTATATGTATATGTATGTGTATATACTGGTATTTTGTTTGCTTGTATGTCTGTGTACTGCTGTATAGTGTGTGCAGAGGTCATAAGAGGCCATTGAGTCTCTTGGAGATGGAGTTATTGAAAGTTGTGAGCTGCCATATATGTGCTATGTGCTGGGCATTGAAACAGTATCTTCTCAAAGAATAGGCATTGCTCTTCCCGGCTAAGTCATCTATATAGTTCTAATATAATCATATGCATCATTCCCAAATGATTGCTAAATGAGTAAATGATGGATAAGTAACATAATAAAGATTTAAGATAATATAATAAACCAGTATGAAGAACTCAAGGCTCTTAGTTTCAAGATCAATATGTGGAAACTGCAATAGTATGTAATATAGTGGTAAAATAAAAACAGAAATATTATCATTCATTGAAATAACCATAGTATTTGTGAAACTATTAAAAATAGAGAAATTACACAGCATAATTAGATCACACAATAATATAAATATTTTGAGCAACCTCTTATTCAAAACATTTAGTTCACATAGAAGAATATCTAGTTGTGTTTCTCTACATGGTACTGGGGCTGCCCATACCAACAAGTATGTTAAATATACTTAGTTAATTAATTTTTAATTAATTTCCTGATTACACTCTAGTTGTACCAACCATCTTCAGTATGTGTGCTTTTGTTAACCCACAAAGATCAGACAGGTGCTTGAGAACCAAAGCTTTCCAGGGTTTTCACTAATATTCACCATCAGACCAAACTTAGTTCTAGTGTTTGAGTCTTTTCTACCCATATCCTGGAAGTCACTTGTCCTCACCTTTTCATGACAAATTTAAAAAACAAAAAAATTTTCCTATTATAATCTGCTAGTATCCAATCTGGGATTACCTGCTACTGTTTTGTCTGAATTTTGGCTTTCGAGTAGTGCTTTTTTTTTGTTGTTGTTGTTTTCATTTAAAAGAATACTCATGTCATGAAGAATTTGTGTAAGCATGTGTGTGTGAATTTTTAATAGCATTTCATCAAGAAGCACAAAAGTAATGCCAGCTCTTTGATAAAAAATTATAGCAATGAATGTGTGATTAACTATCCTTGGCAAATGTTCTCTCTTCTATTAATTAAAAAGTAATATCCTAGTCATTTAAGATGTGTATAATATAATGCCGTTCATATTTAGCTTTATGTTTTTCAGTTACTTAAATTTCAAAATACTTATTTGTTCATATTTGTAAGATTTAGGGCAGTGCCTGGCACATACCATGTGGTATAAATGTGTTTCAATAAGTAAGTAAATATTAGGCATGTAACAGATAATGATGCATGACCAAGCCTTGTTATTCCTCAGGGAAAGAAAATATGAGAAAAGTTTAAACACATTTTTTATACTGTGAGTTATCAAAATGTCATTTGGAAACATTAAATCATTTTCTTTTAAGATGTAGATGCCTTTAGCTTTTGGTCTTCCTAAGACTAGATTAACTCAACTGCTGCTCTTTGGAAGAAAGAATATACATAAAACTCAGGACAAATGCAGGCTGTGCTCATTTCAGTATAAAGGATTGCTCAGAGTGAAGACTGCATGAGAGTATTTGTACTTTTGCTTAACTGTTGTGATTGTCCTAATGTGATATTTATGTTCCTAGTGGTAGAAAAGACCAAATATGTTCCGTATCATTTGGCCTCCGTGGAGATTCAAGCCTATCATTTGTATTTCAAATTGGGTTCTGTGTGGTGACTGGTATTATTTGAAATGTTCTCATTTACTTGCATTTGAGAAGTATCTGCTAGGGAACAAGTTCTGTGAAATTTGCTTTGTGATATTTTCATTATTTTTGCAGAGGTTTTTTTTTTTTTTTTTTTCTTTTTTCATATTTAATGCATTCCAGGCTCTCTTCCAAGTTGCAGACGGGGCATGAAGAACTGACAGTACCATCTTACAGTGGTAAGGTGGAGGTCATGCCATTAAGTTGTTAGAGTTGAGCTAGGCTCCACAAAGGCAAACTGGGGCAATTTATCCACTCAGAAATGTCCAGAGTGCTTCTGAAGGCAACTAGAAGGTGAGCTTTGGAGAATGAGAGGGTGCCAGCAAGGTGAGGGTGAATAGGCTGAAATGGAAAGAATCACTTTAGAGAATCTTACAAAGATACAAAGGGAGGTCAGGACAACCTGACCTTGAGGCCGAGGATCAAGGTTCTGTGAATGGGGTTTGATATGAAAGGGGAAGTTGCCTCAGAAGTAGTCAGAAAGGTGAGCAGAGGCCACATAATGCTGAGTTGTATCGACAATATTAAAGGTTTTCTTTGTGTCCCAAGAGCAATGGGGTTCACCATCTAAAGGTTGGAGCTAGAAGAAGAGGCTCGCCCTGGTGTGGAGAAAGCAACCTCTGAACATATGACATTTTATTTTATTATTTTATCAGTTATATTTTATTTTATTATTTTCCTTCCAAAGGTCTCATTTGGTTCATAAATGGTCAGTACATAGTCAAAAGATTTGAGACAGTGTCTTCACATATTTGCATTGTCTCAAGTTGAAGTCTACTGTTTCTATATGTGTATCTTTGTGCCTCTGCCCAGCAGTAGGCTTAAAGTCTTTATTGATCTAGTATCTCCTTGACCCTCTATGTATGTCTCTGCATTGTAAGTGCATTTCCATAAGACTTACTGGCATACATTACATTTTGTTCTTTAATGCTAATAATAGTTTATTAGTGACGGTGACACTAAGTCACAAAGACCTGAATGTGATTTTCTGAGAACTCTGAGTATCATGGGTGCCTTGGCAAGGTGTCATCTCTCTGTGGCATCTGACCATGTCACAGAAGTCCCTGAGGCTATTGTTCAGTGACTTCTCAGCTTCAACTTTTATGCAAAAGGTTACTGAAAAGTAGCTTTTCATTTTATATGTTAGAATACATGGAACACAAAGAGCTGGGAAGAGGCTCAACTCAGCTTCTCTGTATAGAGAAATGGGTTGGGAAGTTTCATTCCTTGAAATCCTTGTGGAAAAGATGTATGGATATGGTTACGTCTCAAAGGTTTTCAAGAGTACAAACGAAGTTTAGTTTGTGATATGTTTCAGGAAGTTAGCCTGTAGGCTTATGTGGAAAATATTTAAGTAGTAGACATACAAAGACATGGTGTAGCAGAAAGTCATGGCACTTTCAAAATGGTGGTAACTTCTTCCAGGAAGGCATGGTTTGTTGACTTAGAGAAAACATATTTACTATATCATTTATTTTTCAAATAATTTTAAATAAAGCATACTGTTAATAAATAATACCAAGTGGAACACTTGTCTGTTCTAGATAAGTTAAACCAAATAAATGTTTAAAAAGGAAATTTATTGTTTGAGAACTTGACATAAAACCACAGTTGATTAAAAGTAGTTTTAAAAATGACAAGCGAGGTGGATCTGTCTCTAATCCCAGCACCATAGAGGCTAAGATACTATGAATTCATAGTAAAATAAAAACACTATGTATTTATTATGTATGATTAAGAAGATTATAGGAAAGCATTCTCTGGGTTGGTTTTACAATTTGAAATCGATGCGAGGAACTCATATGTCAATTTCTGTCACAAGCAGTTTCTCTCATTTATAAATTTGTCCTAGCTAAAATGTCTGTCCTGGCTAATTTTCGCTCAACTTGACACAAACTAGAGTCATCTGAAAGGAGGAAACCTCAATTAAGAAAACTCCTCTAACTGAGTCGCCAACCAAAGAGCAGACACAGGTGAACTGAGGCCCACAGCCTATATGGAGCAGATGTACTGCTCAGTCTCCATGGCTGCCTCATCTGGCCTCAGTGGAGAGGTTGCCCCTAATCCTGCAGAGACTTGATACGCCAGGGTTGTGGGATACCAAGGAGGGGCTCACACCCTTTCAGGGGGGAAGGGAAGAGAGGATAAGAGGAACTCTGTGAGGTAGGGACAGGGAGGGAGGGCAGCAATTGGATGTGAATAAATAAATAACTTTTTTAAAGCACCAGCAAAAGAAAAAAAAAGAAAAGAAAAGAAAAGGAAGAAGGAAAAGAATGAATGAAAGCAGCAATCTGTGCTGCTGGTAGAGAATATGAGTATCTGGAATCAGTGTCAGGCTCAGAGAACATCCTGCAAGCAGGCTGGGTTTAAAACAGAACCTTCTGAAAAGAGGCATGCATGGACAAAACACCCAGTCCAGCAAATTAGTGGATTCAGTGTATAAATCATATCCCCACCCCCAAAGATTATTTTTCCTATTTTATGAGCATAAGGTTTCATAGGCTTTATCATAGACTCTTGAAAAAGAAAGAAAAAAATCTGAAGGTGTGTTTGCTATTAGTTATCAATTGATGAGGGGGGACCCTGCCCATTGGGAGTGGTGCCATCCTTGGTTTGTGATCCTGGGTTCTAGAGGAAAGCAGGCTGAGCAAGCCACGATAAGCGAGCCACTAAATAGTACCTTCTATGGCCTCTGTGTCAGCTCTTGCCTCCAGTTCTTTCCCTGTCCTGACTTCCTTCAGTGACAAACAGTGATGTGGAAGTGTAAGCCAAACAAACTGCTTCCTCCCCAAGTTGCTTTGGTCATGGTGTTTCATCACAGCAATGGAAACTCTAACTAGGACAGTCCCTAAAGGTGGCAAGCAGAAAGGCCGATGCCATGCCTCATCAACAAGAAAGTATTTTTCCCCAGAAGTACATTACATCACTTTGGCAAGCCATTATGCTCAATCTGTGCACTAAACAGCACCTGGTAGATGGTAGGTGCTACCCATCACTGAAGGTCATCCCTTTAGCACAGTCTAATAAGCTTGTAATGGCTGAGGTTTGAACTCTTTTATAACTCTCATTTCAGTCCAGAGTCCTTACTGATGCTGTTGTTTTTTTTTTTTTTCCTGGAATTATAATTAATGGTTAGTAAAATGTGTCTTTCTTCTTTGTTTTTAGTGAAGTCATTTTCACTAAATGAGTTGCTTTGAAAACTGAGATCTAATAGATCAACGGTCCCAGTTCCATAGTTTACCCCAGATCAGATGGTAGACGCTAAAACAGGTTTGCTGTGGGAATGTCAACTCTTTCTTGTTTGCTTTGGTACCCGTTCTGTGTTCCCGAGTACTCCTTTCCAATGATCATAAAATGCTATCCTTAGCACAGTGGCTTATTTGAAGGATCATAGCGTGGGTTATGCTAAGAACATTTGGTGAAATTGAAAGGTAAGCTAAGAGTTTGAAAAATACAAACGTCAGCCCTCTTGGCATCTCAGTATTATGTCTGCTTTATACTGACAGCCACGTCCTACCTTGATGCCTGATAGGATGTGGTTGTATAGATTTTCTTATCTGCGGAAAAGCAGAATGCTGCCGCTTTGAAGTAACCTGAAGACTGGGTGAATTTTTCTTGGATACTGATGTGAATAACCATATCTTTTCATGGAGTATCCTTAGTATCTTTGATTACTTTCTTACGCCATTTTTTTTTAAAGTCCTAAAATATGACAGGCCAAGCCAAGTGGTTATCTAATAAAATTTTATAGTTGCTTCAAAATCACCACCCCCCACCCCTTTCCCAACACATACATTATGGCCAGGGATTTTGTACAATTCTGTTTTGTGTTTTAAATGTGGTTGGTGTTTTTAATTATGTCTGCAGTTCTTATATAAGAACTTATTCTTTCACTGTTAGGCTTAATAAACAATATCTACTATGGACTATTTCGTTAGTTATTCATATTGTAAATTATGTCCTTAGTGAGAGCTTCAAGTTTTATCTTATGTAAGAATATTCTTCCACATTATGGCCTGGCATACATCTCTACTAATCCCAACACAATTTCCTTTGAAAAACAGCAGTGAAATTTTATTAAACTCTTAATAATTTATAATGCCTAGCCAAAGAAAATAAAAATGATTACTGAAAGGCACAAGTCTTCACTACAAATAAATTGTGTGCCGGTGGCAGCCACTAATTCGAAGCAGCTTGTGAATTTGGGCAGAAAGTTTTTAAATTATCTGAATTATAGTTCTAACTTAATTTGTCATCCAAGGAAATGAAATGACTTCTTTAAAAACAGCAAAATGGTTTGACAGAACATAGTACAATACATCAATCCTGGGAGCAGGCTTTTGGTCAGATCAATTCCCACTTTTTCGATGCTTTTGCCCCTCCCCCCCTGTAATGTAATGTCTGGCTTGTGTTCAAGGAAGATGCCAACCAAGACGTTTAGTCCCATTTAGACACCATCCAAGATGGCTTCTTTTTCAGTCTGACTCTAGTTAGGCAAGAGGCTTTGTCTCAGTGGAGACATTCTCCCTGTGCATTTTTTCCATCTTTTCCAAAATATCAATAAACTTTATGGAGTAGAACATATAAAGTTAACATATTTTCTGAAGTGTTTAAAAGGACAAAGTTGTTTATTTTTTAAGGTAGCAAGATGGAAAAAGTTTAGTAGGACCGCAGCATAATAAACCCATAAAGCCAGCTGGACAAACATTTACCCACTGAAGTAGGTGCTAAAGCCAGGCGAGAATCCGTCTATGCAGCTTGAACATATGCTAAGAGCCTTGTTGCTGTTTCTGGCAGATTATTTGCAAGATTAGTACTGAGGCTACAAAGCAGTGTCAACTGGAAAGATGCCAAGAAAAGCCTCCATGTTTTAAATTTTCAGTAGTTGGGCCTCTTACTGATCTCTGCTGTTTGTTGAGGCCCTTTCTGGAGGACATTGGAGAACAAAACCAATTAGTTACATCTATTTTTTTTCCCTCCTCTCTTAAAATGCTTCTTTATTCAATTCAGTTGAGGTCTTCAAACAAAATGTGTGGTGAATTATTGCCAAATAAATCCGTAAGGGGAATGAAAATCCCAAACAAATATGCCAGATATACAGCTGCTAATCTGTCAGCTAATTGGAATATTGACAAATTCAATAATGCATTCAAGATTTTTCTGTTCAACTTTTAAGAAATTTTAATGTTGACCAGAGCTGTATCTTGACACTTAAGGCTGTTACCCATTAAATACATAATTGGTTTCCAAAACGAGAGGCCAGTATAGCCAAGGAGGGAGCACGGGGAAGGGATTTCTACTGTCTGCTCTTAAACAAAACAAACACAACAACAGTTCTAGGACTGTACAAACAGAACTATCCACAGCACCTCTTTAAAGCAAGTTTCACAGCTTATGAGATTTGGGATAGATATTAACAAAAATTAAGTTATAACTTCTTTAAGGAGTGGTTAGATGTTGGTGCTTCTAGGGAGCATACACACACACCTTTTAGTATTTTAAGGAACATTACAATTAGTGTGTGCATTGGCTGCTTTTCTCATTGTCGTGACCCAGAGTTTCTCTGAAGGAACTTAATGTCTTATTTAGGCTTAGAGTTGAAAATATAATGCAGTCCTTGAAGGCTGGAAGGTGTGGTAGGGACTAGGTGAGACACTAGGTCCCGCTTAGTCTGTAGTCAGGACAGAGACCTATGAACTCTGTGTCCATCTGGCCTCTCTCTTTGCCCTTTCTATTCTGTCAAGAATGTCGGCCAGTGGGATGAAGCTGCAGTTATAACTGCATTTCTTTCTCAGCTAAACCCTTGTGGAAACTCCCATACAGACCAGGCTTGCCTAGAGGTGTCTCCTAGATGGTTTTGAATTCAATCAAGACAACAATGGAGATTTTCTGTTACATTGTGTCAGAAAATCTGTGAATATTAATACTCAGAACAAAGCACATTATATAAGACAATCAAAATGAGGAAATTGAAAGGAGGATATTAAATAGTATGTAGTATAATTCTGCCAGTCTTTCTTTTGTTTCAAACCAGCTGGCCTCCTAGTCACAGAAATCTGTCTGCCTCTGCCTCCAGAGTGCTGAAATTAAAGGTGTGTATCACTGCACAGAGCATGTAATTCCATCTTTCACGTAAATGTAATACAAATCATAGTGGGTTATTAGTAGTGAGTGATTAGTAGTGGGTTGCTATCTGTCTTAGAAGTCCTGTCCTTTAGAGATACAGAAATGTTGCATCTGAAAATTTGGAGTGACTCTAATATTTTCTTAGTGGATCTCTCTTAACACCCAGCCTTTTGAACTTCCAGGACACTGAGTTCTGAAATCCTGTTGTATCATTAGATAAAACTCTGTCAGTGTTCTTGCTCCTAGTATCTATGAGCTATTCCACGATTTCAGGCTTTCCACCAACTATAAAAAACATTGAACCTTCCTTTGGTCTCGTGTATTTTCATTAATTTGAAGAAAATAACCTTTTCCTGAGCTATTTCTTCCTGAGTAGATGAGTTTATTCTTCAGAATGTTTCAAAGTGACTGATCAAGGTGTCTCTGCCTTTGAATGTTTTCTAATTTCAAGGTATTTTAAATAGCGCTTCTTTAAACTTTTGTAACATCGAATAATTAGTCACTCTGAAAACAAGGATGATGTTTTAATTCATAGAAACACCACGGTGTGGATGATGAATTTATATTTCTCTTTTACTCCGTCTGTTTCATGATTTGCAATGCTTGGATTTTTATCATCATTTTCTTAGTATGTATAAAGTCAGTAATAATATTGATGACTACTGTAGATGCATAGCAACACTTCGAAAAAATTTGGAGGTTATATCCTGACCATTTACACTATAGCTGTCTAATCATTTGTTTGTTTTCCTAAAGTCTGAGTTTGCGTTTGACTGGTAGTGGAGTTGGCTGCATTGCTGAATCATTGATACTTTGTTTCTCTTACATTTTTCTAGTGGCTTTCTGTGGCTGTGATGCTACCACACCTATCCTCACTGTTCAAACTGTTGAGTTTGGACCCAGTTTTATATTTTGCTCTACTCCTTATTCCTATCGCCTCAACTTTCTTGGGTTGGTCACATTTATCCCATTATGATTTTCATAAGTACTACAATTTGTTAACATAGTCATTCCACATCCCCTTCTTCGACTATCATCAACTTTTAAAAACTAGGCGTTCTCCACAAGTTCACCACTCCCTCCAATTGTATATGTGGATCGGGCTCACGTCCGCAATGGTTACTCATGTGTAACAATTCTGTTGAGGTACCTGGTATTTAGGTAGCTCCACTAGTAGGAGCGTTGTCATTGGTAAATAACTATCCCTCTCCCCACCTGACTTTCCCGAACCTAACACAAGCCTGTAAAAACTCTGCTCCGGTTCTCTTTAGGTTTTGAATATCACTTCTGGGTCTATCACTCTATGTGAGAAATAGGATTTATGTATTTCACCCTTCATATCCATATTTGTTTTGTTTTGTAATATAGGAGTTGAATTCCCAAAGAAAGATTAGAAAGAAGTTGATGTTAATTTAATGGGATGTTTGGAAGTTGTTATTTAAGAAGGTATATGGCTTTGGTCGATAGTAAAGTCAATAGATGCGTAGTGTTCAGCGGTCAAAGCCCCTTCCTCGCCACACATCTTTCCAGCGTGCTGCACTAATTTAGACGTTTTAGTCAGTACCAATAGTTGCAATAGAAATGGACCACAGGGAATTGAGCGAAGCTCGTGCTCCTTTATTGTGCAGTGTTTTTACTTATAGATTAGTCTTAAGTCGTCTTTTTTTAGGAATCATGAATTATGAATGAAAATGGCGAATGTCCTCTCCAGTACGAGGTGCTCCTGTGTAGAGACTCTGGTATAGCTGAAACAACTCTGTGACAACCAATCCAGTGATGGGATTTTCCCTGCCTCTGCTACATCCTCTACAGTCTTGTCAGAGACTTCTCATTTGTTGTCAGTGAAATTATGGGGAAAAATATCACTGAGATCATAAGAGATGTATAGATATATTCTAGCTATATCTATATGTACATATAGATACAATTATCTACATATATCTATACATATATCTACATATATATCAGTGTATCTCCTATGTGTATATGGATATGTACCACTATATCTTGAACATATATACATGTATTTTTACATATATCTATTTATACATATATACACATATCTATTTATACATATATATACATGCACATATATGTACATACACACACACCACACACACACACACACACACTCAAATATACTTTGAAGACTAGAAAGGTCTACACTCCCACTATCTTTTGGGTCCAGATGTGATTTTAGGACATAGCCTGTCTGGCCCAAACAGTGCTGACTTTATTGTGGTGTCCAAATTGGTGTCATGTCATCATCATCCCCTTGACAACCATGGCTTTGTTATTCTGGTGCAGAATTACTCTCCCACAATCTTTTCCTCCCTCAAAATCATAATCAGTGTGAAAACAGCCTCTGTCCCCAAGTAGTCATCTGTGGACTTAATGTTGATAATGAAACCCTTGTTTTGCTGGAAACTTGGGCTTTTGTTGAGTGTGCTTCCTACCAAGATGCCAAGATGATCATTTTCAGCATGTGGAGCCCATTAGACTATGCTGGAGCTGGCTTCACAGTTCAATTTGAAAGCACTGCATCTGTTCCTATCCTGATGATAACACCTGGATCAGTTTAGAAGTTGTGTAGAAGTTTAAGAGACGGTGTCGTTAATTTCTAAAACAACTGTTGGTCTTTAGATGTGTGAACCCCATGGTCTTTCACATTCCAGACGGACTCATTGCCATTTGAACACATTTATACCTGCGTGTGCTTTCTGAATGTGAAATAAAAAACACGTGTCTCCTCCACACTCTTTATTTTCATTTAAACTCTTCTGCAGGGTGACATTGAGGAGGTTGTTACTGTTCTTTTTCTTTCCCTTTTGGGTGACAAGGAAGATGCCTTAATGTTTAACTTCTGTAACCTTTAGTGAATGTTCACCGCAATGCATAGCTGATGGATGACTTGCCTGCTTTGTCAGAACACATACACACTCACAGACTGAGCCATTTATGATACTGTAAGTAAGCCACCGATTCCTCCTGGAAGCTGTGAAGTGGACAGACATTAAAAATTAAAGAAAGGCTATTCAGTTACTAAGACTACATGCCTTATCTCTGTGGCTAGCTAAAAGCCTGGTGCCAGTTCACTGGAGCTTTGAAAAACAGCCTTTCCCAATGACCTCTTGCCTTTTAAAGACAGCAGAGTTTCAGGTTCCAGTTTAAAGTGCTAAATGCCCTTGGGGAGTTGTACAGTATTAGTCCCATTAGAAACATTGAATATCACTTCAGGATATCCTCAGAGAGGAAACCATTAGAAGACAAGACTGAGAAAGCCTGTGAAAAGCTCTGCTTTGTAGTCCTTCTCAAGGCAACTGTTAATATTAGTTTTTCCATGTTAAAAAATAGCCATTTTTTTTCTGCATAAAATGACCATGGTAGAACCTATGACATTGCCCTTTAGGTCAAAGATCTATTTCTGATCTTAAACTTGTTTTAGGTTGTAGTCTAAGCCATCATGACCATAGCTCACATGTTTAGATTTAACTCACATGAAGAATGTAAAGAGAGATCCGTAACAGATACTATTTTAATCTGTAGCTTTTACTTGCAAGTACAGCAGAGTTTCAATGTATATTATCTGTCTTTCAAATGTGCTGTCTTTGAAAATAAGTGTCTTCTGTGATTTGAAATGCCTGAACTAATTATTTTTCTGTCTCCTACAAAGAAATTACAAGGCTTGAATTTATGCCTAAGAAAAATCAGTGTTTATAGAGTACAATATCATGTTTCATTAGAGATGATGTTCTTAGTCCAAAAGATACTGCAGTAACTGCTATTCTTATGGTGAGGTTTCTCCTCGGAATATCCTAATTAGGATGTGACATGCTAATGATGCATCTTTCTCTTTTTCTTTTGTACCTTTTTGATCACCTCACTTAACATTTTAGTCATCTATCCCGCCAGAGGTAGACTGATATAGATACCATTTCTGGAATCTTAGATTAACTAATGGGCTTAATTTGTGATTAATCCAAAGGCAATTTGGTACAGGTTCAGTAGGAGAAAAAAAATACCAATGGTATTGGGTGGGTGTGCTAAGAGAACGATAAACGATATCAGCAACTGAATGCAGACAGTAGATGGACTGCCATTTCAGAAAAGTGGCGCCCTTTTTTTTTGAAGGCAGGATCCTGCAACAATGCTGAGTCTGGCCTTGAACTTGTAATCCTCATTTCTCCGCCTCCAGAACTGTTGGATTATGGCGATATGCTACCATGCCCAACTTTAAAACAAAACAAAAACAAACAACAAAACAGAAAAGTACTCTTGTATGGTAATGAAGAAGGCAAGGAAAATATGTATATGTGTGTGTATGTGTGTGTGTGTGTATGTGTGTGTGTGTATGTGTGTGTGTATGTATATTTCAGGGCAGTCATTTATTTACTTTTCTGGATAAGTATATGTCTGTGTGGTTTGTCTACATGCATATCAGTATACTGCATATATTCAGGTCCCAGTGGAAGCCAGAAGAAGCCAGTAGATCCCCTGAAGCTGGCATAACAGAAGGTTATGATGTGCCAAGTGGGCAATAGGATTAAACCCAGGTCTTCTGGAAGAGCAGCCAATGTTCTTTAACTGCTTAGCCATCTCGCCAGCCCAAAGACAGATATTCATTAAGTGTCCACTGGGTATCAGGCATCAGGCTTTGGAATTAACCTGGTTATCTTATTTAACCTTCATCAGCAGTAGTTTATAGATGAGAAAAGGGAATCACAGTGAGAAAGTCCAAGAGGAATGATTTCAATCAAGATTTGGCTAACTCTACACGTCTGAGGGACGTGCATTTTTTTTTTTTTTTTTTTAACACGGTGTATGAGTAATATTAGAAGTTGCTTCAGATAAAAGATGAATGCAGTCTCCTCTTTATGGATCGGAGTGAAAAATTAGATGTGTTCTGCTTAGATACCTCTGATTGAATACCATCTTTCGTTCTTGTCCTTAGACTCTGCTTGTTCATTTCATGCCTTGTGCATTTATTTAATTAGCACGGTTACTCGTGTGTTGAAAAAGTTTTATTGGCAGTGGTGGGGGTGATAGAGATTGTGCTCACTGACGGCTGTAGTGGTCAAGTTTGAGAAGAGATGATCTCAAGTCTGGTTTAGAGAGTCCATCTAGGCTATTGGCTTAGCAGTCAAAACGAAGAGATAAAACGTGGTACTCCTTAATGCAGCTGTTCCATTGATGTTAACAAGAGCATACAGTGTACCATGTTTCTCACTCTGCTATTCGGAAAGGCACATGTTTGTGCTCTGTCACTTGTCTGTTAGTAACATGAGACCTAAAGAAGCTAGCTGATTTTGCCCATAACATTTAGCACATGTATAGTACGCGCCTACAACGTGATTTATTTAAAAGACTACAAACAGAAAAAACATCAGAGCTTCTTGCAATTTAATTTATTCCTTGATTATTAAACTGTCACCAAGGACTGACATCCCAGATCAGAAAATACTACATATTGGAATGGCAGTAAATTTTAATGGTGAAGTTAATATCTCTTTCTTGTCTTCATTTTTTTTTTTCTTTTGCATGAAATATCTCTTGCCTTGCATGACAAATTAGAGAGTTGCTGGCGGTTTGTGGACCAAATGTTTGGGTACTTTGTGTAGGCTCATCTGTGCTGCTTTTAAATGAGAGTGTTTTCCTCTCTGCCTGTTTCTCATCAGGGCTCATATATTCTTGCGTCCAAAAAAGAGTCTCTGATTTAGCTGTGAGGCTGATTTTATTGTAGGGATGTCTGTGTAGTCTGTCATCGCAGGCCGTTCTGGTGAAACTGCCCGTGTTGTGCGTGTGTGTTGTGGCAATATGTTCAAGTCTGATCTTTCTCAGATGCATGTGTGAGTGTGCGCAACTATTTTATAGCTGAAAAAGAGACGCAGGCAGCAAAAACTTTCTGCCAGAATATGTTTTCTATTAGATTTTGTAAGGCGAAATTATAGGTTAGCGTGGTGCTCTCATGAGGCCGTCTCTTCGCACCCGTCACTGGAAGACAGCTAACACCTTCCTTTGACTCACGTTTTCCAAGATTCCTTAGTGTTAAAAGATGAATTTCTTTTTGAAATGCAGAAATTAAAAGAATATGGCACAAAGCATTTTTATAGCTTTATTGAGTCTTGAGGGCAGATATATGGATTCCAGACAAAAAGCAATAATAATAGACCAGGGCTTTACTTTCAAATGGCCTTACCAACACTTCCTGCTGGAGATTTACGTCCATGAGGAAGAACAGCGACTGCTTTGAGAGTTAGATAGAGTGGGTTGGAAAGCCACAGACATGTTCTTTGTGCATCTCTTCTCTCATTAACCTACTCCTCCTACTTCTTTCTCCTGGTTTGGAGCCTTATTGGGAGGATAAAGTGAAATAATGCATGTGGTCTGTGAATTTCATTAATCTTAGTGTAAATATGAAGTGCCATCAGCATTTTACTCTGCCTGTCTGGTTAGCATGTGTGCCATTGTGGTATTGGTCCCATCGTTAGGATTGAGATGCTCCTTCCTCCTTGGTAAGAACCTAGTCCATTCTGGTGTAACTGAATATAAGACACATCTTATATCCCTCTTTCTATTCACAGAGAAGTTCACCCTTTAGCAAAGACAGGGTTGTAGGTACAGTGTCGAAGAAATAAAGCCTGGCTGGGTATAAATATGGCGACACTGGGTAGGCTGTTTGCCTCTGTGATGTCCGTCTGTGTAATGGTCTTCAAGCGCTTCCATTACAAAATCACTCAGACCTGTAGCATACGCAATAGAAATGTATTTTCCTACAGTTTTGGATGCTAGAGACCAAGATAGAGTTGCCAGCAGCTTTGCCTTCTCGGGTAGTCTTTGTCTTTATCATTTAGAAGGGTTATTTCTCAAAATGTACTCCCCCAGTCCTTGCTCTGAACACTTCGTGCATCCCCAGTGGCTCTCTGGGTATCCCAAATTTTTTTATGTGGACATCAATGAGATTGTGTTAGGAAACAACTCCTGAAGTCTCATTTTAACTTAATAAACACTTTTAATGTCCTTATCCCTGAATGTGTCACTCTCTGAGGTATTGAGAGTCTCGTGTATTTAGGGGAGATGGGGAAACCACTCAGCCCATATTTGTCAGAGTAATAGAAAAGGGGGTCCCCTCCTGGAATCTGAAGGCAGCTCTTATCTTTGCCGAACTAAGTCTCAGGCGAGATTCTTCAGTTCTCACCTCCAAGGCTGTCTGTCTTCACTGACTCGGAGCCACAGTGGGCACTGCAGTGTTGAACATGAGCACATTTTGTAAAGTGTAAAGTGACATAAACACAAAACGATGCCGTAACTAGAATACCTGTGAGGATACATTGGCAGCCTTTGGGAAATTTAAAATATAAAATGTGAAGGCTCATGGCAGACACTTGGCTGAGTCCTCTTCTTGGCTCTTCTTATTTTTGGCTGAAGGAGAAGTGAGGATAAAGAAAGGTGACTGGGTTAAGACTCACTTCAGAAAAGACAGTAAGAAAGCACAAAGATAAGCGGAACATCTGGATAGTTTAACAGGAACAGCTTCCTGTGGTGACGCTGCCTTTTAAAGACTGTTTAGTTTTTCCTTTTAGTAACGGTTCCCCATTTTCATGTTCTGGCTAGGTTTAGGGTGGAAGTCTCTTAGTCCTGACCCTAGCCAGAAGGCATTTTTCCTCTTTATCTGGGCTGTGAGGACTGGGAACACTCCTCAAGGATGTGACTCTTTACAAGGAGGTAATATTATTCTTGTCAGATTGGAACATTCGCCATCATCTTCATATATCTATTCTGAAAATGAGTGGTACTGTGATGTGTAAAAGTTAAGGATTGTAAGTGACAGGGCTTGTTCTCAGTGGTCGAAGCATGCTTGTTTAGAGTGTCGTGGGATGTCTAAAACCATGTGTACAAAGACAAATTTCCTGTCTTCTTCATGAGCTCATAGACCAAGACAGTGCTCAAAACAGAGATGTTGCAATCTGTTGGTTACACTTACACTCTCTCTTAGAATCTCCTAAATATGAAGTAGGTAGTTAAACAGTTCCCCTTAACCCTCACACCTACCACGCATTTTTTTTTTTTAAGACAGAATATAATTTGCAGCCTCTAGCTTGTGATATCTTTGCCTCAGCAGGTAGAACCGTGGAATTAAACTTGTGCTATCATGCTCAACTAGACTACTATTAGGTTTGAAAAATTACAAGTGTTGAGTCACACTTGTTCTTTTTTTTTTAAATTATTGCAATGTATTACAAATATTCAAAAACCATTTGTAATAGAAACACACTATGTTTCGTAAAACCAAAGAAATAAAACATAAAATATTTATCACTTCTCATGCCATGTCACCTGTAAACCTAGCTACTTTGGAGGACGAAGTGGTATGGTAATGAGTTCAAGGACAGCCTGGGCTACAGAGGGGGCAGTCCAGACTAGATTCAAGACTTGTGATGTGTTTTGCCGAAGCTTTTCACATGCTGACGTTACAGGTGGCTACCACATGCCTGGCCTCTGTTTCATGCCTCTGAAACTCTATTGACAATTTCACAATGGCTATAAACTCGTATACTGAAATGATTCTTTTACTAGGTTTAATAATGAGAACCTTCCCAAGTGCCTCTTCAAAGCCATTATCAGTTTCTTGAAAATTAGCAGGGCAGATTTTAAGCTCTTAGTTGTGACTGAATCCATTTAGAATACTGGGAAAGAGACAATCATCTCTTGATAAATTAGATGCTGTCTCTTGATAAACTAGGAAGGTGTAATGCGCCTATATTGACCAAGTAAATGAATAGGAAATATTTTTCATCATATATGTTTCAAAGCAGTAGAAAAATTTCAAGATGTTCAGGAGATAGTATTTGAGCTGAGAATTCCTTTAATCAGTGGAATTAAACTTCTGGAGTATAGTGTTCCTGATATCTTCCTGCTGTTTGGTTTTGTGCTTTAATCTTGCTAAATAGTTTCCATATAAATATCATTTAGAAACATTAGGTAAGTACAGTTTCAGCTTCTGTGATCAGCTTACCTTTGCAAGAGTTAATACTTGCCAGAGACGGTTAAAATATTTTAGAGATCTATTATTGAACATTTGAATCGGCCACATTATTTTATCTGGAGAATTTAGGATTCTCCAAAAGTATTGAGGAGAGAGTCTTCTTCTACCTTTGTTCCTGTGAGAAGAAAGGGTACAGAGGAAGCAGTTTTGAGGATGAGGACAGAGTTGCCTTAGCTCTGGTAGGGTAATTTCCAATAATTTGGGTTTAGATTCAGTCACAGTCTGAGCCATCTTTAAATGGATTTCCTTTTCTAGTGTTTGGAGAATTGTGTGGTGAGGTAGAAGTGGATCACTGTTTATGTCCAGCTCATGAATTTTCCTTTCATTGCTTATGGGAAAAGCTCGCAAAGGAAAGCGGGGGGGGGGGTGGTGGTGGTGGTGGTGTGGAATTTGCTAAAAAGCAACTCCTTTGATGCAAGATCTACCTCTGTGGTCCACAGACCTGTGCTTTGTGCTTTTCCCACTCCAGCCTTTGGTGTTTAACTGTGAAACCGGCTCTTTCTCACATCCCGTGACCTTTCTCCCCGACAGCGAGATGGTGAGAATTTATTAAGTGGTAGTTGCTTATGAAGTTATCATTTCTGACCTTGACAGGTTTACAGTCTAGTTGGGGGGAGATCAAGAAGCAAACGAGCAAGCAGTTTCCTAGTATAATGATAAATGGCAGCCTGATTCCAGTGCCACTCATTGTCCCTGGACCTTGAGATATCCATGCCCAAGCAGTAGAGTGCTTTCTATAAAATGTCCTTGCTCCATCTGATTCTCAAATACATCACTTATCCTCAAACTAAGACAGGATCAAGATGTTATAGTGTTTTTCCTCATTCCCCTACCCTATTAGCCAAGTATTTGCATATTAACTGGAGCTTTCTAAATATAATGGCTTATCCCTAAAGAGGAACTTTAATGAAGGGATTATAGGTTAAGTGGCAAATGAGTGCCAAAGACATTTAGGTAAGCCAATTAACCTGATGGTTTTTCACAGTTAATTATCATTGTGTGAGCAGGGGTTAGCGCTCAGAGTGAGTGAACTACTTTTAGATGAAAGTGATAATTCCCTACACGCTTAAAACAATTTAGAAGTTTTCTAAAGAGTTGAATGAAGCTTCCCATATTAGTCATCTCTAATTAGAATTAAATTTATCAGACATGTCTTGGATACCTACTGTGTGTTACCCTTCCAAAAGCGAATGAGTTGTGTTTTCCAGTTTCTGAGGAGTTGATAGGACATTGGGGGAGATACAGATGTTTCAAGAAGGAAAGTGAACCACACATAAAGATTACTGAGGTCATTGGAGAGTGGCTCTGGAAGAGGTCATGGCAGTTACTTCTGCTGTCCCAGCCTTCCTTCTTCCTGACTTTTCAAACTCACCACACATCCGTGTGCTTTGGAAATTCCAACTCTAGTTTTCGTAACATGTCTCCAATTCAAGTCACTGCTTCATCGACCTCACGACATGACTGTAGGCTTGTATTCCTGTTGCAAGTGTCCGACCTTCTGAAATGGTCTGGGTTTATTTTATTGTCTACCGTAGCTGTGAGTATTTTTATTAGAAGAGCATTCATCACACTCTGGCTGTGAAATTCCTTGCACATTTATTTGCTTCCTCTGTTAGGCTATTATTCAAAGTCTGGAATTTTTGACTATTTTTCACAGTGGTCTATCTGTTTTGCCCTTCGAAGTACCTAGCCTGTGAACAAGTAGATGAATAATCCGGCAGGTTAATGCTTTCTTTGACAGAATCAGTCTTTTTAATTGGGCAATAGTGTTCTATGGGGAAAGGGAATATTAAACACACCTGTGTACCACTCTTTTACACACACACACACACACACACACACACACACACACACACACACTTCCTACTTGTTCCTTCTGAAGCACGTCTTATATACCATCCCGTTTGAGATCCTTGCTCCTTGTCCTAAGAAGTCAGTGTTATTAATGGGAATGCATTAGTACCCAAAGCCAAATGCAAATGCAGTGAGCCACAGTAACCAGGAGGTCCTTCTCGTGGAGTTCCCAAATTAGCATGCCGTAGTGGAAAGATGTAATGATTGGAGGAAAACAGTCCATGTGGCCCAGGAGACAAGAAATGGTTTGAGCCAAGGAAAGGATGCTGGGGACATTGGTGGACATTGGGATGTTTATGTAGACATAGTAAGAGATTGACCTAGGAGGTTATGGCTTCTGGCTATGAGGTTTTGTGTGTGTGTGTGTGTGTGTGTGTGTGTGTGTGTGTGTTTAATGAAAAGATAAAGAACATGATAAGGGATTTCTAGCCAGTGAAGTGGAGTCAGTGTTATATTTCTGGAATCTTTTTTGCTCCTAGCATACATAATGGATCAGTGTGAGAAGGCAGACAGCAGGCATAGCTATTGAGTTCCCTTTAACAATACTTATTGCAGGCCTACGATATACTGGTCACTGAGAGAAAGGGACATAATTTCTTTCCTGAGGGGACCTATCGCCTAATGAAGGGAGGATCTAAATGGCTAGGCAATTCTAGTCAGCGTGCTGAGCAGCACAAGCAAGAAATAATGGGAGCCCGAATAAGGATTTTAGAAAAGGGAGAACAGGTGGATTCCTGATGTGGTGGAAGGCTTTAGTATATCCTTAAACAATTAAAAAAAGAGAGAGATGTAGAGGCAAAGAGAGAAGGGCCCTCATGGACAACCTCTAGTTCAGGGATGTAGTGATGATTGTATTCAGTGTGGGAACAGAGTAAGGTGAAGATGATTTGTAGGTAGAATTCGTGTGGATGCAGGAACATAAAGAGCAACTTCACTGTTATATGAGAAGTATATAATGAACGCTGTGCTGGGTAGCACTGTTGATTGCATGTGTTAGACTAGCATCTCTCGGAGGAAGCTTCATCGGTTGACTTTAGGCACAGCTGGATCCAACTCTACTAAGAAGTGTCCCCTTTCCTCTTTGCACTGGTTTCTTATAATATAACTTGCCCTTATTCTCAAACAGATACTATCTTTAAACGACGTTAGGATTTCATCTTATTCTCAAAATGTGATACCCTTTCTCAATGGATTATTGGCACCCTCTTGATTCTGATTGGTTGGCTTTCTGATCATTCAGTTGTAGCCAGGGATGGAGATGAAGAGCTGTCGTATCCCGAGGGACAGAATTCCAAGACTTTTCCTCGGGTTCTGAGGGCAGCCTTGACCTGGTCTTTAAGAGCTGAGAGTAAATAGAAGGTGTTTTCTAAAGGAAAGAGCAAGGCACCTAGCTCAGCAAGGACAGGTCTGCAAAACCAGCAAGCGTTACCGTTATCCATCAAAGTGACATTGCTTGATGTGCTTCTTGCCAGGGCCTTGCTGAGAAGGGTGGTTCTTCCCTGCAAAGTGTCCAAAGGTACTTTGTATTAGTAGAGAAGTCAGGATTCCATTACGTATCCTTCTTTATAGGTATGGACAGCAAGCACGAGAAATGCCTCGGGGTAAAATCCTGATGACCTGAGTTTGATCCCTGAGACTTCCGTAGCATGCATCTGTGATGCCAGTGTTTATCTGGGAAATGGGTGCTAAGACAGGAGAATCCCATGGAAGCCTGCTGCCAACTGGCTTGGCATATTGCAAAGGCAAAGCGCTGACGGAACAAGCCTCCCAAACCAAACAATAATAAGAGAGACCTTATCTCAAAAACAAGGTGGCAAGTGGAGGGGAGCTTGCCAAAATTGCCCTCTGACCTCCGATACTCTTATTGTATTTGTGGCTACATGATCTACATAAGAGTGCGGTTACATTGGAATGTTATGGTGTGTTTGTGTAGGCCACAGGCCAGCATTTGGGAGGCAGGTTCTTGTCTTCCACTATGGGATCCTGGGAGCCAATTCAGGAAGTCAGGTTTATGGATCAAGCCCCTTTTTAGCTGCTGAGGCATCTCACACCAACTTAAAGCCTAAAGGAACTTTAAGTGAAGTACTCACAGCTTCGATCCTCACAATCTGACAAGTATAAACTCTAGTCAATGTTGAAAACAAAATTGTTTGCATGAATACTAGCATCAGTGGTTTGGGGTTGGGAGTGGTCACCATGACAACAGTTTATACAGAATATATATATATATATATATATATATATATATATATATGTATATGTATGTTATATTTTATACACACTTGTGTCACAAGGACATGCTTTAACATAAAGTTTTGGGTGCATGTACACATGTCATTCACATGTATGTCATGTAACAAGTTGTGTTGCACATAGGAGTGTACTTTGGGTTTATTTCTCGTGGGGATATGACAAGGCAATTACAATTATCTTTAGCTTACAAAAGAGAATACCAAGATATTGAGAGGTGAGGGCACACTGTGTTACCCTTTTAGCCAATGTGTGGCCAGTTGGATCCAGAATATATGTTTCATCCAGTCCTCGCCTTTCTCCCTCTCTCCTCTCCATCCTGGAATCATGGGTGCCGTGCATGGGATCTGCCACTGACATGCATCCTGAGAATCATTTTCTTAGGCTTTGTATCAGACTGCCTTGTTTCAGCATGAACACATCTGTTTGCATATTGCTGAAACATGGTTAGTTAGCAAAAGGCATTCTTCTTCTTTTTCTTCTCTCATCCAACAGATTTTAACCTATTGCAAAGTTGTTGCTTTTCTCCTCTCCCTGATTCAAGGTTTGGCCTTTCCATACATTTCAACAGGGCAGTGGGAGAGCATTCTGCTTTGGCTGGCTGGAGCATCATTCCGCTCTGAAGGACTAATGGGCATCACTTGGGAGGGTGCTTGCCAGGGGAAAAGGTCAGCAGGTGGGAGAGATAGCGGAATGAACCTGTACTTAATAACAGGTGAGGTGCCTGAGACACCCCATCCGTCAGCTTCATAGCACCGCTGGCCTTTGTCAACGTTTAAAAAAAAAAAAATCACAAGGCAGCAAAACCAGAAAGGTACAAATTAACAAAACCAGAAGCAGATTAAGACTTCTGTGTAAACTGGAGAAACTGCATCTTTTTGTGTCAAAAGAATTCTGTCGACAAGTGCTTCTCTTCCCCCCTATGCTAGGCTGATCCCCACTTCCCCATCCCCACTTCCCCATCCCGTACTTTCCCCAGATGGAAATTTTCCAGATGCTACAATATCTTTCTGAGTTTTCTGATACCAGCTCCTGCAGGCAACCTCAGGAATCAGACCAGCATGCAATTCTGTTTGGTGTTAAGGTGTTTCATTAGCTGTGAAATAGCAGAAGTCGTTTTCAGTGTTTCTATTTTGGACTTATAGGAGAAAAATGCAAATGGATCAAACTCTATTTTGCTTAGTGTCAAATGACTACTCCTCATCCTAGCAGAAGATCATTCAGATTCTATTAAGGCCCCTTTAGTCTGTCTTCCAGAATGCGGTGCTGAGTGGTGTCATAATGTGGGCCTTATCATTGACTCACAGGTGTGACATGACTTATGTATTAAAGCCCAATGCCTTTTTATAATATTCTGTGATCTTTTGTCATACCATTCATTGGGTAAAGAAAAGTCCTCCTTAGGCTGATAGCACACATTAAAGAACTTCATCATGCAGATGTGTCCCTCAATCTAGTATGCTCTACACAGAGGTAAGGTATATCCTGGTGCTACTGTTTTGCTTTAGTAATACTGTTTGCTCTTTAATTTCTTTTCATTAAACAGTATAGATTTGTTGCTGTGTTTCAGAGTCCCCCCAACCTCCCCCAAACCCCATGAAATTCTAGGACTTACTAATCTTGTTCCTTGTTCTGAAATTCTCTTTTTTGTGAGGGGCGGATGTAATTTATTGCTGCTTGCTGCAGGTTACCAGGTTTACTGCTATCATGTTAAGACATTCCCGCTTCTTTGAGCAGATTTTTAAAGCTTACTTCATTTTTCGTTTTTTCTCAGAAAGCTTTTTACAGGGTTGCTCAAACATCATAGAATAATTGGGTCAGGGAAGACCATTTTCCATCCTTCTTGGATGGTCCATTGCAAGGGTGAAGCATTACCTTAAATAATGTATTGCTTTGCTTTTCTCGCTGTATTAATAAGGCAAGCATCTATCCCAAGATGCTTTGCCCTGGGCTCTGAGGCTCTCACATGGATACTTCGGTGGTTCTGCATTGATACTAGAGATATACACATCATTGTAGAGGTTAATGTCTAGCACAAAACAGTAAAGCTTCATTCTGAATTACTTGAAATCTGCTCGCTCTGACAACACTGTTTGGCAGTATGTCAGTTTTTCATATTTCTTTTAAATTTTAATTATAACCCATCAAGTCTTAAGCAATTACTTCTGGGTTAGACTCTTGATGAATGTCATAGCAGGGTGTTTTAATTTAATGGATCCAGAAAAAAAACATCTGTTTCTAATATTTTAAAAGCCAATTTATATGGAAATTCATTTAATATGCAGTCGATACACGGAGACTTGAAAAATCAAAATGGAAAATCAAACAACTGTGATGTCGCCGGTCTTCCATTGTCAAAGGATTTTGCTGTGTCTGGGCTCAGCTGCTGCTACTTAGTTTACAGTCCCAGAATCCTGGCATAGGAGAACTAGCAATGTAGTCTTAGAGAAACAGAAAAGTTAATCACAACAATGACCTGACAGCAGGTCATTGTCCTCTCATTACTTTCGCCTGTTGTATGCTACCTCTGTTCTGAGCTGTGGTGTCTATTACAACTCAGTGGTAGTTCATTTGTAAGAGGAGGTGCCCAGGAGAGGGGACGTTAAACTTCTGCCTTTACGATGCTTTCTGGAAGGCAACATCTATGGGCTGGTCTGGGACTCTGGCACATATATAGCAGAGGTCTGCCTGGTCTGACCTCAATAGGAGAAGATGTGACTAATCCTTAAGAGATTTCAGGCCCCAGGGAGTGGGGAGGTCTGGTGGAGGGGGACACCTTCTCGGAGGCCAAGGGGAGGAAGAGTGGGAGGCGGAACTGTGAGAGAGAGCACTGGAAGGGTGAGCAATGCTGGAGTGTAAATAAATAAAATAATAATAATAAAAAAATAATGATGCTTTCTGGAAGTGGTAGATCAAAGTTTGTCACATGACCTTATTAACATTAAAGGAAATATGAGAGAGAACCATATTCCCAGCTCAAAACATTCTATTAAGATGAATGAGGTAAAGCTTATATATTGGGGGAACATGGAACTATTTCTATTGTATAACATTAAGACAAAGTTTTAACAGATCAGTCTTTGTACTGTGCATCTAGAAACATGAATATATCTCATAAATAGAGAATTTACATAAAGACTAGCCTAGTGATAGATATCTACTCTCTAGTAGATAACTACCAATCATGGATAGCCTCTGTCAATTCTAAAATCCATATATACCTGATTTAAAAATACCTGGTTTACTAGACTTTATGATGCTTTTATTTTATTTTTTTAAGATTTTTACTTTGATCCTTCTAAAATGCCCACATGAGCCCAGTACGAAACTAGTTGAGAGTTTTTCAGTTCTAGAGCTTTAAAGTCCTCCTGCCTTCTATCTCAGGGGTCTCTTGTATTCTGGTGAGACAGTAGGTAGGTAACCCAGAAACTATAATAGCACAGAAGAGGAATTTTCTAAACAGAATCACTTACATGCCATCTTCAACATAGGAATTCTATCCTCTTGGGCCTATTGATTATTTAATATAATTTTGAAAGATTTAAAACAATTATATAGTATATTTTGACCGTAGTCTCTGTTCAGATTCCTTCCATTACCCACCCAACTTCATGTTTTTTTTTTTCCTCTCCTAAAACCTAAATCAGAACAAAAATGAAAATGAAACAAAGACACACACACACACACACACACACACACAGACAGAGGCAGAGAGCGAGCAAGCGTGCGAGCAAGAGAGAGCTCATGAAGCATCTTGTGTTGGATAGCTACCCTGAGCACGAGGCCTGCCCTGGGTTCAGGTTGACATAAACAGTGTCGCTCCACTGCAGAAAGCAGATAGTTTTTCGATCCCAGCAGCGCTGAGTTGAAAATTACTTCTTGGCTATGCCTACCTCTCTTTCTCTGCCTAGAATTCTCCGACTGATCTAGTCTAACGTTATTGGCGTCATTAATAGTGAGACTCAGGTATGGGTTGTATCTTATGAATCAGGCTTTAAATCCAAGGAAAATGTGGTTGGTGACTTCGGAACGTTTCTTCCACGACAGTACCAGTGGGTTTACCTTGAAGATAAGAAACTTTTGTAGATCTCTGGGTTTGTAACTGGGTGAGATTGATGGTGATTATTTTTCTTCAATAATAAGTAAAGTACCTTCCAGTACTAGGAATGCTGGTCAGTAGGGGCAAAGCTTCTGGCTGAGCACTGGTTCTATTTGTCCGTGTTTGATGATAGAAGTATGTAGTATCTTCAGCAACTGGGTTTGCCCAGCAGGTTGTGGACGATAAACAATAGCATTGTCAGTCGCCTTCTCTGACCCATCCTCCTCTACCTCTCTCCATTGATCCCTCCTATTCTAATTTCCTGTTATCCCTTCATAACATTATATGCTTGTTCCCTTTTCTTAAGATTTCCTTCTCCTTCATGTTCTTTACCATATACCTACCTCCAGATGGTCTCAATGAAACACACATTTGATTATTTCATATTTGTCTGACATTACATTAAAATTTTCATCAGTGTCATTCTGAACAAGGATTGCTAAAATCTTCCATTGATGAGATAATTACTTGTTCTTTTAAGCAGACATTAAAGCAAAGATAACCGCTAACAATTTTACTTTTTATAGCTACTTAAATATCCCCAGTGGTGTATGGGTAATATTTTGGAAAACTCAGAATCGTAAAAGAAATAATACAAGCCATGATACTCTATGTTTCTATTCCAAACATGTATGACTTTGAACTAGTTGCTAGTTTCTCTTTCTCAGCCATACTTTCGTCACCTGAGAAATGTCGATAGTCAGATATCAGATGATAGCAGTGTTTGGTCAGGTTGTTCCAAAGTTTAAATGAGAAGTTGTAGCCAAGGGAACCAGCGTGTATGACAGATAGCAAGTATCCAGCAAACAGTTGGTCCTTCCTTGACATTTACATGGAGGTGTGAAGCGTATAATCCTGGAAATATATTCGAGCAGGTGACAGTGCAGTATCGTCAAGATTTCTACAGGTGATGGCAGTGCCATCGAAAGTGTAGAAACGGGAAAGAAAGACTGTAGTGTAAATAATGGCAGGCAGACAGGTGGAGAGCCATTTCACCTCATCCTTCCGGCTCTCTTATCCACATCTTGTGATCTGCAGGCCAGCAGCATGGACACCATTGGTGACCATGTCAGTGCATGGCATCTCTGCTTTCTCCAGCGTCGTCCTCCATCAGAGCTATCGTTAACCTGATACCCAGGTGCTGTGTGGCTATGAGTGCTCCTTGTACTTGTACTTAGCTATTCTTAGGAGGTGCTGATACTGGATCTGGACACATCCCATGATGCTGCATCCCACAGAGAAGCAGTACCCAGGCCATCTTCCAAATGCAGAGTTTTCTGCAGCTGTCACCCAGGAGCCTAAAGGCTATGTTGTAGATTTCCACAAGGGCTTCAGAACAATTCCTTGGATGCTGCCACAGGAGGTTGAAAAGTGATAGAGTACTTGTATTTTTATTTGTTCTTCAAAGGCTGTGTTTATCAAGGGGCAAACTTCTCAGGATGGTAAAGCAGCCTTTTCTGTAGCTTTAGCAGGGATTAAGAGGATGATCTGAGTTCAACCTCTGTGTACTGAGAATTCTACCATAAAGTATATAATGACACACTTCAAGGAACACAATATCTCATCAACATCCGTTTCCTTTTTTTGTTTGTTTGTTTTAATTTTATTTCATTTTTAATATATTTTGTTTTTCAGCCGTGCTATCAAGACTAATCAAGACCTGCTCCCAGAAACGCCCTGGACACACATTTTCTACAATGACTTCTGGGGAACTCTTCTAACCCACAGTGGTAGCCACAAGTCCTACCGGCCACTCTGCACTCTTTCTTTTCGACTGAATCATGCCATTGGAGGACTGGATCCCTGGAGCTATCATCTTGTCAATGTCCTGTTGCATGCGACTGTCACTGGCCTCTTTACACGCTTCTCCAAGGCCCTCCTTGGGGATGGATACTGGACTTTCATGGCCGGCTTGATGTTTGCTTCACATCCCATCCACACGGAGGCAGTGGCTGGCATCGTGGGACGGGCAGATGTGGGTGCCAGTCTCTTTTTTCTCCTGTCCTTGCTCTGCTACATTAAGCACTGTTCTACAAGAGGCTACTCAGCCAGAACTTGGGGCTGGTTCCTGGGGACAGGATTGTGCGCTGGATGCAGCATGCTATGGAAGGAACAAGGAGTAACTGTTCTGGCAGTTTCAGCCGTTTATGACGTCTTCGTCTTCCATAGGCTGAAAATGAAGCAGATCCTACCTACCATTTACAAAGTAAGTGGTTGTTACCTCTGGAGCATTGCATTATTGAGTCGTCTATGTGCTTGATCCTTGGCTGCCATTTTGAAAAAGACAGATTTGTTCTTCTTCAAGCAGCATTTAAAACAAATAGTCCCTTTTTGTCTTCTTTTGAGTAGAGCGCACATTTTGACCTTTCTCTACCAAACAAGTTTTCCATCTCTGCTTAGTTTATTTCTGAACTCCTTTTTTGTGATTCTTAAGCTGACAGGAGAGTAATTTTGCCTTGTAAAGTTGCACGCATCTTGATTGGATTCAGCCTCTCTCTCCTCTCCTCTCTCTCTCTCTCTCTCTCTCTCTCTTAACCTTTTGGCCAAATTCAGTATAATGCAGTATTTGAGTGTGATGCATATTTGTAAAAATAACACAGCTGATGACTAAGCTTGATGCTGGCATCTGTGGAGGGGAAACCCTGTGTTTTTTTTCAACGTCTTTTCACGAAATCCCACTCAGCAACTCAAACAACAGTTTTCAAAATCAAATATTCTGGCCCAGGACAGTCCAAAGGTATACCAAGGTATCTGTGTGCAGAAGACTGACTGTAGGAGAATTTTCATAGTTTTTTTTTTTTTTTTTGTAATCTAACGGTTATGTTTTTGAAAGAGCAATAAAACTTTGCACATATAGTCAACGCACTGACGTTCAAGCAGTAGTCTCAGATTTGAGCTGAGATGACTCAGGTGTTGTTTCTTTGCCTAGGACAAAATGGGTACGGTGTATACTTAGAACAAGGCTCTAGTGAAACCACAAGGTCCAACATTAGTGATGTAACACAGTCAGTGGTGCCAGAAACACCCGTTTTTCTCCGTGTATAAATTGGAAGTAAGTTTTGACTACTGTGCATCCAGAGACTCTTCCCTCCTGCCTAGCCTGTAAGGGCCACAGTCTAAGACACTATGTGCAGCCCATAACGAACCGTTTTAAACAGGGGCAGAGGCACCTAGAGAAACTGCCTGCCTTCCTATCTCTTCACCCAGAACTAACCTGTGGTTTGATTGTAAAGGAAAAGATTGACTGTGCCCTGCTATGATGTAGAAATGTCAATTGTTTTAGTCAGGTTCCCACATTTCTTTTAGACATAAGAGGGACATTTATAAAGTTGATTGAGTGGGGACCTAGCCTGCCTGCACATAGGTAGTAGACATGCAGCTTGACCTTCATGCAGGTCCCCAGCACCTGGAGCTGGGGCTTACCCTGACTCTGTTCCCTGCCTGTGGATCCTGTGCCCTCACTGAACTGTCTTGTCTGGCCTCAGTGAGAGTAGCTATACCTAGTCCTGCAGTGACTTGAGGTGCAGTGACTCAGAGGAGAAGGGGAGGCGGTTTAGAGGAAGGACCATGTGAGAAGGGGATGGGAGGAGAATAGGGAGCAGATATAAAGTGAATAAATAAATTCATGGTAAAAAAGAAGGAAGGAAGGAAGGAGACAAGGAAAGAGGGGAAAGAAAGATGGAAGAAGGAAAAGGAAAAAAAACTAAATAAAATTGATTGATTGAGATAAGAGTCTTGTTGTATTGGCCAGTCAGGTCTTGAGTGGGCTCAGTGGAGCCTCTATCTCAGCCTCTGGAGCAGCTGGGACTAGAAACTTACTCAACCACACCCAACAAGCTGTGGGTTATGGTTGTGGACACTCACGAAGAAAAGCTGCCCTATTTTTCTTGTTTTGCCTATTTTTGCCTCTTCCCAGTTCCCCTTTGTTTAAAATTGAATTGTAAAGAAAGCATGGTTGGGAAAAATCTAAAACAATTATTTATTATTACTATTAGTTAAGATTTTAATTTTACTTATGTATGTGTCTTTGTGGGTACCCATCCTTTGAGCTTGTATCCTAGACCTGGTGTTACAGGGATAACTGGGACCCAAATTCTGGTCCTCTGATTTAGCAGTAAGTGCCTTTAACCACTGAGCCATCTCCTCAGCCCTGTTCTTATTTATTAGCTGTCATCTTAAAAATATGTACTTAGTAGGCAGAATGCAATCACTGCTCATTTTGTCCCCTGAAGGAACAATAACCTTCTCACTTAGAACTCTCAAGTATTAAGGCTTAATGAAGTTCCTTTGTGATTTCATCTAAATGTTGTCACTTTATTTTTTTTGTTTTTTTTTTTTTGTTTGTTTTTTTCGAGACAGGGTTTCTCTGTATAGCCCTGGCTGTCCTGGAACTCACTTGGTAGACCAGGCTGGCCTCGAACTCAGAGATCCGCCTGCCTCTGCCTCCCAAGTGCTGGGATTAAAGGCGTGCGCCACCACCACCCGGCAATGTTGTCACTTTAAAGAAAATTCTGTATACAGTCTGATGCTAGAGAACAACATATGGCTTACAATTTCAAATCCCCTTTAATTATTTCAAGGGGCATTACTAATCTCCCCTAATATGATGTCATCGACAATAACAAGCCTTATTCTGCAATTCCAAAAGAGCAAAGCTTTTCTTGATCCTTGTCCTGATGGGGACACAGGTTCTGCAGCTTCAGGACCTCCTGTTGATAGCCTTTGAGGCACTGAGCTTTCTCTTCTGCACAGTTTCCATTTCACTAGCTCATTATTTTAATATTTTAATTCAGGCCTCACTTTTAAGATGCTTGAAGTTCTCTTCAGAGAAAATTTCAGTTTTCCTAGCATATTTTCAAGGGCAGGGTTATTTACTATCAAACGCCTCACTTTAAGAATGTTCTAGACAATAATTGGGATGTACATAGAAAATTATTTGTTTATGAAACATTCAGATTCATCCGAGCTTTCTGTGTTTCTTCTGGCAGCCTTATGTTGTGCAACTTTGCTTAAGAGAACAGAAAAGCCTTTAACAGGGGGACTTCCTTAGAGAGTGAGGTCCCCATGTTTTGGGAGGGGACTTTATAGTTTTGATGGTGCAGGGTTCTGGGTTGTTTTAAAATGTATACTGTGAAAACACACACACACACACAAACACACACACACACACACACACACACACACACACTCACACACACAGTTCCTACCTCAAAGGAATAATAGATAGTGTATTCTGGAGGCAAATTTGAATGGCAGTCTCCTGTGACCACAGACTTTAAGTTACCCCAGATTCAGTGCTCCAACTTGGAAGCAGTTTCTTGAAGTGTTTACATTGACAAAAAAAAAGAAATCCATAAATCAAGACACTTTGCTAATAGATTGGTGGAGACATCTCAGGTGGATTACAGCTAGAATGGAGACTCCTATGGGCTTTGGATGGTGTCTTCTGACTTCTTAGCATTTGGGTGGGTGGGAACTAGTGGTCTGTTAATAGATTCCAAAAGATTTCCCTCTATTACACAGAGGATGTTAATGCCTATCCAGAGGTGGTCTATTCAGGATGCTAAAGCTAGCCAGCGCTAAGGTAATTAGTGTCTGGACTCCCCACTTGCCAACGCTCCACCTCACTGCAGTCTTTTGCTTGATCAGTGTAAGCAGACATGGTTCATTCCAGGACTCCTCCTTGATGATACTTGCCAGGATTGTTGGCAACCATCTCTTCTAGGCCAGCCACCAGCAGTGGGAGTGATGGAGGCAGCATGACCCTTTATCTGCTCACACTATTTTATTTTAGTTGTCTCTGTTTAAGCTCTTTCTGTCATTATTAGCTTTCAAGCCAGTGACTTTGGGATAATGGATTCTTTCTATTTACAAGGAAGAAGAGAGATAATTTTTATCAGAGCTGAATATTTTCATCAGAGCTGAAGGTCACTGTTAATCTCAAAGATGGCAGGAGAAATAGCACAGGCCCAGATCATCATGGCCAAATTAATTAAAGCAAACAATTAATTAAAGCAAGCTTTTTGATTTGTGTATATGGACTGACTCCCCATAAGGTGGAGTTTGAGTGATCGGTGTTGGATGTGAGGAAGACAAGGTTTTTGTAGCTCAGGGTAGGAGTTTTCCAAATGGAGTTTTTGGTGGGCAAAATGGGTGAGATTACCAGAGTTGAGCATAACAACTTAGTCCTATATGATCTCTGGAAACAAAGACGTGGTGAGAAGTGGGTATACAATGATGAGACGTGGCAAGGTAGTCATAATTAAAAGTTATAGGAAGTCATAGAACCATTTGAAACAAAGGTAGGATTGTACAATGGATAGAAACAGCTTTCTGAAACAAAGACACACTTGTCATCCTAGAACAGGTAATAGCAGTTAGAGTTCCAGATGGGTCATAGCCCAATCTTTAAGAAACAGAGGGTTAATAGGAAACAGGGCTGGATCTAGTTTCTGTTTACTACAAGATGTTTTTAAGCCTACAATGGAAGCAGTCTGGTTCTTGTGTCACCCAGAAGATGATGGGGTCACGAGGATTAGAATGCAAAGCTTCAAGAATGTCCAGTGGCCTTTTCACTGTAGCGAAAGGCAGAGGATGTAGTCAGGTGATGGCACAGTAAAGGGGACATGATACAGAATCCTTTGCTCACAAGGAATGAGTGACCTTGGGCTAGCTTCTTGGTTAGTTTACTTCTCTGGTTGGTGAGACAGCTTCGGTTCTCTAGAGGAGTTGTGACAAGTGTTGAGGTGTCCAGTGTGAGCTGGGATGCCCACTTTTAAAAGGCATCTAATACATCAGCTGCAGAGAAATAAATATTGGTAGAGATTGTTGATCTCTATCTTATCCTTAACGCTCCGGCTATGGTTTGATGGTATGTGATGTTAGCGATCCACTCAAATTGGAGTATGCCAATGAAAGTACACACTTTCAACTAGGGTCTTATGACTGTGAGCTTTGCAGTAGATGTGAGCTATGCCCATAGATTGCATAAAGCGGCTATGGAAAATTATAACTTTGAGATACATAGACTTTTACGTTGCCAAGAAAAACCTCCTTTGAAGAAAGAGTGACTGAAAAGGCTTACAGGCCTGCCCAATTGTGTGATGTGTAAAGAGAGTGTTGCCATCTACAGAAATCATGTTTTAGAACCATGCAATCAAGTTACAAAGAAAAACCCAAAAATTATAAGTTGTATGTTAATTGACATATACTACATTTGACATATACTTAACTGTCTTGGAGAGCATACAGCCCATGGGCCATAAGATATGATTATGAGATCCTTTTCATCCAGAAGAATAATCATTTTTAATATCTTACCAATTAACTCTGCATCAAAGTCATGTGGTTTGCCCCATGATACACCTGTCTTTGTCCTATTAAAGCATCAAACATAACTATATGTTCAATTCTATACCACAAATTTGAGAAATAGCCAAATACTCAAATCTGAAAAGATCTCTCTTGTAAAGCTTGGAATTGTTCGAACCAGCAAGCTTGATGGGTTCTTTTCTGTAATTCACATACAGATCCTTTTCTGTTCCCCAAACTCAACTATCTGCCAGGTAACTTCAATGTCACAATCTACAACTATTATTTCTCTGTGACTTAAATTAGTATATATATACTAATTTAAATATATATTTCTCTGTGACTTAAATTAGTATATATATAAGTAATATCTATTTTATATATATTATTAATATATAATATATATTATACTAGTATAATTATAGTATAATATATAATATATAATGTATATTATAGTATATATTAGTATATCTCTATATAGATATACTAATTTAAAAGCAAATGTTAGGCTTTGGAGAAGTCACAGTTGTAGGCCAACCTGAAGTACTGACGGTGTGAGTTCAACCCGCAGAATTCCTGCTTATGAAGCTGGGCATGGTGGCATAAACTCCTAGAGCAGGCTGGGCAGGGATAAGTGGATTCTTGTGGTCACCCAGCCTAGCTTACCTGGCAAGCTCTGGACAGGGAGAGATCCTTTCTCAAGAATCATGTAGAGAACTCCTAAAGAATGACCACCGAGGTTGTCTTCTGGCTTCAATGTGCACATACCTGCAGACACATACACCACTTACAAATGTGCATCTATCTACCTAGTAAGGTAGCAATACTGCTCGAGTCAAAGAGAAATCTTTGAGCTAGCTCAGTTTGATCAGTTTGACTCCTAAACTTACTATGAACAAGATTCTTGATCATATTATGTATGTGGGTTTTGCAGTTGTGCAAAGCATATATCACATATAAGTGTGTGAGTACTTAGCATCTATTAGATATTTAGTGTTTAACAAATACCTCATATTTCCACCTGCCAGGCACTGTTCCTACTGCACTAAAAATGTTAATGCAGTTAAATTATTTAACAAATGCTTACTGAAAGAACTAATGGGATTTATGAAATAATATGGTTGAATACTGACAAACTATAATTTATTCAGTAGTTCAAAAACAGTTGTCAGAAGTTATGAAATAGAAAACCTCCAGAAATATATAAGAACAGAAATCATTTGTAGTTGTTAGCCATGGGGTTCTATTTTACGAGCCTGCTATTTTACCCCTGTCCTCTTGTGCAATATCTGACACACAGTAGGTACTCAGCTAATTATGGAATTCCTATGTAAGCCTTACCATTTAAAGCATTTGCTGAGATGGTAAGTTGAATTCGAATTAGGCAATCACTTTTACACAGTGAAGATTGCATTCCTACATTGGCAGGTTTGGAATAAGCCATGCATGCCAGGAAAGAATAATAATAATAATAATAATAAATAATAATAATAATTATTATTATTTACCTTTCACTAACTGGCTATTTTAGCCTTCCTTGTGTTACTGTTGCTTGCTTGGGTTTATGTGATGAAAAATATATGGAAAGGGGCATTGAAATATGCTTCAACTGACCATGCAAAGAAATACTAGACTTTTATCTGCCCACTATTTTTTTTAAAGCCTCCCATAGCTCTAAGAGGTTAATAAACTCACCGTAAGCAACCTATTCCTTGTCAGCATCGATCCTTCCTTGCTCAGAGCCGTTTTCAGTGATGACTTAACATCTGTGAACTTTTTTTTTTGACTAATCCCATTTTATTGTGAAAGCTAATTGGGTAATGCATTTTATTTCTTTAATACACAGATCTCTTATTATAAAATGAAGATAATGGCTGTTCCCTCAGTCTTATAAAGTTATGAAGACACATGCAAACATTATGTGTAAAAGTGAAATGCACAAAAAAGAGAATCCAACAAGAAATTACAGATACCTGACACACAGTACATTGGGATAAGTTGTCTCAAGTTTAACTGGCAATTTTTCTATTAGCTGAACATTCTTTTATCTAAAGTGACATCTGCTCCGGTGTCATCTGTGAACTTTTTAAATGTGGAAACATCCTTTGTGTCATCATTAGCTCCCTCCTCACTAAGTTACAGGTGGAAAACATAACAAAGAAGACATGAAAGGATGCATGGAATCAGGCCTTAATGTAGGAATTCTAATAATAGTCTGACTCAGATTGGGAATATGAAACTGTGGGTCCCCTGTTACGGTGGGTGTTGGAGACCAGCAGCAGTGGAGACGCAGACGGAGGCAGCGGCATGAAACCAATTCATTTGCTTTTTAAACAATTTCTTAAAACCTGTTGGGCTGGCTAGTTTTATGTCAGCTTGACACAGGGTAGAGTCATCCAATAGGAGGAAGCCCCAATTGAGAAATCTTCTCCATAAGATAGGGCTCTAGGAAGTCCTGTAGAGAATTTAACATTTTCTTAATCAGTCATGGATGGGGAAAGGCCCAGGTCATTGTGGGTGGGGTTATCCCTAGGAAGATGGTCCTGGGAAAGCAGATTGAGCAACTCAGGATGAACAAGCCAGAAAGCAACACTCCTTCAAAGTCTCTGCATCAGGTCCTGCCCTCCAGTTCCTGTCCTGTTTGAGTTCCTTTCCTGGCTTTCTTCAGTGATGGACTATAGTGTAGAAGTTTAAGCTCAATAAACCTTGTCCCCTCCACAACTTCCTTTTCTTTGGTATAGTGCTTCATCAAAGAAATAGAAATCCTAAGACACCTGGCTAGTTTTGTTTCACAATAGTTGTTTTGAAGATGAGCATTATCTTTAAATTAAATTTGTGTCTTTATTTCCCAGAAATATAATAAAAGACTAAGCTACTATGTAGGAAAATGGGAAGGATTGACACATGAAAAATGAGTCATTTTTTAGATACAAGTTTTGTTTTAATGCCAAAGAGTATGTGTATTAGAGAGGGTGTCCATGGTGTGTGAAGTTTATCTTTGTCTTAGTTATAGCCTAAGCTTCAGATGTATGTTGAGAATAAATCTAATTCATGACTCGTTGCCAGACTTGTAATGTTTATCATGTAAAGAGCCCTAAAGGTAAGAGGTTACATTCCATTAAAGGATCTGGGTTCACCACCCCTGATTGCTGTATGTGCTACATGCTCTCCTCCATGGCTGACCGTTTCATTTTGTGTATAGAAGAGTACAAACCCAGAGATGCAGAACCTGCAGGCATTTCCACACTGGGTCTTCACGTGCTTTTGTTATCTACACTAGGTGGTGATTTTTTGTTGTGACCCTCATCTCAGTTGTACTGAATGAAATGGGATGCTGTGGTGGTCTTTGATTTTTCTCCACCATCATCTCTTGGTCTGAATCAAGATAAAGCACAATACCTGAGTCTAGCCACAGGGCTTCCTAACTGTAGTGAAGCAGTAGGGCTGTTTGTCATGCACTTACAAATGATTTTGGATTTGATCCCAGTCTCCTTGTTGTTGTACTTAATATTCATGACCCATGGTACTCTAAACCTCTAACAGCTGCCAACACTCCTAACCAGATAATACTACAAATAAAGTCAAGGTTCAGAAACAGTTTACAATTCAGAAAGTCAAAGATTAAGAAGGCATTTCATTCCTGCAGCGGGAGGCTCCTTTGCTGACCCAACTTAAAAATGATTCTGTATTCCAGATGCCATTTAGAGTCAAGTGGAGAGTCATTTCAATTTGGGAGGTGACTACCTTTGCAGCCTGCTCTAAAGCCTCCTTTAAGTTTTAATCCTGGGGACAGAGTATATGCACGGATGACTTACCAAGGAGAATTTCATCTGTCTTCTGGGCAGGTTGGTTGATGATGATGTGGGAATGCAAAGATGCTCCAAGAGAGTCTGCATTTAAAGACTTTGAAGGGTAGTGTGAAGAGAATAGTATATGTAAGTGTAAGCTGAAATTCAGGCTACAAAGTGGTGACGGTGTATGTGAAACATTGGAGGTGCTAAGGTAATATAGAAGAGAAAGTTGCATGCTTACCACAAAAACCAAACCAAACCAAACCAAACCAAACACAAACCAAACCAAACCAAACCAAACCAAACCAAACCAAACCAAACCAAACCAAACCAAACCAAACCAAACCAAACCAAACCAAACCAAACCAAACCAAACCAAACCAAACCAAACCAAACCAAACCAAACCAAACCACAAACAACAAACCAAACCAAACAACCAAACCAAACCAAACCAAACCAAACCAAACCAAAACCAAAAACCCAAACCAAACCAAACCACCCAGAAAAAATACTTGAACAACACATAACAAACTAAACAAAGTCCAACTCAAAGCAAACCAAGAGAACCAAACCAAAGCAAGGCCAAACCAGAACACGAAGCAAGAGATAACTCAACCAACACAAAAAATAAAAAACAAGACATAACCCCTGTGTATGTGAAGTAGCATAACATCAGTAGCAGGTCGCACATTAGCAGTGAGAGAAGACCACATTTCCTGGAACTTCCAGAATCTGGGGGATTTCTTTGGTTAATCAAGCAGGAGTTCTAGGGATGATAAATCTAGAGACAATTCCCATTCTGCCTGTGGGCTGTGTGTTGTGTTTTGTTTTGTTTTTTTCTTCTAAACTCAAGGAAGGGTTTCTTTCCAATGAGACGGAGAATTAGACTCAGGAGTTGAAGTTTCCATTTATTCCACGAGTGTCCCGTAATAGCATGTAGCTCATTCTTCAGCATTATGAAAGCATTTATTTTCTGACCACTACGATTAGTTTACTTTTCACTGAGAAGTACCTGGCATATTGTTCTACACTACTAATGAGAAAACCAGTGTGTCCTTAAGGGCTTTCTCCTAGATCTGTTCTTCCAGCCTTGCCAAACCGTGTTCAGATATGCTTATGAATGACCATGAGGCACAAAATCCCTCTTTGTTTTGGACTCTTTCAAACAGGAAGACAGAATAAAAAAAAAAAAAAACAAAAAACCCCAAAACATTAAAAGCATCCCTTTTGCATTACAGAGTAAATACTCTATCAGCACTGAATTTCAACCAGTTAAGTCTGCAGCGAAAAATGACACCCAAATTGGATCTTGTGATGAATAAATAATGAATCTCATTGAAATCCTCTTCGATGCTCTCCTCACACTCTGTCTGGGATGCATATTACATCATTCAGCTCAGTTTTCGATAACCTGCCGCCTCAGAGGGATCAAACTGACTGACAGGGGTATCCTGATGATCAAGTCACTCATACTCAGAGCTGTCACTTTCAAAGAAAGGATATGCTCTTCCAAAACTTGAAACCCATTGTCCCAGTAAATGCCTGGAACAGTGAAAATGCTAATTTAATGTTGATTTCTCAAGTAGCATTTGAGCTATAGAGAGCCAGAGTCATGAATATATTAGAGAGTCATTAAAACGTATGATGGGAAGGAACTGATAAAACCGTTATATCAAATGTATTAATAGATAGAATCGGTATGGAATGTGACACAATGGATTGTGTTATAGCTTTATTTTTTTCTTTAGGCATTCTGGTTTTGTCCCTGTTCATCAGGGTATCCTTTCCGAAGAAAGGATAATGAGAAATCAAACGGGAACAACAGCAATGTGTAGTGCCAATGTGTGTGCCCGTGTGGTGGCTGGAAGGTCAACCTGCCCTTGCTCTCCATGTGGCTTTGCAATGTTGCAGAGTGCCCAGATGGCTCCCGTATGCTCTGCTGGTCCGATTATAACTCTTGCATCGAGTAAAATAGCATGAATTCGGAATTTAATTCGTGTTTCTTCAGTAATTATAGCCTTGATTACTGAAGTCAGTGTTTCCGTTCCAAAGGACATCTCCCCGCCCCTCCTCTGCTTGTTTATTCATTTCATGTCAGGACGATAAGGTGCAGTGATCGTCATGATCGCCTTTGATATAATAATCTATGACACCTATGTTTTGTTGCGTGGTTTTCATTTACATAATTCTCCAAAGCAAAAGCAAGGAGAATATGAAGACAACAAAGGACATTAAAAATAATAATAATGACTGAGTTGGCTTTCAGTAAGAGAAGAAACAGAAAAACAGCCAACATTCTCTTTAATTTGTGGCTACCCAGAATGCACAGAGCAGGTACAGATATATGGAGACATTTGCTACATGAAAGTTCTATGTCTGTTTGGCTTCTGTAGTACATGGCTGTAATCCTAACTCTTGGAAGAGTCACTGAAAGTTTGAAGCCAGCTTGGGCTACATGGACACATTGTCTCAGGAAGCTCCCAAAGGAAAACAAACACAAAACACCCAAAAAGAAACTTTTGTCTTCTTAAGAAGTAAAAACATGAAATGCTATAGTTTCATGAATTTGAAATTGCTGAGTCTGCTCGTATTAACACCCAAGCTGTTTGAGAGCAATTTGACCTGGACGTATGTCCATTGTATAATATATGTGTTAGGAAGATATGTGTTGGATTGTGAATTCCAAGAGAAGAAACTTCGGGAATAAAAACACCCTAAGGTAGCCAGCTTACATCCAGCTTATGTATGAATGCCTTGGGTTCATTTCCGTAAGTTCTGTGAAATGAAAAGCTCCAAATTATTTGGAACTTTGACTGTTCCTACTTTGAAGAGACAGGCAAAAATATCCCAGTTTATTTGTTCATTGTGTATAATTTCTTTTCGTGACATAATATGGTCAGTCTTTAGTCCTGTTTTGTAACGGTGTGTAAACTTTACGAGGTTGGGTCTGACTGTGAAAGGAGAGACACAGTGGGGCAAACCTTTGAGGGTAACCAGGCTCCTGCTTCTGTTTACAATTTTGTTTACAATATGAGATAAGATGTGATATGGCTTAGCTCACCTCCAACACCCTATTGTCAGTGAAGCTGGCTTGAATTCCTAATCCTCACGCCCCTCCCTATCTCCTGAGTTTGAGATGTCACTGCCCAGCTCTATCCTGCTATAATGCAACCTTCCTTTCTTACAGAGCCAGACTGCCATGCTTTCCCCTGAAAGGCCTAGTCTCAGTCCCTGTTCTATGGCTGAGAAGACACACCAAGGCCAAGGCAGCTTTTTATAAAAGGAAGCATTTAGTTGGGGGTTTGCTTATGGTTTCCAAAGGTTAGTCCATTATCATCATGACAGGGAGCATGGCAGCATGCAGACAGGCTTGCACTGGAGACGTAGCTGAGAGCTACATGCAGCAGGCAGAGAGAAGGGGAGAGGTGGATAGGGAGAGAAGAAGAGGGGAAGGGGGAGGAGGAGGGGGAGGGGGGAGGGGAAGAGGAGGGGGGAGGGGGGGGGAGAAAGACCCTAGGCTTGGTGTGAGCTTAGGAAATCTCCCCTACTGACATACTTTCTCAAGGAGGGCATACCTAATCCTTCTCAAATAATTTCACTTTCTGGTGAACATTTTAATATATGAGCCTAGGGGACAGTTGTATTCGAACCACTATGTTCTTTGATAGGGGAAGCAAATCCCATTCTACCCTGGAGATGCTTCTGTCTGTTATTCTATCATAATGGTCAAAAGTAATTAATACTAGGGACAGGAGGAAGCTCAGTGGGGGAAGTGTGTGCCACCCAAGGACAAGGAACCTGAATTTGGATCCCGGGGCATCCCAGTGGGCAACTGCAAGCCTAGTGCTGGCGAGCAGAGAGGTAGATGTCAGGTGCTTGCTAGCCATCCAGTCTTGCTAAATCAGCAAATTCCAGGCTCAGGAAAACATGCTTTCTTAGAAAGATAAGGTGATGATCAAGGATAAGCAACAGAGGAAGACACCCAATCTCAACCTCTGTCTTCAGCAAGTCCATGTGGACGTGAGGGAGCATACATGCACACGCTCGCATATCGTCAACGTACACACACAAGCACACACCTGCACACAGGTAACTAGTGCAACAGATGTCTCCAGCAGTTATGTGAATTGTTTCATCTGTGACGTTAGGGAGCAGTTAATCAGCATGGGTTTGACCTTTTTTTTTTTTTTTTTTTTGAGCCACATTTGAATAGTAAACCGCAGTGAACAATGAACTCTTAGTAAACTAAAATGGAATGCTTGCTGCCCTGTTCATCACGGCTCGTAACTGAAAAGGAAAGAAAAATCACCTTTCAAGGGTCACTCTGAATAGCATAATTTGAAGGTTGATTTTTTTATTTGACTGGAAATAAGCACACTTGCCAGGTCAGGCACTGAATCTCTCTCCATTAATGTCTTGTTCTTACCGCACACTTTGGTAGCCTGGTTTTTTCCCCTTCAGGCTCAGGAGGGTGCTGTTGCTTATATATCTGAAAAGGAGCCAGACTTTCCTGTTCTCCACCCCCACCCTCCTATTTCTGCTGTATTTCCTTCTAGCAAGCTTATAGGAAGGAAGATTGGTTTGCTAGCTACAAGAGCCTGTGGTCTTTATGTCTCATTCTTTTGAAGGAAAGAGTCAGTGTTATCACCTGAAGGTGAATGCTAATCTCTTCTTCTGTTTTGATTCTTCCCCAACCTGCCTGGTTGCCTGGGTGCAGCTGACTCCAGACTCTCTATTATAACAAACCTTTCCACTGAAGCTTTGAAGCTGCATTTGTTGCTGTCCTGCCCTCCTTTGCTTGGTTTCCTGCCTCACAGGAAAGGTTTGGAAGGCAAAAACTTCGCTCTATAGGCGATGGTGTTTTCTAGCGATGGAAGTTTTAGAAACACTTTGGACACCTTAAAACCTTATGTGCTGCTCAATGAAATTCCTTTTACAGAAACTTAGTTTTAGTCGCGTTGCTTGTTGCCACAAATCTGTAGACAAAACTAAAGGTTTCGGAAATCATATTTAAAATCTTATTTAATCGACAGGATGATGCAGGTGATGTAGGATGACTGACTGTGTGTGTGTCTTAGAAAAGACTTCCTCATGAGTTTTCTTTAGTTATATCAAACTTAAAGCACCAGCCATTTGGGTAAACTGTTTGAAAGTAGAGATTGCAGCGTAAAACTTTATGCAACTGAATAAGAGAATTTGGTCTGTTTAATTTTCATTGTTTTTCAAAGGAACACCAATGAGGACTGAGAAAACCTCAAACCTCACAGGTATTTTGATGAACCACTATGGACATTGAGAAGCCCACTCAATATCATTAAATTTAATATCATTTGCATTATTTGATAATAGGAGAGGATGATTCAAACCCATCCCTCTACCTATCAGCCCCTCCACTGACAGACTTTTAGTCCACAGAATGTCCGTGTCAGGGTTTTGTGGCAGAAGAGTATCTTGGTGGATCAGGACTAGAGTGCCTCAAGGATCATACCACCGCCCAGTAGATCTCAAGCAAGAGATTTATTTAGGAGGGGGTGGCAAAAGGCTGCCTCTGAGCAGGGACAAGATGGAGGGATGGAGGGAGGAAGGGATGGGGGACAGGCTGTGATGGCGGGGTGCTTTATAATGGTATGGTGTAAGGGTCTGAAAATTATTGAAGGAAGACCCCAGACTCAGATAGTGCGCAAATACAAAGAGTGTTTATTCTGCAGAAACAACCAGCATGCAGAAATCAACCATTTTTTGAAATGGCAAACCTAGATGAAGGTGCGCGCAGGCCTTCTTATAGGGAACCAGGGGAACTTTCTAGAAGGATTAGGTGATGTGTTTATAAAAAAAAAGAGAGAGAGTGAGATAGAATATGTTCTATGGATGTGTGGTGAGGTATGGGTGAAGGGGATGTCTCAATGGACCCATGATGAGGCCTCCCTTCCTCCTGAGGGACCAGCCACAGGAAGGTATAGTATAGAATAGAGTTTATTTAGGGCTTGGGAGGGGGCTGAGTTTAGAGGGTAGTAGAGACAGAGAGAGGCAGAGAGATGGAAGTAGAGGCTGGCCATGAGCATGTGGAGAGAGGGGGAAGGGAAGGGAGAAGGGATGAGGGGACAGAGGGGGAGCAAGAAGTCAAGAGAGCAGGAAATCAAGAGAGAGAGGAAGGAGCAAGCAGCCCCTTTTATGGTGGGCCAGGCCTACTTAAACGGTGGGGTGGAGTTTAGACAGAGTGCTAACCTTAGGTAATCTAAAATTTCATTGGTGGGTGCTAGGTGGTCACAGGTAGTCAGTGGTCCACATTCCTATGTCATGACTGTTTAGCCATCGAATGAGATAGGGCTGCCCAGAACTGCTGGCTCATCCTGAGATAAGATATTTGCACATTTTTGTGGTTATCTCCTGGCTGTTCTTTGGGAGGCGGTTTTATTACCTTGTTTCTGGATTTTACAGTCTGTTCCTGGAGCTGGTGCCTGTGGCTGTCTTTTCAAAATCAGGCCTGGTCCTTAAATGGAGACAAATGGGGTTTATGTTGTCCTTTCAATGGGACTCATGGGGACAGTGGAAGTGTGTCCTATTTGCCTGGTGATAAAGTGTTGTTGAATTGCTGAAGGCACTGCTGGAGGGTGGGGTGGGAGAATGGGCACCTGGCCCTTGAATGTGGGCAGATCCTAACAGTTGGAATTTGGGTAGCTTAGTTTAGAGACAGCCAGTTGTCATTCCTTCCCATTCCGGTCCAATGCTTTTGACACTATCTTGTTTTCTTTCGATATTTAAAAAAACCTGTTACTATAAAAATTTCAAGCCAGCCAACAGGACTGTAGCCAGACTGGAGATGAGTTAGCCAACCTCTATTTAGCTATCACTCCAGGTTACCACAAATTGCAATTCTGCCATTAAGAAAAAAATTAATCATAAAACAAAACAAAACAAAACTCTCTTGTACAGTTTTAGTAGCTCTGGCTTCAAGGTTCCTTTTGAAGTTGAGTGGTTTGTTGTGGCTCATCTTTCTTTACTTCTTGTGATGGTTTGTATATGCTTGGCCCAGGGAGTGGCACTATTAGAAAGTGTAGGCCTGTTGGAGTGTCACTGTGTAGATGTGTCACTGTAGGCGTGGTCTTTAAGACCCTCATCCTAGCTGCCTGGAAGCCAGGATGTTGCTAGCAGCCTTTAGATGAAGATGTAGAACTCTCAGCTCCTCCTGTACCATGCCTGCCTTAATGCTGCTAAGATCCTGCCTTGATGATAATGGACTGAACCTCAGAATCTGTAAGCCAGTCCCAATTAAATGTAGTCCTTGTAAGAGTTGCCTTGGTCATGGTGTCTATTCATAGCAGTAAAACTAACTAAGACACTAATCTTTTTGGATTCTCTTTTTCCCTTACCACACTAGCTACACAAGGAGGCTCAGATTCTATTTCTTCACCATGATGTTTCAGCTTGATTAAACCCACTTGAAAATGGTGTATTTACTTAATAGCTGTCGTGGGCTTAACACAAAGACTAAAATCAGCAGCGTGCATTTCATTCTAGTTTGCTTTGCTTTGTCATTTGAATTAGTTCACCCAACTACTGTATTGGTCTCTTCTTTGTGATGATGCTGAGATTCATACTGGTCCAGAAATAACTGTTAGATAGCAGGCTATCTCTTCTTTATCCTTTCCAGATCTCCAGCTCACTAGTAAACAAACTCTCGAGAAAGAATATGTAAAGTATGCTCCATATGCAATATGAGAGCCTATCAGTTTTTATCTTGTAACTTACAACTACAGGGCTCTTAGGGAGGTGTTAAAATGCCACTTCTTGACTCTTAAAGATTTATAGTTTCTTTGATCATCTTATGTGGCTTTTACATTCTTTATATCTGGAAATCAGAAGAATGACTCCAAATGAATGTGTTTTAGAGGTAAAATTGCAAGAAGATGAACATTTGGATGTTCCAATTGGAATATGGTCTTGACTGCGGGAAGAAAGTGCTGAATTTAAGTTGTCAAAGCAGCAGTCTGAAGTTTCTGGTTTTTGGACAGGATAATTTGTAGTCTTCGATTCCCTTGCGCTGTGAAGTATAATCTTCTCCACAGAGGCACTAACTTCTATATTGTTTATAAAGGAAGGGAAATAAGCCCTCTGAATTCATTAGCTTTCATTTGCATATATACAGAGCCCAATGCAATAATAAAACCACCTTCAGTCTCACTGTGTGCTAGGGAGGTGACTTCTGTGCTACTTGGTATTAGAGTATATATTAGTCACCTAATGCACAGAGAAGGCTAGAGAGATGAACCTTACTGATGTGGAATAATTTTTCCACAAATTCACAGATCTTGTACAGTGAGGAGGAGTTTAATTAAAAATTTCACCTTCAAAACTCACAGGTTCTCTATTGTACTATTCTTGAATAATTTCGGTGAAAATGTAGGATGGATATGGTATCATGAAAAAAATTATTAAGCATTGGGATCAAGGTCATTTATCTATATTTCATTTAAATATGAATAATCTATTCTTCAACATGCAACAGATAGTTTTATAGGTGCTAAACCTGTAAGGTAGGTAGTATTTTATCCAAATACCTACCTAGGTAGACAATAATTGTATACATAGCTACAGTGTCTTCTACTTAGTCTACAGTAAATGCTAACAGAATCCCATATGAAGTGAGAGAGAAACAAATGTCAGGTAAGCAAATACAGTCTGATCAGAAAAGAGCCTTTATGGCATCTAAACATCTCACCCAAGTTTGTGGCATGTGCATTGTGTGTGTGTGTGTGTGTGTGTGTGTGTGTGTGGTGTGTGTGTTTATGAGTGGATAGACAAGATGCAATGCCAGCTGGCCTTGAATTCAACATGTAGACCATCCTGGCTTCAAATTTTCAGTTCTGTCTTTCTTTGCATTCCAAATGCTGGGGTTAAATCATGTGACATCACTTCTAACTTTCTTTTTTAGTTAAGACTTATTTGGTTTGGAGTCAGGTTCTATTCCTCCCCCGCCCCCATGCCTCATGTGGCACATTGCCACACACATTCTGATGTGTATGCGATATATGCATATATGTACACACGTGTGCAAATCTGTGTACATGGGTATATGAGCCCACGTGGAAGCCTTCGATCAACTTCTAAATGATTGCCCCATTCCCTCTCCCTTAATATTTTGAGACACAGTCTATCGCTTATCTTGGAGTTTGCAGTTTGGGTTAGACTGGGATAACCTACTCACCTTTCTGGGATGCTACTCTCTCCTCCCTTCACACCGTATTGTAGCAGTGTTGAGATGCAAAGAATATGTATGCCCTGGAGAATACGGTCTAGTGTGGATCCTAAAGAACACTTTTGAAAAAAAGATTTACTTTAATTTTAAATTAGTGTAATTTAATTTACTTTAGTTGTCTATATGTGTGCTCCTGTCTGTGAGTGGGTTTGTGAATCATAGGGAGTTTTGATCTGTCTGAATCCAGCTTCTTTGCAGTAGCTGTTTGTGCGTGCTCGCTCTCGCTCTCTCTCTCTCTCTCTCTCTCTTCCTCCCTCCCTCCTTCCCTTCATCCCTTCCTTTTTTGAAAATAGTTGTTTTTTTCACATAATATATCATAATATATCATGGTGTGCTTATGGTTTCCTCTCCACCTACTCCTCCAAGCTCCTCCCCCTTCTCCCATCTAGATCCACCCCCTTTTCCTTTCCATCTCTAGTTAGAAAACAACCATGCTTCTATGGGACAATAAAATAAAAGATAAAACAAAACTAACACAATGGAATTGGACAAAACAAACAAACTGAAGGAAAAGAGCCCAAGAGAAGACACAAATGTCAGAATGTCATGTGATGACACACTCAGGAATCCATAAAAAACACTAAACTGGAAGCCATCATGTATATTCAAAGGCCCTCTGGGTTAAAAGAGAGAAGATGACAACATAGATAGAGAGATGGGCTCAATTCTCTCCTAAGCTATGTGTCTCTACCCTCTCAAACCGCTATCCCACAAACAGGAATCAGGCGATACAGTTTTTCGAGCCAAGTCGGCAGTTTGTAAAGGACTCAGTTCGACTGGTTAAAAGATGTACCAAACTCGACAGAAGAGAATTCCAGGAGGTCGCCATGGCCACAGCGATCGGATTTGCTATCATCGGATTCACTGGCTTCTCTGTGAAACTGATCTCTATCCCTGTTAATAACATTCTTGTGGGTGGCTGAGTCCTTTCTCATCATGGGACAGTGAACCAATGAGGAGGTGACAAGCTCATGAAGTTAGACGTTGCCTGGATGCTTTGCATTTTTTTTTGTTGTTGTTTGTTTCTTTCCACCTTCCTATGAAGTTTTCTATTTCTAAATTAAAATAATTTAAAAAAGACATAGAGGATTAAATTAAAAATTATAAGATAATTAAAAAAGTAGAAAAGAAGAGGACATTATATGTCCTCACAGGACATTATAGGACAAAGGAGACTGCAGAACTGCTTCTGAGCGCTCTTTCTCCTGACCATCTGCTGCTGGGCATGCCGCTTACCCTTAAAATGAGTGTGTTTCCCAGTGAGATCCCCTTGGAGGAAATGAAGTTCTCTTACGTAAGTGGTTGTCAGCTGCGTTAGGAAAGAGGGCGTGTCGTGTCCACTCCTTCTTTCAGCTCTAGGATTCCAGCAGGCCCAGTGGGTGCTGCCTCAGTCTCTTCGAGTTCACATGTGTGTAGACCCCTTTGATTTAGAGGGTCTTGTTTTCTTGGTGTCCTCCATTCCTTTGAAGTCCATGTTCTTAACTGCCAGCCATGTCTCCTGCTTATGTAAAGAAACCTTGCATATCTAAGGTTTTCTGTATATCTGTATTAAAAGCACCTCACATTTCCTGGTTTCATATATGAAACTCATGGGTGTAGATATGACTTTCTTTAAAAAAAATTACTCATATGCCATAATCGAGTGTCTAAACTCTGAGTTCTGCAAGTTTAGAGTGTAACACATTTAATTTCTTTCATGAGAAAATATGCTGGTGTTTACAGTAAATGGAATTAAAACTATAGATTGTCTCATGTCAGGCCTTTTTGTTTGTTTGTATTAGTTTTGTTGAAGTATAATTCATAATACCTTTAAACTGGTCCAATTAAACAGCCCAGTAACTTACTGGATTTGAGTGCATTTGAGGCTCTGTGCTCTTGCCACAGTCTTAAACCTGAAGATGCAATTAAGGGTAGGACATATGGATGTGTAGTTATCGCTCTTTCAAAGATGTAGGATTTTGTGTTTGTTCTTGTTTGACTTTTAAATTCTAGCAAGGACTATTGGGAAAAGTTTTGACCTCAAACAGTGTGGGTCAGTAAACCCCAGTTACAGTCTTAGTGAAATGCATCGGTGCTTACTGATGTCTTCGATATGTTTGGCGGTCTTATGTACTGTTTAACAAATTGGTGATGGAGTTTGGGTAATCAGCGTATCCTTTTGGGGGCTTGTGTATGGGTTAGGATGCTTGGATCCTTAATTTGTTTTTGCAAAACAATGATAAATGGTAGGCTCCTGCATAAATACAATTTCCTAGAGCAGGAATCTTATGTCAGTGTTTGATTGCTTTCCTGGCTTGTGTTTGGTGCATGAAGCCCCGTTGGTTTTGCAATGAGTGTCAGAGGCTTACAGTGTAAACACGAAAAGAGCACGTCTAGCTTTTACTTGTATATTTGTTATACATGTATCGGGTACATGCAGCAGTAATTAGGCTGTATTTCAAATATCAAATTAGCTTCGTTTTCAAAGCTGTGATTTGGTGTTAGGTTGTCAAAAAAAAGTGTTTGAAATTCTGGGATAAAGTAATTTGTATTTCGTTACCTGTTTGGAAAAAAACAATGCATATTTTAGATAAACTAAACACACGTAGGAAAAGGACAGAATATAGACTATTTCTTTATGCCTTTAAAGAAATAGCCACCCTAAGATATGGCCAAGCTAACTGCTTGGACACAAATACACCTCTGAACAACTTTAAAAGAGCAATAACATTAAGTTAATTATGGGAGAATGATTCTATAAAAATTTAATATGCCATTAAGACATTAGCTGATTTACATCAGATTTATATAAAGGTCATTTGAACCTGCACCTCTGCATCCAGCTGGTTTCTTTTCTTCTAGATTAATTACGAAAAAGGCTCTGAAAAAAAAAATGTTAGACGTTTGAGAGAAGTTGTGATTTCAGAAATAAAAGGACCGTGCTGGGAAAAGTACGGCCATGTGTCATAATGACACGAATCCCGCAGTTCTAATCAGAAGCCCTGCCTCTCACGCAGGCTTCGTTCGCCTCTACCTAGTTGTGTAATTTTCGACAGGTCATTTAACGTCTCCAGGAGAGAATTTTCCTAATAGGTATATGCCTGAGGAGACCTCAAAGACTAGTGCAATCAGTCTTTTTTTTTTTTTTTTTTTTTTTTATCACAGTTTTAAAAATAAATTTTAGTGGTTTTTTTTTTTTTTTGCATGATTATAATCTTGTTTGTATTGAAACAAACAGGGTGGAAAGATATATTTCTTGTGCAGATATTACATTCCACATTTCCAAGAATAAAAAATTCAGATTCTAAAGTGTTCCAATGATGTTTCTTTCCTTTGCCTCCCACCCCCAACTGCCTTAAGATAATCTCCTCCATCCCAGGCTAGCTTCAAGCTTGCTGTGTGGCCAGGAAAAGATGAACATGAACTTCTGATTCTACTGTCTTTCCTTGTGCTGGGCGTGTGCCGCTAACTTGATTTCATCCTGTGCCGGGGATGAAACCAAGGGCTTTGTGTGCAGTAAGCAAACATTCTACCCACTCAGCTATATTAACAGCCCTGTAATAAAGTTTTGTGACCCAAGTATGAAAGAGCTGGGTGTTTCAGAGCAGTATCTTTGTGATTGCAAGGATATTCCCGTGTCCATTTCATCATGATGCGGTTGTCTTTTCCATTGTCTTCAGTAGAATTGACACTGACAGGTTGTCTAAAATGTAGTCTCTTATAAGATGATCTCCCTTTGTAATTCTTGATAAATGTACCTTTTTTTTTTTAATATTAGGCATGGTATTTTATTCATGGAATCAAAAATTGACTTTTCTCTTCTGTTCTTTTCAAGCAAAACAGCGTGTCTCTCTTACATAGTCGAATTAATTTTCCCTTATCTGTTGAAATCAATTAGAAATACCCAAGGAAATCATATTAACAGCGTCAAACTCTCCATACGTACTGAAGAGTGCCCTGTCTGTGCTCTTTGGAAGAAGCCAGCTGATGAACATCTGCTCTAAGCGCCAGAGCTGAGGCTGGTGGCAGTTGCAACAGATGGTCATGGCCCCGTTCTAGGCTACATTTCCTAGACACCTGATCGTTCTAGTAACATAGCTGATAAATTGACATGTGGCTGTCACTGGAAAGTACTAGACATTGTACTCTGCCAAGGAATTAAGTTCCATGATATGAACCATTCCATTTTACACAAACTGCACGCATGCCTTGAAGGATATTGACATTCGTTTTTAATTACATCTGAGTCTTTAATCCATTTGTCTAGAGGGTGTTCTTAGTTTTAAGTTTCAATTTAAAAAATTTTTTTTAAAAACTTTTGCGTTTTTGAAATTAAAATTTAAAAAAATTTCTTTTTTTTTTTTTTACCTTAATATTTTAGGAGACTGAGGTTTAAAACACTGTAATTTGTGATGCTAACACTAAGCCCCAAAACCTTAATTTTCTTACTTCATGTTTTCTCCGAGTTCTTAGGATGTCATACTTTATATTCTAATCACCATCACTTGTATTTTTAAAAGGGCATTAACTCTTAACTGATCACTAATTTCATCTAGAGGTTGTGAATTTATTCAATATGATCATAGTAAACTGCATTGACAAGTTCTCCCTAAAAGAAGCCCAAGAGAGAGGGCTCGCTAGCTCCCTGGAGAAGAGCAGATATGAAACTGAACTTATGTTGAAGTTTATCTTAATATATTAGGTATGGATACTTTTCTTTTTCTTCATCTTTCTTGTTTTTTGTCACCTTAAATTACATATGTATGCATATATATGTTTAATATATACACACACACACACAACTATATATATATATATATATATATATATATATATATATATGTACATATATACATATTCCCAAGGAGAGAGCTTTCAGTGTGGGGGAAATACATTTGATATAAATATTGTACAAATTTAATACTATATTTAATTTCTTGACTAGCGTCATCTCTATTAGCACTACGTTCTCAGGCATATATGACACAGTGATCTTTCATTTTTTTTTCTAAAGTCTCAGTGACAGGCACATTGGTAGCTATGACTTATTTCAGCTCAGCCACAGCAGAACCTTTAGTAGACTTCGTTCATTCTGTCATGATCTCTTTACATGCCCTGTCATTTCTCTTGGAAAATAGGGTGTTTTGTTGTCTCCAATAAGAAGTATTGGGACAGCTAAATGTCATTAAAGGTTTTGGAACTTTGAAATTAAGTTTTGAATGAAAAACGAAAGAATTAAATCTACCCATCTCACCATGAACTTGTCACCACCCTGATTTTGGTTTGGTTTTGAAGTGTGCCACCATAAAGCTCACGGGCTGTAGGCTTGGTCCCAAACTAGGGGTACAATGGAGGCTTAATTGTGAAGCCTTAAACTCGATCTTGAGCTACATGGATGGACTGTGACATGGAGCCATGTCACAGGAGGCAGGTTGCAAGGCTGTACCTTGGCATGGGTGGGTACTTTGTTCAGATGTCTTTACTCTCAGTATTTTTCTGCATCCTAAATGTCATGAGATGAGTAGCTCTGGTTTGCAATCTCATCCTTGTCATGATGTTGAGATCAGGCCTGTATTCTTGAGTTTCATGACCAGGGACAGGAACCTTTGAAACCTTGGGGCAAAATAAACCTTTCTTTCCTTAGGTGATTTCCTCAGGTGTTTATCACAGTGAAGTGTAAATAGTAGACATCTTAATTTGGAAATCAAGTCAGTTTCAAATTCTTAATTTTCTATTCTGATGAGAGTTGCTAAATTAATTCTTTAAGCATAATTTTTCAGTTATCTCAAATTCTCTTTTCTGCCCTTAGGGATTAATATTTTTTCCTACCTTGTTCAGACAGCTGAGTGAGGCACTCAGACACCCATTGCTTTAATAAAAATATACCTGGGAATCTGAGTTTTTTCTTCTTTGTATGTCAGTATGATCAAATAAGTTGATATGTAGAAATCGTGTTTTTGCCACATAAGTGCCCCACAATGAGAGGCATTTTATTTTATTTTTTTTAACATGACTACTCTGCACTTCAGCTCTATTTTAAAGCTATTTGTCAGAAATGGTATAGATTTAGCAGAAAATCTTGCTAATATTTTCTTAGGGAAATGAAATAAATACAAATATTGCGATTATGTTATGGGCAAGGGCTCATGGACCATATTTATGTTTTTTAGTTATTGAATTGAAGGAGATGTTGTTTAGTGGATGTTTGCTTGGCACATACAAAATCCCCAACAATAAAAAACAAAGTAAATTAAGCATTAAAACACAAGATATATATATATGTGTGTGTGTGTGTGTGTGTGTGTGTGTGTGTGTGTGTGTGTATGAGTTAACACTTCCCCAAATTTCAGCAGTATATGCAATGTATATATTTTGGTCAAACTATAAAACAAACGATTTTTACAGCCAGATTACTACACAAAGCAGTAAATAGGTTGGGGGTGGATTTTAAACAGAGATCTGTATAAATGATGTTTTATAAAAGAAATGCTTTTTGTTCTGTGTATCCATCTTGTCAAGTCCTGGAGATGTATTCTCAGATTGCAGAGTTGGGTTCGAGTTCAGTACTTGCTTCTTTTCAGCCATAGTCCCTCCCAATTTGTACTTCTGAGTTGAGTCAGACTTCCGGTGTGACACAAGCTAAATCTGAATCAAGACGCTCTTCGTTAGCCTTTCAAATGGTTCAGTCAGGGGTGTATACTACAATGGGAAGGTTTCCATACATGGTGTTCCAAGACTATTCCTGTGCTGCTTTTCACTCTCCTCTTATCTAGTGCTGCAGACTTACCAGTCTGCTATAGACTTCATCCAACTTCCTAAAGACTCCTGGGAGGGAAATGGGTACTTGAAGCTCTTTCACTTGGAGGTGATGCTATATAAACAGAAGGATTCCCGTTCCCCTCATTTCCTTCAGGTCAGTTGGGAGCTCTAAGGATTCAGTCTTGGTTTGCTGTGTTACATTTGCTTTCCATCTTTCCTTTCTTCTTTGCATGTTTCTATCATTTGCATCCTTTCATCCCTAGGATACTTGCTGTAGAATGGTGTCCTCTATTACGTAGCAGGCATTGTTACCTTCATCAGAGCACCTGTGTCCACCTGCAGGAGACTCTCACAATTGGACTGTAGAGTTTCTCTTTAAGAACAAATGGTAGGTGACGATTATTAAACCCTCACCTGATATTCAACCACTTCTACTTATGTAATCTGCCCCACCTACATATACTCTTTTGTTCTTGAGGGATACCTCTATCTCTGTACCTATGAGGAAGTCGTTACCATGCTGAGGTAAGACTTTTTAATGATGAACCTGATTGGGGTCTCACTCATGTTCCTGTAAGTAGGCCTCACCCAGTGCTTCGGTTAGTAGGCCCAGTGAATCTGATCGTTCCCAAGTTGCACCTTTGGTAGAATCATTACCTTGGCCTGTTCTTGATCTGTCTTGAGGGAGCAGGTGCTTGTTCATGTCTCCCCAGGGAAATTAATACAGCAACACTGTTCTCTTCTCCTTCGCTGACTAAATATAGCTCTAAGGTTTAGCAAGTCAGTGTAGCGTCATTGTTTCAGTGTATTTAAAAGGTATTAGGAATCATTTCATCCGTAAGGGGTAGACTTTATCCAGTGAAGGTGCTTTAAAAGTCTTTTTGTGTTAAATCCCAAGTTAGTACAGTCTCTACTAAGAAAAAAGTAAAAATCTGTTAAAGAAACTGATATAAAATATATAAGTAAGGAAACGAAGCTGCAGGATCATGCATCATGCATGGTCACTTTAAAAATACAAGTGTAGATTTGCAACCCCATAGGCAAAAACAATAATATCAACCAACCAGATCCCCCAGAGCTCCCAAGGACTAAACCACCAACCAAAGAGTACACAGGGGGGCATCCATGGCTCCAGCCAAATATGTAGCAGAGGATGGCCTTATCTGGCATCAGTGGGAAGAGAGGCCCTTGGTCCTGTGAAGGCTCTGAGCCCCAGTGTAGTAGAAGGTCAGGGTGGTGAGGTGGAAGTGGGTGGGTGGGTGTGGGAGCACCCTCATAAAAGCAGGGGGAGGAGGAATGGGATGAGGATTTGTGGAGGAGAAACTGGAAAAGGGGATAACATTTGAAATGTAAATAAATAAAATATCCAATTTAAAAAAGGGGGAAAAAAAAAAGAAAAAAATTCCTAGTGTAGAGAAGCCTTTCCCTACAGGCACCCTGGCAACAGCCAATAAGTCCCCTGGGGTTGGCTCTAAAGCACAGATTGTACCAAACCTTACATGTGCTGTTTTTTTTTTTTTTCACACATCCTTAAATATAATGCTCTTTCCACTTTCAGGAAGTCTTCCTTGCTTTGTGGCCCTGGCTTTTGCTGTCTTGTCTGGTTGTTCATAGCAAAAGTTGCTCAAATCTCATTTCTTCTCCACAATTTTCCAAGTAAAAGATTCATGCTTAGTGTATAATATGCACTTTGTTTTCCTATTAAGTCAAGAACTTTTACCTCCTTGAAGCAATCCTTCTATTGTTTTTCTTTGGCATATTAAAAAAAAAAAAAAAAACAACAACCACAAACCAGGCATCATTACTGTTGGAATATATTAAGTACAATAAAATTAACTTGAACATAAATACTAATGTTAGGAAGTAGTCTAATAACCAAATTGGCTCATAAACGACTATGAGTCAATAGTTACAACTTATAGCTTATAAATATATTTGTTATGTTTTTCATTTAATTTTTTTGTGGGGGTCGAGTCACAGCCAAAGGAAAAAAAATCTAGAATAATTAAATCTATGTTGTTTTGTGTAGACACATAGACCATAGAGGCTGAATCGGGATCTAGGAGCATCATTTTTGGATGCTGACAGACCTACAGTTGTTCTCAGTCCCTGTCTGAACTGTTTCCTTCATTGTTTTTATTTGTTCGTTAATTCAGGCATTCATGTGCTCATTCCTCTAATGGTAGGTGGCTAAATCTATGGCCTGGTTCTTGCCTAGCTACTACACACAGTATAATTCAATGACTGAGGCCAAGTTCTCACTTACAGAACTGTCTTTCTTGTGGGAGCAGTGAGATTTGTTTCTATAAGAAAGTGATAATAAGATTATATACTCAACATCACTTTGGACCTTATAAGAGTTTCAGGTTCTACTTTTACAGTATCTGGAATCTTTTACATGCATGGTCAAAGTCTAAGACTGGAGGGCTGGGACAAAGCAGGGATGGATATAGACTGGAGAGGGGCAGTTTATTCTGGAGACAGGGATGAGTGGTAAGGAGGTTGGCAGTTTTCCATTTAAATATGTGAATTAGGTTGGTACCTAGAACGACACAGTACTATTATAGATATTTTGAAGTTTGGAGTACTAAGAAAATAAGACTCAAAGAGACTTCTCAATTCCAGAGTAAAGATGGACTTTTATATTAGGTAATATGCCCTTCAAGATGGAGAAGGAAAATGTAGTCTGGGGAGCTGGTGCCCGGGAAGTACAGAATCGGTGAGGGTAAAGTATGAGTTTGATGTTTTGGTGGTTAAAGCAGACATCCCAGGACTTAGAATGGAAGGACATGGTTTTGTACTTAATGGTCGTATCTTTACTTCTATCATATGAATGTTTTATCCGCATATATGGCCGTTTGCCTCCTGTGTGCCTACACTCTGTGGAGGTCAGAAGAGAGCATCAGACCTTACAGTTGGCTGTGAACCACTGTGTGTGTGCTTGAGCCTGGCCCTCTGCAAGAGCAGCCAGTGCTTGTAACCACTGAACCGTCTCTCCAGCTCTACTTTTGAAATCCTTAGTTCGACCAATTAGCTGTGGGACAGTGTGTAACCCATTGAACACTGAGAGACTTGAGTTCTTTCTGCCTTTTTTAGTGAGAGACTAATTCACAAAGTTGACCCATATCGGGATTTATGAAAACAAAAACAAACAACAACCTGCTAAGGTATTGGCCATATAAAGATACTGTGTAAAATATTTACGAATTTTTCATAATTAGTGTTGCTATTACTAATAGGTAATTGCCACGACATCCCACGGTGGGATACAATTACCGAATGGAAAGTTTTCTAGGCATGCCTGTTGCCAATAGATGCCAGGACCTTGTCTAGGAGGTGTAAAATGACTTAACAGGTGTTTGAATTCATTAGCCAATTATGTACAATTCTTCCTTTCCTCATAATATTTAGTTTTTCCCAGAACAATTTAATAGGAGCTTAATTTGTATTCCCTTTACCGTATCAATTGGATGGCCTGCAGTTGTTTCCATTGTTGAAAGCGTGGGTTGATTTAAAACATGGTTTAAAATAGAACAAAAAGAATGGATTTTAAAAATGCAATCCGTACTGTAAAACTTCAGGCATGTTTAGTTAATACCTAATAGCCATCATGGAAACTGATACAAGAATAAAATTTCCTTCTAATACTGTTTCGGCTAGGAATAGTCTATCTAGTTATTTTAATGATCATGATTGGAATTTAGAGCACAATGTTAACATTTGTTCTCTTTTGACTGATCTTGACATGCATGACTCGCACATAGAAATGTTTGTGTTTCTGAATTGTTGAACTGAAGGTACCCAGCAAGGCACGGGACCTGGCAACAAAGGGTTTTGACCAAGAGTGCATTTCAGTAAATAGGTTCCAGGAAGGTCTTTTTTAAAAAAAAAAAAAAAAAAAACCAACTGATTTCTTCCACACACAACCCCTTCCTTTTCCTCAATCCACACTTAACTATATGTCAGTCAGGTATCTGGCAAAACTTCATGCTTGTCTCTCAGCAGGGTTCTAAGAGCTATGAGCCAGTCAAACAGTGATTGACAGTTCAGTCAGAGAGAATCCACGAAAGCACAACTGTTAAAGCAGACAGAATTCCCATTAGACAAATGCGTTCTGGACGGAGTCCAATGATAATAATCTATTAAAACAAGTTGTCCAATCTTATGAGTTCACTTGAAAAGAGAAGTAGATGCAGGGTGATTTGCAAAATGTTTGCACGTGTAAGTTCAGTTTATTTAATTTTAAATAATTAGGGCATGGCAGTGATTAGTGCTAATTGGAGCTGTGTCAGGCTGAAAGAGTTATCCAAATATGTTTTCAACATTAACCCAACTTAGTCAGTAAATCTCATTTAACTCTGGGCCATTTAATTGATAATATTTTTTTTTAAAAAAAATCAAAGGTATACATCTTAATGAAGGAATACTAAGTTTTAACTCAGTCTGAAAGCACTTGAAATCTCATACTTTAATGATAGCTACAAAGACATGATTAAAAAGAAAGATTAATAGCTAGGGTTTTAATGGCCCTAAAAATAGGTATTTAATAACTACATGATTCTTTTTTTTTAAACTTAATCTGAAGTAATGAAGCTTCTGGATTGCACTGACATTTCAGTCAACTTGGTCAATTTGGTCAAAGCACCAACCATCATAGGAGTTTTTCTGTTCAAGTGTTCTGTTCCTAAATCTTCCTGGGAAGTTGTCTGTGAACTTTCTGAACAGTGAGATTTCCATATTAGAACTTTTCAAGTGAGTGTGTGACCAAAATAGAATCTCACATCGGTAAAAGCAAAGGAAAAGAATTGCGTATCCTGCAGTTATATGAAGAGTCCATCCACTGAGAAAGTACCAGGAACAGGCTCCAAAACTGTGCATTGCCAAGTTGCCTCTGACCAAAAAAAATAAAATACATTCCTGGAGATTCTATCACAATGGAACTTGAATGTCAAGTATTTGTATCTAAACATCTGGCTTCTTGCCACTTAGGAGCTATATTAATATTTCCTACTGGTATATAACTATACAACTACGCTATATAGTGAGAGGATATGATGTATAGCCTACCATTCATGATTATCTTTGGCTAATAAAAGAAGACATTGAAACAACTGTTTGTGCTTTGAGGATTTGATCCCATTTATTCATAATATAAATCTTATCATCTATGATACCTATTTTAATCTTTGAAAGACTCATCCCCAGAATAACAAGATGCCTTAGCCTGGAAGATACCCTTTCCTACCAATGATGGCTTAGTTCCATAGCTATTCATGCCTAGACCTAGTTTCTGCTTTTAAGGCAAAGTGACCAGCTAAGGGCACAAGTCCACATATTAGTCGTTTGCTGCTTCTAATAGATTTTCAGCATCAGAAGTAACAAACCTAAGGGTAGGCCGCCCTTTTTAAAAACTAGAGTCTGGTCATGAATAACTCCATTTGTTCCGCCAATGTACTTGAAGATTTGGCATAACCTTTCTTTTTTATTTCCCTGTATTGTTCAGCTATGGGTGGGGAATAGGTGATAGCCTCTTCCTTTATTGGTTACCGGGATCACCTGTCCTCAGTAGCCCTGTGACTTCCAGTTCTTCCCCACTTCTGGGAACCACTTAATGGTGATAGTGCCCCATCAAGTGCCCCAGCATTGGGCAGCAGCCTCTGAGTAGCTAAAATTGCTGTCTGTCGACTGGAAGGATGATAAACAGATGCTTTCTCATGTGAAAGCCTTCGTTCAGTAACTCATTGCCTCAGTTGCCCCACTGAAGAATTCTGGTGTTACTTTATAGACTCACACTTTGAAAATAAAGAGAGGATTTACATAAGATGCTTAAGATATATCCAAATGAAAGCCTGTACTTCTTTTTGTAAGAAAGAGCGAAGTCACTTGCCCATTAGATATTGAATTACTCTGTGTTTAGCAGAAGACAAAATGCACTTATGGTATCTTCACATGAGCAAATGAAACAGGGAAATTATGCTCTTAAGAACGATGGTCAGATAGATAAGCATATTAAGTAGTGGAGCAGAGACTGAAGGAAAAGCCATCTAGAGACTGCCCCACCTGGGGATCCATCCCATATACAGTCATCAAACCTGGACGCTATTGTGGATGCCTGGAAGTGATTGCTGATAGGTGCCTGATATGGCTGTCTCCTGAGAGGCTCTGCCAGAGCCTGACAAATACAGAGAGGGATGCTCGCAGCCAACCAACCATTGGACTGAGCGTGGGGTCCCCAATGGAGGAGTTGGAGAAGGGACTGAAGGAGCTGAGGGGTTTGCAGCCCCATGGAGGGAGCAACAGTGTCAATAGGCCAATCACCCTGAAGCTCCTGGGACTGGACCACCAACCAAAGAGTACACATGGAGGAACACATGGCTTAGGCTCCATATATGCCAGAGGATGGCTTTGTTGGACATCAGTGGGAGGAGAGGCCTTTGGGGCTGAGGGTGTTCGAGGCCCCAGTGTAGGTAAGAAAGATAGGAGTGAGTGGGTGAGTGGGAGAGCACCCTCATAGAGGCAGGAGGAGGAGGGATAAGATGGGGTTTTCTAAAGAGGAGACCTGGAAAGGGGAAAACATTTGAAATGTAAATAAAGAAAATATCCAATAAAAAATCTTCTTTTGCATATATTGTCTTTTGTATTTTTATAGGAAAACTCCCACACTCATTAAGGAGCTGTCTATTAGGATATCTTTGAGAGAAGAGGGCTGTATGGCAACCTCCCCGCTGAGTTAAGTCTCATTATAATTTGTCTCTTTATGTTTGCAGAATGCTAGGCTCCCATGCTTAGCTCATTAATGAGACTGGGATGCATCTCATAATGGGGTTAGTTTGTGGCTCCAAAGCCACACAGAATCTTAAAAACATGTTGCAGTTTAATTTATTAGCGCAGGAAATGGATTTGCAAGGGGGTTCCACCCCGGTTGAGAGGAGATAGAAGTTTCTTTCCCAAATTCAATTAATTGTGAGCCCTTTTGATTTTTATTAATTCTGCTTTAGTTATCTGTTAAAGATATGGGAAGGAATTTAACACACACCAAAAGGTTCCGTTACATTTAAAATAGGTGTTTTTTTTACTTTGTTTGAAATATCCTTTTCTGTTAACATTGTTTCTTGGGTGACAGAGGGTATTTTCTTCATATATTTTCTTCATAAAGGCTGGATTGTTTTGGAGCTAACCTGATTTGACCACAGCTCACTGCTTGGTGGGAAGTCTTAAATCTCTTATTTGAAGCCAAACAAGATTACTCAAGAGGCTGACATTCAGAAGCTTGCTATTCGCACAGTGGGTTAGGGGCCATGGCACACCCGCACAGTTCCACTAATTGAACTCTTTGGGTACTTCAGTTGCAAATAGTTAGCTGTTGAAGGGCCTTGCCATGGGTACACAAGAAATTGCTAACCGCTTGATTTCCCCACGTTAGCCTAATGAGGAAGAATGGGTCACCATGCCAACGAAAACACCATAGCAATAGGGTTAGAAGCATCTTTCCCTTGATATTTGCCTCCAGTTTAGGGTTCTCTAATACAGTATGTGTCAGAACAAGTTGAAATACGATTTAAAATCAGTGTCACCTTGTATGATACGTGTAAACAGACATGCTCAGTGAGATTGAATCCTTATTCCATTAAAGAAGCCCTAAAAATGTGAGTGCAATGTTAATTTATAATTACTTGTTTTCCTTTTCTGTCGGCTTTTAGATGCTGCTGTAACAAAAGCCTACCTATATGATTTTGGTTTTGAAGAGTTTTAATTTTTACAATGTTTTTTAAAAAAAATAGGCATTATACTCTAAAGTAGGTTCATGTTTCCAAAAAAAATCTAGACGCTAATACTCGGTACACTATTGTAAATTCTGTTATCACCATCTTGCATTCAGACATACATAAAATAGTATTACCAAAAGTCTATCATTTATATAAATTCCCTCCTCTTCCCCTCCCCATTTTAAACCTAGCATTCCATGGACGATTCCTCACACCATGTAAGAGCAAACATTAACTTTGTTATAGCTTCATGGTTTTGGTCATGACCGTTTTTGAACCTTTTGATAACTTTGCTTTAAGATTCCTGGGTAGCTACCGTGTAGACTTTGCCTTCACTTTTCAGTTTGTCATTTTAAAAACAAATCGGACTGCTTTTGAACTGTGAGAGGGAAAAGACTGACTTATAAAGTGACAGTGTCATCACACGATATCTAGGATAAAGGCTTCCAGCATGACATCACCATTAGAGTTGACTTTGATCATCTGGGAGAGATTGCTTTTTTATGTTCCTCAACAGGCAAGAGTTTTCCTTCCAGGACCTTGATACTGATCTGGGAAAGAAGTCATCATGCATAGGTCATTTAGGTTGTGGGTAAGAATTATGTCTTCGTATGTATAGTATGCATACAAATTACTTAGCATTCTTTTACAAAAGCAGATTGATGATAAATGTGTTATAGAGACTCTTGATATTTTATACTTTGTATTAAGTATGACATGATAGTATTTTGCTGTGTTACTCTATGTGAGTATTGAGCACAGATTGGTCTGAGTTTGTCTTGAATATCTCCTTTTCCAGCTCTAGATTCAGTCCACATTTCTAAGGTCTGAGTCTTTTTATTGGAAATTTGTATTAGAAGGAGAGGTCTGGATCCAGGGTCAAGATCACTTAAGATGTGAATAAGCAAAAATTTTAATGAGAATGTAAGTGAAAATACTAAACATGCCAATCATGATGCTACATGATCCTCTCTGGTTGCTTTTCTCTACAACCTTTTCATTCTAAATCAAATGATCATGGTTACCTCTAGTGTCAAATGTATATATAATGATTATGAACGTTTCAATATTGTAATAGTTTGATTATGACTGAAATAGGAAAAAGAGGACTGAGGAGATGACTCGATTGGTAAAGTGTTCGGTGTGTGAGTGTGAGAACCTGACTTTGAATTCCCAATTATAAAATCTGGACATGGTGGCGCACACCTATAATCTTCAGAGAAACGGATAGGAGAATCCCAGAGACCTCACTAGCCAATCAGTAAGTCCCAAGTTAGCAATCTGCTGTCTTAAAAATAAGTGTAGACCAATAGAGTATGCCACTGGATGTCCAACTTGAGCCCACACCATGTGCACATACAGATATTTTGTCTTACACATAGACACACACACTCACCCATTTTACAATTAATTTTCCTAAGCCAAATATGTATAATATTAGGCTTTACTTAGAAAATCATGTTTCATTAAATCAGCTACCTTATATATGCTTTGATATCTAGATTCTTATGTCCACTGTCTCCACTATGAAAACTTTTGGTGAGTTACAATCTGTGAAAGTTGTCATTGGTGAATTTTAATCTCTAAGTGATTTATTAAACTAAGTTCTATATTTACCTGATGTGCTAATGACTTTGGTTGGTTGTTGACTTTAATGGGAAATATCAATGTATATTATAGTACCAGAGTAAATACATGCTATTTTAATATAGAAAAGTTTTTATCACATCAATCTTCAAATTCTTTAATCACAAATACTAATATTCTTCTTTGACTTTCTTTGTGTCTTTTAAAATACCAGACATTAAAATTTTTTCGTCTTATCTGTTTCTCAGCGTGGAGGGCAAAGATTCCTAATCTCTCATAGAAGCTATTTATTAGGGAAACTCTTTCTTTTAATGTGAAATAAATTACCTTCATGGACAACTTGATTATATAAAAAAATTCATTAACCACAAAAATATGTCCTAGATGGAAATAATTCCTGATTATGCTTTTGCACATGTATTCTTTGTTGTCACTGTTCAAACTGTTATGGACTTATATTTATGTTTTAGGGTGAAGATCCAGTGAAGATTATTTGGGGCAGGAGGAGAGCTAAGAGAAATTCTTTATTATTGATAAAAAGAAAGCTTTGTCTTCAGTGATAAATGAAGGCTACAAAATGGGTGGTGTACGGATTGTTATGTCTGCAGACTCTCCTCTGTCAGAGCTTTCAGGAACTGATTTTTATCTACTTTATTCTTAGAACCACTCTCATTGCCAGGGGCTTAATTTGGAATTAAATGAGCCTTATGCTTAAGTAATTTATTCTCATTAGTTTGCCAAAAATGAGTCTCATGATGGGTGTAATACTCCAAGGCAGAATGTTTACATTTTTTGTTTCATTGAAATTTACATATTTCTTTTCATTTTCACTTAAGTCCCTGAACATCTGAGATCAGAAGACTATATTGAGTCTGCGTTCATCAAGAGCGCTTTTCCATGAATTACAGGGAGAGTTGTGTTAGGTGGATTAGTTTACATGAGTTTGTTGCATTTTGCTTCTCTCTTGTTCTTTTTGTTTGTTTGTTTGTTTTTGTTTTTTTATCAAGGAGGATCATGGGGGACAACAGTACACTACAGGCCTCCACAAAATTACCAGCACCAAGCACCAACTACCACACCAAAATCTTATTAGCTTTCTTTTGTGACCACTGAGATAAGTGGTCATTTTGATGTTTTGAGATCAAGTTCACATATTTAGTTATTAAGGGGTGGCTTTGCTCTTTAAGTCATTTAATGTGTCAATAAAGTGAAAAAGTTGTCAGCCATAAACATCATGTTCATGGTTTGTTTCCATTGTATGCTTTTTAAAAATATCTTAGTATTTCTGAAAAATCCTTCTATAACTTTCACAGTATAAGTATGGAGACTGGAGTGATTTTTCCTTGTCGATTTAAAGATAATGTTTTCCAAAGGATTAAGAACCTATTTGAACTTATTAAGACCTAGGCAGAGGGAGGGAGAGAGGGAGGGAGGGAGGAAGGAAGGAGAGAAGGACCTGGGTGTGAGAGTCTAGGGGAGGAAAAAGGGGGCAGGCAGGACCAGGTAAGAGAAGAGACAGGAGAGACATCCAGAAGGTCAGGAGAACAAATAGAAATAAGTACAGTGTGGGGAACTTGGGAAACCAATAGAAAGTCCCACCAGAAGCCAGCGATGCTAGGACTCAGTGGGGATGACATTAGCCAAAATACCCAACAGCAGGAAGATAGAATCTGAAGAGACTACCTTCAGTGGATAGACATGGCCTCAAGGGAGGGATGGGCCACTCACCCATCTAAAAATTTTTAACCCAGAATTGTCCCTGTCTAAAGGAAATGCAGGGACAAGAATGGAGCAGAGGCTGAAGGAAAGGCCATCCAGAGACTGTCCCACCATACAATCCATTCTATCCTCAGACACCAAGCCCCAACACTATTGTTGATGCTAAGGTGTGCTTACAGACAGGAGTCAATCATGGCTGTCCTCTGAGTGGCTCTGCCAGCATCTGACTAAGACAGATGCAGATACTCCCAGCCTACCATTGGACTGAGCCCGGAACCCTGATGGAAGAAACAGGGGAAATGCTGAAGGAGCTGAAGGGGATTGCAACCCTACAGGAAGAACAACAGGATCAACTGACAGGATCTTTAGAGAGTCCATGGACTGGTCCATGGCTCCCGCTACATATGTAGCAGAGGATTGCCCTATCTGGCGTCAGAGGAGGGGAGGCTCTTGGTCCCGTGGAGACTTGGAGAAGGGGAATGCTAGAGGGGTGAAGCTGGAGCTGGTGGATGGGGTAGCACCCTCCTAGAGGCAAAGGGAGAGAGATGGAGTTGGGGGGGCATCCTGGAGGGGAGACCGGGAAGGGAGATGACATGTGACATGTAAACAAATAAAATCATTAATTTATATATAAAAAACTGAACTTAGATTCCATGGTGTAGATCTATGCCATTTTTGTAAGCAAATAAGTGAGTTAACACTTAGAAAGCCTTAGCTGGCACCAGCTGTGTCTGAGTTGGTTTTGTATAAAAATGCATTGGCCTCCCATGTTTAGCTTACAGTGCATTCGTATCAAGAAAGAAATGTTCTTGTAGAACTTAGGAATCTGATTAACATGGAGATGGGGAAAGTGGGTAGAGAGGAATGGGGACAGACACAGACAGACAAACAGACATACAGAGAGACACAGACAGTGAACATGGTTACCCAGAGCTGTAAAGCACATTTCTTTTCTTTTTAAACTTTATATTTTTATTTTGAATTATTTTATTTACATTCCAGACGTTGCCCTCTCCCTCCTGGTCCCACCTCCCACAGTTCCTCATCCCATTTCCCCTCCCCTTTGCTTCTGAGAGGGTGCTCTCCCCCCCCCCACTTCAGCAGCCCCCTTCTCTGGGACCTCAAATCTCTACAGGATTAGGCCTATCCTCTCCAACTGAGGCCAGGCAAGTGGATCCTCTGGTAGTGCAACATTTCTGTGTTTTTAGATATGGTGCCTTAATGTCCTGTCGATATTATTTTCTTTATGAGCCTTCCTAGGGTGGGGAGACATCCCAGGTGAGGATTCAGCTTAACAAAATTTAAAATGTTGGAATAGAGAGAGACAAGGGATGAATTTTAAAAGCTTGGAGGCCACTGTTAGTCATTTATCTCAATGACTACGAATCTCAGGCTCTGAAGATTCATAAATGTTTCAGTCTGAGTCAACAGATATAAAGCAATCAATAATGAATGTCCAAACCATTGTATCTATTGTCTTTATTTAATGTTCTTGTCAACTTAAGGGAGTTTCTATCAAAAACCATAGTAACCATGGCAGAGTAATTGTATATATTAGTATGACATGGGAAATTAGAGTGGTCATGGTGGTACTGCCTTTTTTTTTTTTTTTTTTGGTTTTTCCGAGACAGGGTTTCTCTGTGTAGTCCTGACTATCCTGGAACTCACTCTATAGACCAGGCTGGCCTCGAACTCAGAAATCCGCCTGCCTCTGCCTCCCAAGTGCTGGGATTAAAGGTGTGCGCCACCACCGCCCGGCGGTGGTACTGCCTTTAATCCCTGCAAATATGAGGCAGAGGCAGGCAGATCAGTGTCAGTTTGAGGCTTTCCTGGTCTATTTAGCAAGCACAAAGCCAGTCAGGACTACATGACCCTGTGACCCCAAAATAAAAAGTATAATAAAAGAAAATGTTTAATGGGGAACAAGTGGATATTATAAAAGTTTTAGTAACTATAATAAATAAAATACTAAAGTTTAAAACCTAGCACATAGATATATGTTTCAATAATCAGAATGGAGATTGTTGCCATTGTTTGAATATTTTTATGAGGCAAGTTTTGAATCCAGTAAACACAAGTATAGGCATGTGGTTCTCATGTCAAAACATCTCTTAGGTTTTTTTTTTGTTTGTTTGTTTGTTTGATTTTTTTTCTGCGTAAACTGGGAGTTACTACATTAGTTTTTTATATAGTACTATCTGTAGTCCAGTTCCAGAGTCAGGCTAGGTGTCTAACAGCAGATAAACAGAGTCAGATACAATCAGTTAGAACTTTTATTCAGTCAGGAAGCATAAGGAAACTATGCCATGTTCCGGGAAATGGATGCAATTGGAGATCATCAATATTCAAATAATTTGGACTCAGACAAATTTTTGAAAAGTAAAGTTTCTTTTTTGTTTCCTGTGTGACTTTATCCACTGTGCATACTCTCCACCCTGACGTTTATTAGCTGCGCCACTGCAGGCTGACTTGTTTTGTTTCACTACCGTGTAGTAATTCATATTGACTATGTGCACAAGTACACTGTACATAATTTTTCCCTTAATTGCTTCATGGCTTCTAATCCTAAGGGCCGACTAAACTTTATGACTATACTGCTCTATTGAATTTTTAAAAATTATCTTGTTATAATTTTTTTGGCTTTATGAGTTGTTGCGTTATTGCCTTTGTGTTTACAATTATACATTTTTAATTTACTTACATATAGCAAACACATATTATCAACTATAGGTGATACATGTTAATTTTTCTATAAGTTTTCAAATTTCCCACCAGTGCTATACAATATCTCCTTATCAAACCTCTTTGATTACTTTTTTAAAGTAATTTCAATGGCATTTGCATCCAATTCTTGTTTTTTTAGCTTTGTATGGAGTATATACTATCACTGTAGTTTCATCTTCTCCTCCTCCTCCTCCTCCTCTTCCTCCTCCTCCTCCTCTTCTTCTTTCTTCTTCCTTTGTGGTTTTTTTGAGAGAGAATTTCTTTGTGTAGCCTTGGCTGGTAATTTCTTAAATACTGATTCATTATCTTTTACAGTATTTTGTGATTCCTGATTAAGAAATTAAAGAATTCTAGGGGTAAATTGCCTCTTCAGTCTGATTTGCCAATCTCCTCCCTGAATGCTACCTTTCATACTTGTCTCACATCCTTTGTATCTTGGACTTCCTGACACATTTATTAAGAAGTGAATTTATCTGAGACCTGGGAGCATGGCTTACGTCCCATTATTACTTCTTTAGAATTAGAGAAATCTGTCGTAAATATTTGCATAATAAGGGTCCAAATCTCAGCATTTTCACTCTCCAGGTAAAAATGTGCAATTATGGATGGAGTGATTATCGGTTTAGGCTATACTGCTGTCACCTAGTTATTCTACCTAGATCAGGGCATGCATATTTTTATTTCTGTTTTGAAAAAAAAAAAAAATCTACGTTTTTATGTATGGGTGTTTTGCTTGCATGAAGCTTTGTACCCTGTGCATGCAATACCCATGCTGGCCACAAGAGGACACTGGTCCCCCTAAAATTGGAGTTTCTGAAGGTGGTGAGTTGTTGTGTGGGTGCTTGGGATCAAACCTGGGTCCTCTGGAAGAGTAGCCATTTTCTTCCCAGAGTCTCCTCTCTGGCACCAGGACATTTGTATTTTTAAAAGCTGAGAGGCTGCCGTCTCTCCCGAGTTCGAATCTAGCCTGTGCTTGCTCACTGGGGTGTGGGGGGTGTGTGTGGGGGAAGCTGAAAGTGGGTTCTAGTCCTCCAAAAGTGGTCTGCAGAGGGAGTATTTGACAGTTGAACATGAGTCTCTCATCCTTCTTATGACCTTTGCATATACCATGCACAGAATTGTACCTGTCCCAGGTGACAGGCTTGCTGATGTGTTGAATAAACTAGTTAAGTTTCAGCTATTCAGTGGCATTCTTTTCTGATGTTCCCTTTCAGCCCTTGAACTCTGACCACGTTTAAGGTTGTGAGCGCTTTTGCTGGATTTCGCTTTTACGTCTTTGATGTCAACTTATTTGAATACCAGTGTCTTGTCCACCTCAGAAACAATAGCGCTGGGTAGTTTGATAGACTAGACCAAGAAGAAAAATAAAAATTACCAAAGCAGCTGTTATGTAGCCTTCACTATAAGCTGAGACTGAAGGGTTTTAAGTTATTAGGGGAACCTGAACAATACTGGGAAAATTGCCTTTGAAGAAAAAAGAATATCAATACTTGATTCAATGAAATTTTCTTATCTTGATATGCCTGAAGTCAGTATGCTTGGTTTGATTAATATCACACTCTTTACCAGTTTTTATAGCATTCATTGAGAGGACATTCAGAGACTCGTAAGGTACCAGACAACAGATTCAGTGTCCTTTTAGTAACGCCATTTATTTCCCCATTTTCAGGCCTTACCATTGCATATATATATTCATTTTAAATATATTCATTTAAAATATTTAAATAATTTAAATTTAAATATTTAAATATTTTAAATTATATTATTATATATTAATATATTATAAAGTATATCTTTTTAAAGGTTTATTTATTCCTGTATATGGTTGTTTGTCTGTTTGTCCATCTGCTCATTAGAAGAAGACGTTGGATCCCATGGGGCTACGATTATACACAGGCATGAGCTGCCATGTGGGTGTAGGGAATTGAACTCAGGACCTCTGGAAGAACAGCCAGTGCTCCTAAGCACTGAGCTCTCTCTCTAGTTGTGTTATATTTCTTTTTAATCCATGCTGATGATTCAACATAAGGCCACGTGTTTGTTCAGCAAACATTGCTACTTCTGAGCTACATCCCCACCCTTGATGTCTCACTGACAGCATCTCTTTCACTCTGGCTGGCCTTGAACTTACGACCTTCCAGCCTTGGCCTCTATATTGCTAACACTGGAGTGCATTACTATCCAGCTGTGTTTTACTCTAGTTAAAGCAGTTAACCAGAAAATTCTTATGAACATAGATGTCTTTTTGTTGTTCCAATTCTTCTTTCTCTTAAAAATAAGGAAATCCTTCATTAAAACTTAGTTTAAAGACTGTAGACATTGGAAAAATATATTTGGTTATTAGACATTGTATGTTATTACTGTCGGTGAGCAAGGAGATTTAAGACAGTGACATTGAAACCATCATGGGTGTGGCTAAAGGATCCTCGTGACTAGACACATGCAGTGCTAAGTACTGTAGAACTGGTCTTTCCTTTTGACCTGACACTGGGAAGGAAATAATTGAGTACATTTGGTAGAGGTCAGAACTTGGATGCTTTAGTCATTGCTATTTTAGAAAGGAATTGGAGAAGGGAAAGACACTTATCCAAACTTACATATACAAACTAGGATTCTAGTCACTTTTTTTTTTTTTGAGATGAAAGTCTCCCTAAGCATATTTTAAAAGGGATGCAAATGAAGTTGTGATTTAAGTGCCCCTTTTAAAGTGTTTCTGCTATGAATGTTAAATGTTCTCAATTTCAGTTGCACTGATGACAAATGATATTGACTCTTCTCCCTCTCTCTTTTGCTTTCAGAGGAAGAACTTGTCGCTTTTTCTCAGCATTAGCTTGTTAACTTTCTGGGGACCAGTCTTTTGGGTGCTCGGTTATACTGGATGGGCAACAAACCACCAAGCTTTTCCAATTCCGACAACCCCGCTGCTGACTCGGACAGCCTTTTGGCTCGCACGCTCACCTTCTTTTATTTACCTACCAAGAACCTCTGGCTATTGCTCTGCCCGGACACCCTGAGCTTTGATTGGTCCATGGATGCCGTGCCTCTTCTCAAAACAGTTTGTGATTGGAGAAATTTACACACTGTGGCCTTCTATTCTGGACTTCTCCTCCTTGCCTACTGTGGTTTGAAGAACCCAAGTTTAGAAGGAGAGTGCAACGGAAAGCTGTGACAAATGGCAAGCAGAATGCAAATGGTCATAGCTGCCACTCAGACGTGGAGTACCGGAACTCAGAAATTAAGCCCAGCTTTGCATCCAAAGTAGAGAATGGAATTAAAAATTGTGTACCACAGAGAACTCAGCTCCCTTCCACTGAGAACATTGTTATTCTGTCCTTATCTTTGTTGATAATACCTTTTATTCCTGCCACGAACCTGTTTTTCTATGTCGGCTTTGTAATCGCAGAGCGAGTCTTATATATTCCCAGTATGGGCTTCTGCCTTCTGATCACAGTGGGTGCCAGAGCCCTTTATGTCAAAGTACAAAAGAGGTTTCTCAAGAGCTTGGTTTTTTACGCTACAGCCACGTTAATTGTCTTCTATGGACTCAAGACTGCGATCAGGAACGGAGACTGGCGGAATGAAGAGATGCTGTATAGGTCAGGGATCAAAGTAAACCCAGCCAAAGGTAACGCATCATTTTATGGTTTTGCCGGATGCTTCACGCCTGCAGCCTTCTTAGAGCATCGTTTCGTGCATTAAAGCACAGCGTTGCAGATGAGATCCTTTTACGGGAAGCCTGTGTCTTCCATTCTTATTTTCGTAGAGACACATTATATAACCAATTGAAACACATTCGGCATTCCATGCTTGCAAGAGGAAACTCCTTTCCTTGTGTCCCTGATTCTGTCTCCACAGAAGAAGTAGAACTTGTGTTGATTGGAAAGAAAGGTGTCCATAAGGATTTAGGAGAATGCTTACTGTCTGCGTTTTAAATAGGAATAATATGAATCTCTTTGATTATGGAATGAAAGTCAGTTTATCTCATTAAAATTTACTTTAGGTATTGTTTGTCAGGCTTTGCCTGAGGAAATACCAGGAGACTGGGAGGTGATTGCCCTCTGAGTCTCACCGTTGTGACTTAGGAGTAGCTGTGATCAATATAAAGTTTGCAGAGGTGAAATATGCTCATGGCCACCATTAGTTAAAGTAGTTAGTGCATTCCTAATTTAAGATGTCTTAAGTAACTTAAGGGGAAAAAAACTTGTATACTATAAAATAAAAACAGGGATTGTACCTTTATTGCTTTTAGTGTAGAAAAAATTATTTTAATCAATCTCCAAATGGATAGACACAGCAAAATTGAGTTTTTGTTAAAACACAAAAATATTCACCAAAAGCTGTTATCACAATTTAGACAATTTAGATATTGGTGGAAACAAGAGAAAATGGGAGATAAGGTTCATTTTTAGTTGTAGATATACATCACAGTAAATTACATCACAGTAAAGCCCCCTGGAGCTGCAGACAGGTGTGATCTGCCTTGTATGAGCTGAACCCAGATCTTTTGGATGAACAGCAAGTTCTCTTAACTGCTTGGCTTCAACCTGGTTGCAGAGGTTTTTAGTGAGAATAAGAGGAAGAGTTGAGATTGTTCATCCTGTGAAATCCTTCAGTTCTCTTTGACCAAAAAAAATAAACAAATAAATAAAAATTACTCTCATGTAGCTTTTCTACGTAATGGATGTTGCCCAACCCCAAGACTTGTTAAAACAGTTGCAGTTACACCCAAGGCTCGTTAAAATGATTGTAGTTTTTACGGAATGATTTTCACATAGTTTTCCTTTGGTGGTCCATACAAATTTAGAACAAGACTGTGTTGCCAGTCTATTTTCTTGTCTTTTCAAACTGAAGCCTGTAAGGAATTAAAACAAAATCGTCTGGCCCGTTAACTTGAATCACCATATTGTTTGGGGAGGTTTTATTAAAATTTCTGGCTAAATTTCATGCTAAGCTGCTGTTACAGAGGGCTCAGATAAGAGGTGCTTCGGGAAGATAGAAGCTGTTATTTTTTTCTTGTGGCAATCTCAATACGTGCAGCTTGGAGCTGATAAGGTGGCGCCATGGCTTCATAGGATCTCTGCTTCCCGTTTGTTTCCCTGCCATCTCGATGGGTCACCCTGCCCATGTGGTCCAAGTTGGCTCATTATCGCATCAGCACGTTGGCTGACAGGAAAGGAGAGCGGAGGGGTAGCATGTGGGTGTACCTATTCTTTCAAAGTTATATTGAAGAAATTATATATACTGTGTTGGCCCAGAGATTGTTGGCTACATCTCTCTGTGAGAAAGACAGGAAATATTATCTTTGGAAGGCATGCCATCCAGCCAAATGCTGTTACTCTGAAAGTCAGGGAGGGCCATATTCAGATGCCAAGGTCAAAATAGCAGTCTCTGATACACATAAGGCAGAAGCATTTTTAACCACATAGGTTGTTTTCAGCAGTAACTATTTGATGCCTGACAGTGATGATTTTGATGATCTATCAGTGTTTTGGTGGTATAGTTTAAAATGCCCGGTCATTTCTTCATCACTATAGTAAACTATCTCATAAGCAACTTGCCCATGCTTTCTTCATAGCACCTGACAAGTGGCATATGCTTTAAGGGTAAATGATTGCTCAACTGATGAGAACCAGTAAAAGTACTCTGAGACGTGGCCTACTTCGTTCCAGGCAGCTGCCTTATCTTCTGCTGCTTATCATTTTACTGGATGACTGGTCCATTTTCCCAGTAGTTGGCTGTGAAGTCAAGAGTTACAGGTGCCTCCCCTCTTCCATTGTCAGTTCACGTCCATTCCACCCGTAATTCCTTCATGCTGTGTCTTCAGTAATATCTCCGGCACCTGACCATCTCGTACCACCTCCACTGTTATGTCCATAGGCACAGCATCCATCATCCTTCAAGAGACCTTGTGTTGCTAGCTTATAACTGTAATTTTGCCACTGTTATGAATCATAATGTAAATATCTGATATGCAGGATATCTGATAGATGACCCCATAGGGTGAGGGGTTGAGACCCAAGATTCCTACCTGAAGTCCTCCCCTTTGTTTACTTGATCGTTCATCATGTCTTGTAATTTTTTTTTTATTTCGTGTCAGACATTATGACTTTTATAACACAAATGGAGAGTTCTCTATGGTGCATTTTGCTCAATGAGATTGTGTACACACACACACACACACACACACACACACACACACACAATGTGTGTTACAGTCTTAGGTCCCCAGAGGTGTCAAATTTCTCTAGTGTCACTGCATTGTCTCACTGTCTATGGGTCTCCCTAACGACTCAGACTTTATTTTTGTGTATATTAATATTGTAATATAATCTAATGCTGTCCTGAGTCCGTTGATAACATCTCAGGAGGTGTTAATGTTATCTTATGATTGAGTCTCAGCTTCTGCAACTATGATCTTTTCCCTCTTCTTTTCCCTTGCCCCACTTCCTGTTGAGACAGGGACATTGGAAGTGACTCAAGCCAGAGGGTGTTCTGTTGCGTCTGGACAGGCTGTAGCATCTTCCTTTCTACTAGAGAGCAGACCTTTCTACAGAAGGTGCTGTGTGCCAGTTCCTGATTTAGTCTTCTCCTTTGCTTTAGTTAGGGTTTCTATTGCAGCGATAAAGCTCCATGACCAAAAGCAATGTAGAGATGAAAGAGTTTACAGCATCTCACACATCAGAGTCACAGTCCACCCACTGAGGGGAGTCACAGCAGGAACTCAAGCAGGGCAGGAACCTGGAGGCAGGAGCTGATGCAGAGGCCATGGAGAGATGCTGCTTACTGCCTTGGGCACCAGTGGCTTCTTCAGCCTGCTTTCTTATCTATCCCGGACTACCTGCCCAGGGGCAGCACTACTCACAATGGACCCGTACTACCTATATCAATCACTGATTAAGAAGATGCACAGAAGGCTTGTCACCACAGGGCATTTTCTCAACTGAGGTCCCTCTTCCCAAGTGACTCTAGGTTGTGTCAAAGTGACACAGCACACCCTTCTGTTATATTACCTGAGCCATGAGAACGAGATTTAAGCCAACTGAGCAGAATTGCCAGGCACCCCCTTGCTAATCTTCTAACCCTCAAGGCTTCTGTTCCTGGGAAGCTCACCTCTGCTGCTCTCTCTGACTTTGCCTGTTTCTGCAAATTTCCGGATGGTGGTCAGCTTTCTGTTGGGAGTTAACTGCTGACTCCATATATTCCTGAGTCTCAGATTGCATCAGTTTTCTGCTGTCGGACAAGGGAGATCATTAATCTCTGAGCTGCCATGCTGATTTCATTATTATAGCTTACACTTAACCACCATCCCAGTGACCCAGTAGAAATTTGTCAGGACACACATGGCATTCCCTATATCACGGCTTTCTACTCATTTCTCTTTTCTTTCTGAGCAGAACCACAGAGGCACAGAGAAGTTGTGCATATCTAGTTGCTTTGCCTTCCCTGCTCCATTCCAGCCTTGCAAGCTGCTCTGATACCTTTTATTTGCCTGATAAACTCTGACCACTGTGCCTCTGTCATTGCTTCTGTGTGGAATGCGTTTTCTTAGATATTCTCAGTCCGGTGCACTGCATCTTTCTAGGGTCTTAGATGAGGGTACCAGTGCCAGTGAGATGCTTTATGTGGACTTATCAACCCTCTTGAACATGACAGCCGTGCCTCTTTATGCAGCATCCCCTATCTTCCTTCTATTCTTTGGTTTGTCATAGCATTCACGATGGTGTTGCTTACTGTCTGAATGTCTTGTCTGTGTAGACTGTAAGATAGGATGGAAGCAACTTGGGGGGTTTTGCACTGAAAAATTCCACACGGTAGGAGAATGTCTGACTCAGTGACGTGCTTGTTTCATAAGTGAGAGGACAAGAATGTTATTCCCAGAACCCATGTCAAACCAGCTAAGCATGGTAACGTATTACATTTGTAATCCCTATAATGCTGGGAACACAGAGACAGGAAGATCCCCAGAATATACTTGCCAGAGAGTTTAGCCTAGTCAGTAAGTTTCTGGTTAATGAGAGATTCCATCCTAAAGAAGGTAGCTGGTGCTTCTGTGTATGATATATGGAGTTGAGCTCGGTCTTCCACAAGTGGCTTATGCACATGAATGTACTCATTCCCACATAAGCATGTACATTCACATATACATACAAGGCATAAAAACCATGTATACAATAAGACCATGACTACTAGAGAGAAACTTTTAGTAAAGGGTACTTTGAACAGTAAATATGACAGTCGTTGCTCTTCTTGAGTTTTTTTTATTCAGTTTAGAGCTGAAATGCATAAGCAGGAGATAAGGAAATGTAAAATGTTTACTTTGGGTGGATACTGAGATACTGAGAGGGATACTTTATACAACGATTGATAGGACTGGCAGTGTAGTTCATTTGTATTTCAGGACTGTCTTCTGCGACATGGCTTCTGTTTTGAAACGGACAAAAGTCTTTCAATCCGGGTCTCTTGCTGCTTTTTTTTTTTTTCCTATTTGTAAAGTGCTCATAATTCTGACTTCAGTTACTTCCTCAGCAATTACGAGATGGAGAAGAATCTTATGTAAAAAAGCCTCTTGACAATTTGCACATTACTTAAGTCTAGCAAAAGATTAGAAACTCTTTAAAGCCAGCATTTCAGAATAATTTCTGAGACTACACATTGAGACTGTTTTCCTTCCTCCCTTGAAAGCTTTTGAAAATTTGCGAGTGCTTCAGTCGGCCATGTGTTCTTACAGAATATGATTTTTAAGCCTCATGAAGCATTATATTTTAAAACTGCTGCCTTTATGGTGGATCCTGCAGACAGCTGCCAGTCATTAACTGATTGGATGCAAATGCTGATGGGTGATGCCTCTCCCAGTGACTGTGTGGCTAATTTCTGCTTTAAACCTGCATGGGGGAGACATGATGCTGATTGAGACACTGTAAATTGCAAGTCCTGTCTCAGTCTGTGGTTGATAATATCAAAAACTCCTGGGCATGCTTGATAACTGTCCATTGGAGATTTCACAATGATTTTGCGTTCCTGCGCTAAGCAGGGGCAATCTCTCTGTTGATGGCTGCTGCAATGGATAAGACATGCTGGATTTGAAAGATTTGCTTTGTGTTTCGTACAGTACATTTTGTAAACCAGTTGATACATATTTTCTTGCAAAGGGCATTTTTTTTTTTTTTTTTTTTAATTCATCACAAAGCAGGTAAATGCATGATTTCTTCCTCTTTGGCCTCTGGCTGTTTCTGATACTAGTTGTCTTCCCCAACTGTGTGCGACTTGGCAGTAGTGTCCTTTGCCACCTTGGCTCCCAGGGCTGTACAGTGTGTCTTTCCTTTCATCCAGCTCATGGTCATTCTCTCTTATGGGTTTGGCCTCTCCAGACCCGGCCTTTGTTTCCTCTCTCTAGTATCTATAGCATCACTTGCAACATAAGAGGACAGTGTGGAGGTGGCATAGATAAAATATATTATTGGCTTTTGGAATGATGTTTCTGCTGAAGGAGAGACAGACCATTCCACCTGGATATCATCCTATGTGCAGTCACCAAAGGTAGAGGTTGATGTGGATGTCAGGATGTACACGCTGACAGGAGCCTGATATAGCTGTCTCCTTAGAAGTCTGCAACAGTCTGACATACTCAGAGGCAGAAGCTCACAGCTAACCATTAAACGATCATGGGGTTCCCAATGGAGAAGATAGAGTGAAGGCTGAAGGAGTTGAGAGGATTCGGACACCATGGGAAAGCAACAATCCCAACCAACCAGGCCCCCGGGTCTAAACCACCAACCTGGGAGCGCTTAGGGAGGGACCATGGCTCAGTATATATGCAAGGGAGCTATATATAGTGGGAAGAAGAGATCCTTGGTCCATGAAGGTGGACATCTTGGGGGGGGGGGAATTTGAGGGTGGGGGAGGTGAGGTACGGGGAGGGTAGGTGGGGGTATACCAAGTGGAGCAGGAGGATGGGGGAAGGGATAGTGAGTTTCCTGGGAGGGAGGGGGGAAATGGGGTAATGGAGCGAATATCTGTAATGTAAAAAAATTTCCAATAAAAAAAAAAAAAAAAAAGAAAATGGTGTTTCTGTGACCTCCTAGTTCTAAGAGCTCTACTGATGGGCCATTCAAATTCATCACATCTAGGTTCAAAACCCAACTATTTACAAACTTCTATTAATCAGGCGATCATCACAGATTAAGTATTATGATAGTAACATGAATGTAACCATAAAAATGCATGATAACACATATATGCAATCTGTCTGCTAAAACGCTAAACCATACAAAAGCACATTAAAATTTTGAAGTTCCTGACTCAACAGTTCTCTGAGATCAACAGTGTCACTTAGCTGCAGAATGCTTCCTGGTATGCACAAAGCCTTACCTTTGAAACCCAGCACCACATAAACTGTGCCTGGTATTCAGGCCTGTGATCACAGCATCGAGTGGGAAGCAGGAAGATCTAGCTTCAGTTCATCCCACTACACAGTTCAAGGCCAACTCAAACTCCATGAAACTCTGATCAATAAATATATAAACTTAAGCACATATATAAAATAATAAAGAAGACCAGAGCTCTTGGCTCCCATTAGCAAAAACATGACTGGAATTTTTTGGTTGTTTCAATGAAGTTTTCAAAAAGATGAGAAATTAAGCAATTTGTGTAACCTGAAACATTTCACAATCTAATGTGGGTTCTTAGTTCATTTTGCTTTTGTAAACATGTGAATGTAGTATAAAGGATGTACACACACACACAAAACACACACACACACACACACACACTAAGAATACTATTTTGTTCGGGGAATAACTTAGAGTGTACCTGAAATCTAAGGCTCTATGTGGAAGTTGACACTTGTGACTTTTGTTCTAAGTTCTCAGTGAGACTCCTCTGTAACTATGGTACACTGTAATTAAGCAGCCAACTTTATAAACACAAAAGAAAGAGACTTCTATTTTCCCAGGAATTTATCATGGCACATCAAAGAAAAGGTAAAAATTTTTCAAAAGAGGTTCATATTATACAAATATTAAGCTTATCAAATGATGTCAAGAAGTAAAACCACTGTTGTATTTCAGGGCTGACTGGATGGACTAAAACACTTCTAAACAGTGATTTAAAAAATATGTTAGAACAAACCTTGATCAGCCTTATAAGGAGGAAAGGGAAATGAACTCAGAGTGGCTAATGTGAGAGAGGTGGTCAGAAACTCTCTGATTCCATAGGGTAGAGTGACTCTGCTTTGTCTTCCTTCTCAGCTCCTTGTTTACAGAGTAGGATGGGGAAAAGGACTCAGCTGGTCAATTGTAGTGCATGTCTATAATCCCAGAACCCGGAGGCAAAGGCAGCTGGATCTCTGAGTTTGAGGCCAGCCAGGTCTACAAAGTGAGTTCCAGGCCAGCCAGGGCAAGCTTGTCTAGGAAATCATTGTTGTGTTGTTGTTGATGATGATGATGATTGTTTTTGATGATGATGACGATGATGAACATGAGGAGTCAGAAGAAGAAATGAAATAAAACTGTCTAATTGACTGGAATAGACCAAACTATTAGTAAAGGTCCTTTAAAAATACTCGATTCTTGAGAAAGTAAGAGCAAGCAATTTTGTGTTGAAATTAACTACTCACAGAACTTCAAAGGCTTATTATGCCTTTCATGCCTTTAAGAATGAAAAGGTACATAGACAGAGGCGAGCAGGGCTCTGTGAGTTCAAGACCACCCTGATATATAAATAAATATATATTTTATGTGTATATAGTAAGTTTTAAATATAAAATAAAATTAATATCTTAATATATATGTACACACACCACACACACACACACACACACACACACACATATATATATATATAAATATATTATATATTATAAAGATAATAGAGAGAGGAGAGAGAGAGAGAGAGAGAGATATATTTTAGGCAAGCCAGTGCCGCAGAGTGAGACCCTGTTTCAATAAAATAAAACAAAAAAAGAGAATAAAAACCCAACATATCTGTTCCTCGTTTAGCTCTGTTAACTGGGGATATACATTTTGGCAAAAAATAAGAAGCATAACAAGATGCAATGCACATAACCCTAAGGTGTTTCATAGATTGAAGTTGTTGCTGCTTACAACTGGCTCTCTATTCCTGATTATTATAATAAAATTCTAGTGTGTTTCTGAGCTTTTAAGTTCCTCTGTCCTGAAGTTAACATTACCCTAGGCTATAACCATTATGTTCTGAAGAAATTGACACTATTTACCTCTGGTTAGAATCATCCTGAAATTAAATTATTCTTCCTTACAATTTTGTTTCCTTCAAAAGGCTGTATTGTTCTTTCTTAATGAGACTTTATAGAAAAATGTTTATTAAAGATAATATTTGTAGAAAATAAAATGCATTCATGCTTATAGTTTTGTAGGTTAAAGGAGAATATCAAGTGCCCTTTTGAGAGCTGAGGAAAAAGTCCAGCCCCTTTGCCTTTGAAGACTGTGTCACTCTGCATACTTGGTCTGTTTCTCGTTTCTTTCTCCTTCTATGCTAGATCCTCAGATGTGTTAGAAGTACAGGTTCTGCATGCAGGCATTTTGCTTTCAGATTCCTGTCTCAAAAGGTCTTGATATTCACTGTTAGATATGTGTATTTCATTATTTTCTCTCTGGATAGTTCCCCTTTTCTGAATCAGGGTCTTTGTGTAGCACAGGCTAGCCTGAAAACTTAATAATAGCCTAGGCTGTCCATCTTTCTGTCCTGTTTCCCCCAAATGCTGGAAATATATAGTGTGACCTGTACTGTACTTGTAGATAACTCTCTCTCTCTCTCTCTCTCTCTCCTCTCCCTTTCTCTCTCTCTCCCTCTCTCTTCTCTCTCTCTCTCTCCCTTTTTCTCTCTCTCTCTCCCCTTTCTCTCTCTCTCTCTCTCTCTCTCTTTCCCTTTTCTCCCTCTCTGTGGGGGGGTGAGAGAGGGGGGGGAGGGAGGGATAGACAGACAGACAGAAGACAGACTAGAGAGATGAAGCAAGGAATTTCAATCTGATTAAATAAGTGTTCAACCACCTAGCATGTTTTATTTTGAGACAGTCTTAAATTCTGATGTAGATGTTAAACTCTCCATCTTCTGGCCTCGGGTTCCAGGTGGCTAGGGTTACAGGTACCTGCAGCATCTCTTATTCACAGGTAAGTTTTGTTGTCATTGTTTTGAGCTAGAGCTGTAGTCTAGACTGGCCTGAAAATCTCTGTATATAGCCCAGGCTGCTTAATCTCCAATAGCAATCCTCCTGCCTCAGTGTTCAGGCCCTCTAAGTGTTGGACTTGAACGAATAATGAGCCAACACCATTCACTGTAGATAATACTTATCACTAGAGTTTTCTTATTTCTAGTTTTAAGATTTTTTTGTTCTTAAAATTAGCATTGATGATAGTATTTCCCCATTCAATCCACTAATTTTATTGATATTGACAGATGCATGCAAGTGAAGGACATCCTTACACCTCGCTTCTCTCCCTCAGAGCTTTCTTGCCTTTTCTGGATTCCCAGTCTCCTGCAATGTGCAGACATATAATTGCCTCACTCTCTGACCACTGAATATGTGCATTCAGAGTTTCTTTAAATTTTTTAAACTATCATTTTCAAATATTTTGCACAAATAATATCTTTGGATACAAACTAGATTATCTATTAAGGAGTGAGTCCCATCTAGATTACAAATTATATTTGAAGATTTTGAGGTTTTGTTTTTTTTTATATCCATAGTAGTGATTTTTAGAATATCACACACCATCACCACAGGCAGGATGAGAGGGATTTACACTGATCTTCTTCCTTTTTATTCATCCAGAAACCAATTCTATAAAATGGTATAAACTATGTTTAAGAAAGGTGTTCTCACTTCAGTTAACTCAGTGTAGAAACTTGTCCACAGACAGCTGAGAGGTTTTTTTAAGGTGATTCTAAGTCCTGACAATCACTATAAGCCATCGACATGTACAAAATCAAATTACAAATATTCAACTTGTATAATGCATGGGCAGGTAAATATGGTCCTTTTTTCTTATAACTTCACAGATAATGTAACACACCAAAACATTTTTAACAAGACAAATACATATGCTTTTTGAAATAGCGGTTTTAGCCTTTTACATATATGGAAACCACTTTTGGTTGTGGTTTTTAAAGAAAATTCCACAAAGTCCAAAGTGATATGGAAAAATGTGAAATACTCAAATATATAATTGTTTAAGATTGTCAGATGTAGAGAAATATTTTGGTGTAATTCTATGAAAGATGGTGGAAGGAAATATGTGATTCTTGTTTTTATTTTTATACACTTTGATAATGGTAATAAAATCATTTTATACATATAAATCATTATCAAATTTATTTGTAATTTTCAAAATAAGACCATTATCCAAGACATATACTATACACTTACAAACATAAAATTGTTTTAATAAATATTATATACTTATAAATATTAAAATGTTTTATTAAAGGTTTCTTGAATAAAATTCATCAATTAGGAAACCATGTACAGATTAATTAAATAAATAAACATTGATCACACATAGTCAAAGAGGCATGCACACGAGCATACACACACACACACACACACACACACACACACACACATATACATATACAAGAAAGACAGACACAGACAGACAGTTCTTTTCACAGGTTCTAATCTCTTTGGCACATCTGCTGTCACTCTGATAATTCATTTGGCTATTATAAATTATATAATCGATGTCAATAATAATAATCACTATGGATGAGTGTCTTCTTTGCTGGCATTTGTGGTATATACTTTAGTCAGGAAAAGGTTTCATCTAGTATTGTTAGAGAGAAATAGCTTCTACAGAGGTTTAGCATATCACCCAAGTTACATTCTCTGGCCACAGTAGTCAGTTTCTAAAAAGGGTATCAGAGGACAACAGCAAAGAACATGTATGTGGTCTAAAACAGGTAAGCTTTGGTAATTTCCAATGTTGCAAATACTGCCTATGCTTTTGATTTTTTTTTTTTACATGTTTTCATTAGGGGTGAATTACGTTCATTTTTATTGTTGAGACTGAATGATATTGTTCATTACATATTCATTTAAATATTGAAAATTTGTAACAGTATTTAATGTGCTATATTCTCATTATACAGGTGTGCAACTACTTATTTCATACAAGCACATGCATTCTGCACTTTGCTCACTCACAGTGATGTATGGAACTTTTCCTGTGTTCTCAAAATTCTGTTATTTCAAAGGAACATTACAGAAGTCTAAATTCTCCCTGTTTAAAATGTAGCATTGCAGTTCTCAGACACGTTAGGGGAAGCTGATACAACTGTTCATGGCCTTGCTGACTAATTTAGTATGATATAAAGAGGTTACATACGTGTCATTCTAATGTATACTAACCAAGTGTTTTATTTCATTCTTTTGACAGTATTATTGACAACAAGGGGTTACTTATATTGTTTGAGGAGAGATTAATGCTTGGCTGCTCCAAAATTCCTCCATGTCCAATCACTTAT